>OY744509.1:1486867-1908867 GCA_963556185.1 Pseudopediastrum boryanum | reverse complement strand
AGTGCCAGAACTGTTTCTTCCTGGGGGTTTGCAGCATGTTGCGGGGGAACCCCTGCCAACAGCAGCATGGTGCGAAGTATGTAAGGTTTCAAGGCAATTGTGAAGGAAAGCACTAAGAAACCATGCAAGCTCCCTCATGCTAGCTCTCTGTCTAAGGCGTTCGCGTTGAAGCGTGAGATGCTCCCAGGTATCCAATTTTACGTGTACTGCCACTGTCAAACCTCCACCAAAGCAATCCAGCCCCTACTGCTCCTGCGCACCTTTCCTCCAGCTTCCTCCACAATGACAAAGCCTGCACAATGATCCCAGATCTTCTCCCTGTATGTGGCTGGGGGGAAGCGCATGAAGATGCTGGCATCACCTCTTGACAGCAGACCATACTTGACTTGGCTATCCATACGCAGGGGTGGGAGCACCACACCTAGCTCCTCAGCCTGCAGAAGGACAGTCACAATCTTCTGCTTCGTGCTGCTGTACCACTTGTAGCAGCCAATCTTCTGCTTCGTGCTGCTATAGCAGTTGTAGCAGCAAGATATATATCTAAAGATCTGCGCAACTCAGGGTGCTAGCATATAATAGAGCTACTCAGGTGGCATAGCTTGCACACTTCAACGGTCGAGCCAAACAGGGAGACGTAATGTATGTAGCACACACACCATAGAGCACAACAAGCAGCAAGGTACATGCATCGGCCATCTACGCTGTACATCAGTGCCAATTCCAGAAAAGAAGTTGTAGAGTCAGGGAATGGCAAAGCTCAACGCCCACATTTTTACCATCCTCAATGGGCTTGGGCTTTGGGTTAGGCTAACAAGATCATCATAACAATGTAATCATCATATCTCATGTAAGGATCAAATCACAGGAGCCAAGACCCCTCCCAGTAAGATAGAGAGCTGTCTACCCCCATTGCGCAATGGAGGTGTGGTGAGTCCCACCTAGCTAGTGGCCATTGTTTGGCTTTTTTAAATGCCTGGAAGCTACCTCATCTATGACTGTGCTGTGCTGTGCATGTGACAGCTTCATGTGTGTGGCCCATATGGAACTCCTGCCAGGGCCCATCGTGGAAGATGAAGACGATACAATTCCGGCAGCTAGGATGGTGCCTGGTACATTAGAGGCAAGCACCATGCACTTCTCCCGGGCTTGAAGTACTGCACATCTTATGCATACTGCTTGGAGTCCTATTGCCGGCGCTGCACAGCCCAAAAGCTGTGCAGTGAGCTACCTCCTCACATTGCCCATGCTTTCAATCTGCACGCACCTATGAAGCTCCCTGCATTCCCCCTGGTATCCCCACTTACCACTTGAGCTGTGAAGCTATGGTTGGAGTGCCTGCTTTCATAGCTCTCCATGAATCGAGCCTCAGCTAGCTGCTGTGTGTCCTTCACATGTATCCTGGTCAGGCTGCGGCCATCTCCCCACAGACCAGTGCTGTAAGCACCTGCACCCCGGTGGGCAAGGAACAGTACCCCCACACCCTCTTCGTCACTGCGCCCAGCAGCACCTGGGGAGCAGGAGGAGACAACAGCATTAGCAGGATGCTGTACTAGTATATGGTTGAAGTATGCAACAAGCGACTGAGACGCGGATTTGATGGTACTGGTCAAAGGTAAACAGCCGACACCCATCCATGGCAGACGTATCATGAAATATGCTCAGTGGAGAAACAGTGGGCGTTGGTCCACTGCCATGCCTATGAAAAGTGCTATACAGATGCTCGGAAGTAAGCAGTGCAGAAACAGCAGTGTGTCATCCCTTCATACATAGCCCATGTTTTAAATGACACCTTGTGCGTGCCATTAGCTTGTTTCCCCGGAGGACAAGGCTTTGTGAACCGGCTGAACGGTAGGCCACTCATTGGTCAGGGTGACACTCAGCCTTCAAAAGTGGCCAATGCATTCCATGCTTCAGTACTAGTGGCCTATCGCACTTTTAACTGTCGCATATTACAAGGTGTAATAACAACAGAGCTAGAGGCCCCTGGCAGCACCCTCAGCCATAAGGATACCAGGCAAACAGTGGATTTAAGCACTAGCAGTAGCAGTAGCATGGCAAGCAGCTTTCCCAGAGCTTCAGACTGCTACAAGGACACAGAACCCATGGCAACGCTTGCAGTTTTTGTTGGCAGCACACAGCAGCTTTGTGTCCATCTGCTGGCCGTTCAATTGCAGGTAGCACCGACAGGCGCAAGGGGTGAGCTACGATGCTTCTTACCATGGTTGGGTGAACTGTTAGTAGGCATTTACAAGTGACCAGGCCTGAGGGTCCCAGAAATGAACCTGACACCTAGCTGAGCAAGCATGGTGTGGATTACAAGCAGCCACCCTCTTAAAACTGGCACATACCTCATCAAGGGGGTTACTTTAGAGCCTAAACCAATGCGATCAAGGTCCAATGGGTTTGCCAAGGAAGAGCAACTTCTCCTTTCTATGGTTGCTACCAGTAGTTTCCCTGTCACCTGCTTTTCCATCATCATCAGACACCAGCCCCACAGGCAGGTTTGGGCAGCCCAGCACTCCCAGCACCACCTCCCCTTCTTGTAGCATGCCCAGGCACACAGCATACTGCCTCTGACCCACAAAGCCCCGTGTTCCATCAATGGGGTCTAACACCCAGTGACGACCCTGAGCACCTCCTTCGGAACCGCCAAGATCTGCAAGAGCAATACAAAAGATGTCACACATATGGCAGACTGTGGGTGTTATAATTTACCTGATATGCCCTAGCCATAGTGCCACCAGGCCCTGCACCTTGGAGCTGCTGGCAAAAACAGTGAGGTGAAGAGTACACAGGATATCTTCAATATCCCGGCAGAGAAAATGACAACATATGCTTCCACATGAGGTTCAGCACGGAGGACATGGCCCTCCCATATCATCCAACAGCACAACTATGCAGATGGGACCGGCATGCATCTATCAATGGTAGCTGCCCAACAATGCCAGCTCGAGCTCTTCACTGACATGAGCACTCTGCATGAGATCTACTGAACATGCAAAAGGACTTTATAACAGGATTTAACATACGAGTCCATCATAAATGGCAATCCGATGCATCTCCAAAACCTTCACATACCATGCCATCACTTGCCACCCCCAGTCAGCCAAGGATGCACAGAGAGCACTAGCAGTCCACACCATAGCAAACCACTATTCAGCTGGGCCCAGGCGACCCTCTAGGTAGACCAGGTATCAACTTGAGGATAACATGCAAACATGGACCTCACTGTATAGGCAGGATCACAGGCGGGGGAAGCAGTAGCAATTGACAGCCATCAAGTGCTTGCACCACTCACCAATCAGTTCAATCACTTGCTGCTGTGTCAGCGGCTCAGCACCTGGCACCCCTTTGAGCACCTCATTGATCAGCTTTGTGATGCGGGACAACATGGCAGCACCTTCAGGAGCCCTGGGGATGAACACAGACACAGACGGCAGCGATCAGTGGTAAGAGGCGCGGAGGTGAGGGCAATGGCTCCTTCCAGCGGTCGGATAACCATGTAGGAAACCGCAATATGCTCATGAACAAGAGCAGAGGGAGCTTTGCCAGCAGAAGTTCCTAAGAACTGTGCGAGATCTTTGGTCACAATAACACAAAGGACCGCAAGGCGGTGCATGCAATCAGGCACAGCATTGTTTTGAGAACTGCATGACATATTAACATCACTGCCATCCATCACTGCACCAGCACCACGCCAAAGCTGTCATCACTCAACAATAGCAGAAGTTGAGGGCCAAGATGGCACGCTTGTTTTTGAAGATGTACTTCAGGGCATAAGGCACAGGACCGTAGAAGTGCTTTGCGCACCTGAGGTCGCTGGAGTCTTCCTCTGCCACCATAGAGAGGGGCACATCAGGGAACGTGCGGGACAGTGCCCATGCAACCAATGCTTGTGCACCTGTACAGGACAATCAGCACTAGTCGTATTGAGCCTAGGCAAGAAAGGATGCTAACACTTGGCCGTGCTGCATGATATTGCTTTGGCTTTGTCTAGGGTCAATCAGGCGCATAAGGTGCATGATGACAGCTGAGCATACAGAGAGAGTTGGTATGCAGCTGTGGTATAACAGAAGCTAGTGCTAATCGTGCTGGCATGAGCTTGTGGCGACAATGATAACAGGCTCCCAATGATTGACAGACTGCCATCAGTCTGACAATGATTGGGCAGATGCTGCAACAGTCTCCGGGGCAGTCTGGCGTACGTGCTTATTACAAAGGGTGAACCAGTGCAGGGATGCACAGTTTTGTCTACAAGTCTGAGTGGTGCTTGCTTGCAGGGATGCATTGTTCTTACCGTAGTCAGCAACAGTCACAGGTGAATCATCCTGCTTATCTGTCTTCTCAGCTGCACTTAGCTGCTGTTGAACAGTCTGCACAGTTCACAAAGCACCACTGAAATGTTGATGCAGGCTCGCAGATGCATGGCTGGCAGGACTGTCCTGTTTGAGAGCATACCTGGCAGAGCTGGCTGGCTAGTTGTACTGCCTCTACTGCTGCAGATAGCTCGGCTGCATACGTGGCCCCAGCCAGGCTGCTTTCTGTGAACGTCCGTTCAGAGCTTGAAACGGCCTTCATGGCTGCTTTGGACACTGCAGGGGATGGACTAGAGGCGCCCACAACAGGTCGGGGTAACGGATAGCAGGGCTGCCGAGCTGAGAATCTACCGGTAGCTAAGCGCAAGTTTGGGACCGTGCGCACTCTCAAGCATGGAGCAGCAGCACCTGCTGATGGCCGTCCCAGTGCTCCGGGCAAGCTGATCATATGGGCCCCTCCAAGTCTTTCGGTGTGATGTTGTTGTATGCTTCTGCACGTGGAGCACTAGGAGGCTATGGGCTGGCTTACTGATGTAACTAGCATGCGCTGTTGCTTACAAGCCTAAATTCGTTTCAATGCGCTCACAGTAGGCTCAGTTACAATGGCCCCTCAACCGCAGTACTGCCGAGTGACTCCGCAGTGACCCTGACTAGGTGCCAATGCAGGGGTCGTGGCCCGTCTGGGGCTCTGGGCACGCTGGGGTTATGTCCCCGCTGCATACGAGGTCATGTACAGTGCATATTTCTATCTGCATTCCATGCGACCTCGTCTAGCTGAGCAGCTGCCACCTGCATTTGTTTGACGGCTGCCGGGAGCTTGGAGCCCTTTACACAGCTAGCCAACCGCTTCGGAAGCAGGATGGCGTGAGAGGGATCATGTTTAAGCGAAGGGACTGGCGCGACGTTCATGGCGATGATGGTGGGGACTCCGACAGCGAGACATCTGACAGCAGCCAGGGTGCGTAAGGTCGGCAAGCGGACATCTTGCAAGCGTGTCTTGGCTATGTCCTGCCCTTGATTTGACCCTCAACATTATTTCAGATGACATCGAGGAAGAAAACGGTGCTGGACCAGGCTCTGAGCAGGAAGTTGGCGGATCGGATTCGGAACCTGCAAGCAGTGGCCCGGAGGAGGAGCACGAGGCGAAAAAGCAGAAAACAGGGGCCCGAGAACCAAATGCGCAGCCATTACAACGAGTAGCTGCTGTGCAGCCAGCACAGAAGCAGTCAACTAAGCGGTTACCAGCCGATGCCTTGGGGTCGGGCGCATCCAGTGGGTCAGAGGACGAGTCAGACGATGCAGAAGAAGAGCAGCCGGGTGCCGCCAGTGCATCTGATTCAGATGAAGAAGGACCCAGTTCACTGCAAGCCTCAGAACTAGAGAGGTGGGGGAGAATGGCGTTGCATGCTTGTCAGCCACGGCTACCTTGTGCATGAATCTGCACGACTAGCACGGGGCTGAGCTGAGGACAAGTGCCAAATACGGCTAGAATTCGTTACATGGGTTGGCAGCAGCTGTGCACCACGAGCCTGAGAAATGACCAGGTACTATTATCAGAAAGTGCCTAAACTGTTCCGCAGCTGGCTGCAATGTGTCTGTATTCCATGCTGATTCACCTATCCCTTTTTGCTACTGTAGGCATTGGAGCGAAGGACCACTGGCGAAGACCGTTCGGGTAAGCCGCTGCACTTAGCGCTGCTACTGCAGCAACCGCTTTAATTTGGAATGGAAAGACTGCAGCACATTGCCCTTGTCTGCTAGGGAGGACATGCACACTCTTACCATGCTCCTACCTGAGCATGGTGCATGTTGTGCTACACGTATAGCACAACATATGTGTTTGAAACTCTGTGCACCTCAGCTTATACAGCTGTGAGTGTGAAGCAGTGAGTTAGCAAGGGATGTGGAAGAGTGCAATCTTGCATGTAGCAGGTGGCAGCTGCGTGGGGCCTGGCAGTGGCGCAGAACCAGTGTTGCTGTTCACTGCCACCATGGCGGTGATGGGCATGTTGTCCAGCAATAGAGAGGTTGCTGGGTGGCCTATGCGGGCAAAGGTTATGCGCGTCGAGGCTCAACTACTTTGATAAGATATATGCCCTGGTTTTGATGATGTTCAAGCTAAAGAAGCTGCTGTCACAATGTGTTTGCAGGGCGTTGCATTGAGATGTCTGGCCTGCAAGAGCCTTCTGCTTAACGCCCAGACCTACAGAGCCCACATGGCATCTAAGGTGAGGGCTCTCTTGATGAGCACGATGCAGATACAATAGCTCATTGGCAGCGCCAACTCATTCGCCAGGAGTTGGTTAAGATAGCAGTGTGGAAACTCTGTGCTATAGATGGAAGCAGTGTAGTGGTGGTGGTGTATCTGACAGGCTAAAGGATTAAGTGATAAGATAAAGTAAAGAGCTGATTATACGCACGTGTGGTGCAGGAAGAGCTGGTATGGGACAGTTTCTTTGTGTCTGGGAATTCATTGACATATTAGAGCTGCATGATAGCATGTTCCAGGCCCCCCATCTGCCAATGATGAGTCTACAGTTACCAATCCTTTTTCCGAATCAGAGGGGAGACCCCAAGCTGATACTACTGACTCTGAGGCTAAGAGGTGGGGACATGGGTTTGGTTTGACGTGCAGTCAGGGGCATTTTTAGGACATCTGTAGAAGTGGCTATGCAAAGTATCTTTAGTCAAGGATATCTATGGCAGGTCTCTGCATACGTCGCTAAGAGATATTTGGCTTTTTGTGGCACAAGCTACTTGGAGACATGTCTTTTCTTGTTTACTGGTACATTTTACAATTTTTTGCTGATGGGGTGTTGTGAAAGAGCCAAGTGTGGCATAGAAGTTATGTATTGCAACCACATTATAGTAAGGCCTTTGTTCCTTGTGCAGGGGCATCGCAAGAAGCTGAAAAGTTGGGATGAAGAGGATGGCAGACCTATTGTCCTAGCTGCAGAGGCTCCAAAAGAGGTGGGTACTGTACTGCGCCGCTTGATATCACAAGTGTGCCATAATTAGTTATTGGAAAAAGGAGGAGTTGGAGGCACACACAAGACCACCTGATCCCATATGCTGCAACATGTATGGTGCTGTGGGTGTCTGCACATACTGGCACTAAGGTTTTGTATCTCACTGAGTGATGGCAAGGGTACTGCATGCCAGGGTTTGGAGCTGGAAGTTGATCTACGGGAGTTGCAGCAGTTATGTAGATATCTGTCGTGAAGGCGCGCTTTACAGTCAGCACTCAGCGGAATGCAGTTTGGTTAAGAACTCTGTCTGGCGGGAGCAGGTAGGGTGCGAATGCAAAAGAAGTTGGAGGAGAGAACTGCCAGGTTATATGCAGGTAGAATACAGCAGTGTGGGTGGCATATGTGGAGTGCCAATCTGAAGTGGTGGTGCAGACTCTTATACGGATGATGATGCAACACTGGCTACAAAATCATGCCACTTCTGTCACACATTCTAGCTTTTGGTGGGCCATTACCAAAGCAGCAGGGGCAAGGCAATTGTGCCATCTAGTGCCTACTGTGGGCCAAGGCCACCAATCACTAACTGAAGCTGCAGGAGAGTTTGATGGCTGATTAGAGGCTGATGTAGTGGCTGTGTCTTGGCCCTCTCTGGGCAGAAGCACATCACACGGTCGACACCTGCGAGCTGTATTGATCCTCTTCTGTTGTCTTCCATTGCAGGATGAGGAAGAGGGTGAAACTCACATGGAGCGATTGGTGCGGTTGCAGCGGCAAGCAGCACTGTTAGGCGGGGCTGATAGTGATGATGGACCTGACAGCGATCGGGAGCAATCTGATAGTGAAGATGAGGGGGGACATGCTGGAGGGGTTGCACAGCAGAAAGACGGAAAGGAAAGACATGGGCAGGGGCGGCATCAGAAGAAGAAGCTGGGGAAGCGGCAACGAGCAGCATTGAAAGCAGCAGCAGCAACAGTAACAGGAGATGGGGCCAAGGGTAGCAAGAAGAGGCAAAAGGTGGCAGGTGGTGGGGTGAAAGGGCTTGGTGGTAGTCAATTGAATCGGGGAGAGCAGGTGAGGCAAACTGGACCAGCCACGAGCAAGAAGCAGAAGTCAGCTAGCGCTGAAAGACGGAAGCTCCGCAGACAGCAGGCACAAGCAGCAAGCTGACACAGCACAGTGGTGACACGTGCATGGTTTACAGCTCCCGTTGGAGCTTAGGTTGGTGCTTTGTGCGTGTGTGGCTGCCAGTGCTGGTAATCGTAGTCTGATAAGTATGGGTGCAGCCTGGCTAAGTTATGCAGTGGTATGGCCAGTGAATTTGGCTTCCCCAATCTGTTTGAAGGATTCTTTTTCTATTTTTTGAAGGATTTTTAATGATGGGCAGGCTTTCGCAGCTGACACCTCATATAAGGTACGAGATTCTGCTGACACATTTGCACAATAGGTGGTGTTGTGTTTTTTTGGAGGTAGGGAGGCGGCACCACCACCAGAACAGCGGCATCGCCCACGACCCATAAAGGCCGGCGTTCCAGGCCTGTTGACTCCACACAATAGGTGGTGTTTACGTTTATGTGGCGTTTCATGTTCTGTTGAGTAGGAACTGAAATGGGGTTTGACCCCGGTGTGTTTGGTCGTATCAACCTAGCTGCCTTGGTGCAGCCACTACACCTTTAATGTTGGTTTGGCTGTTGAGATATTATTATTATTACATTTCATGATATGCCATAGCAATAAGTGCCATAGGCCCCGCACCTCAAGCTGTCACAAAGAGCAGCGAGGTGGAACAGAATACGGGTAAACTTCGACATGTATGACAATATATGCATGCCTAAACATGAGGTCCAGCAGCTAGGTCAAAATCACCCAAAACCTCCACTGCCCCAATGGGGGTAAGAGCCTCCCTCCTACTTAAGAAAGCAAGGAGGGCTTATAAGCCCGGGTGCAAGCAATAGTTGGTAACAAACCCCATTGGTTGGACCTCACGCCACATCAGAAGGGTGAGCATAAGCATTCCTAATCTTCCAAGCAGCTGCAACATATTTAGCTATACACTTAAATGCATGCTTGAAAGGGCCATATACTAAGCCAGACTCCTCATCGACGTCTACACCCCAGAACTCTTCATTAAGCATGCTATGCAGCTTCTCCTCATCAGATTTGCCATCCAATATCTGACATTTTGCAGCAACATCAGGGTCAGAAGTCAGCTTCTCCCACAGCTTTTGCCTTTGTGCCTGGTAAACAGGACAGTCAAACAAGAAGTGTTCAGGAGATTCAACTTCACCTCCCAATTCAGGGCCAAGATCACAGGACTTGCAGCACTCCCTACGTGCACTTTGCCTGCTAGCGCTCTGCCTACCGAATTCTGCTGTCATAGCGTTGAGAGGAAGAATACTTGCACGCAGCTGCATAATGAGTTCCATGCCTTTGCTCAGAGGGCCTGTGCACAGATATGGCTGCGGCTTGAAATAATTGATATCGTCATTGTAATGCTGCATATATGTCGCTAAAGTAGATTTATTCCTAGCACCCTCCTCCCGAACAGCCCTGTCTCTTTCATATATACTCCACCTGACATATGCCCTGAAGCTAGGTAGGTGTCCCTCTCTCACTCTTGCTTGTAAGGTTTCTTCCTGCATGCCTAGTTCAGCCCTGAGTTTATTGAACCTCTTCTGCCAAGAAGTATAATTCCTGTGGCTTGGCCAAGATGCTTCAAGTGCCTGCCTGCTAAAGCTAGTAGTATCCTTTTGCTGTAATTTGAACCACCATTCAACCTTCCTCTGGTCCAGCCAGCTAGATAGAAGTCTAACACCAGCTTCTGCCCTCAATACCTCATGGCAGATGTTTGGCTTGCAATGCAGTGATCTCTTCAAAACCTCTATTTGGATCTTAGACTCTATGGTATTTGTCTGCTGGGATGATGCCCACCATACCTCAGAACCATACTCAACCCTTGGTCTTGTCAAAGCCAGCAGCATGGCTCTCTTAACCTCAAAGCTTACATGACGATTCTGGAAGAATGTTTGCAATGCATTAATGGAGGCTGTAGCTTTTTCAATCATACCTGCAATGTGAGCGTCCCATTTGCAATCACTAGTGAAAACAATCCCCAAGTATGTATATGCATCTAGTACTGGCAAATTCTCACTGCTAAAACTTACCTTTGGGGACTCTTTATTGGGGGGCAAAGGACCAAACACAACAACAGCACTTTTAGTTGGGCTCAGCTTAAAACGCCACTTACGACTGTAGGCATCGTGTCAGCCATCTTCTGAAGCTCTTCCTGCGATTCTGCAAGCCCTACAAGATATTACCATTGTGAGGAAGGCACAGGTCCATCCTCCATATCCGTATGCTTATCTGCCCTATGAGCCTTCATTGCGGGCTCCCATAGGATGCCCTTAGTGGGCTACTTAGTTGATGATCTGGTAGTCTGCATCTAGAAAGTACCTAGATTCTAGCCCACTGGTAGGGGCCCGCTCCCTCAACATATGCAAGAAGGGATTTCCCCCCTTCTCTGCGTAGTTCTCTCTCTCTCTCTCTCTCTCTCTCTCTCTCTCTCTCTCTCTCTCTCTCTCTCTCTCTCTCTCTCTCTCTCTCTCTCTCTCTCTCTCTCTCTCTCTAGCTATAGCCCACTGGTAGTGAAGATGTACCTACCCAATCAACGACACTAAAAGCCACACAATCGCTACCACACCGATCGCCCTGGGCCGCCGTGCTAACGATGAGTCGATCATGGGACATACCGGCCGCGGCGCCCCTCGGGTGTCAGTTACCGACATGGGCCGCTCCGGCCCGCTCCGCGTCCCCCCAGTCACTCTTCGGGCCGCCGGCGCCCTTTTGTTAATGGCGACCCTTGGACCTATGAATATAGTCATAATTGCAGATCTGCAGGCAGCCCGGGTTGCTATCGGTCATGAGGCCGCCGTTCGGTTGCAAACGGTTGGGGATCTGGCAGAGCTGCCTTCCTGACCGACCAGGTCAATGGGTGGGTTTATGTTTTGTATTTCTAAGTTTAGAAGGAAGTGCTATACGGCAGCAACCTGATGACAGACTCACCTGCCGAATGCATGCGAGTGGTCAGACGGGACAGACGCTAGAGTGCATTGACAACAAGCCGCGTGTTAGATGAAACAATTATGACTTGCCTCTAACGACCTGCAGCGTGTCCTGCCCGTTATCATACGAAAAAGTCCTTGCCAACAAACTGGCAGAAGTAGTCATATATGGCAAAGAGTTCACAGTGTATGATACAACAGCCATTCGGCTGCTTACTGATTCGAGGCGCCCACCTGCACTAGTAACGGCTTAACCTTCAAGGTGCCTCATACCATATCAAAAGTTATCAAGACCCATTCATTCAGGGGAAGGGGAGGCCTGGGCACGAGGCGTGTACCTCGGGTGCAAGTCGGGCCGTTGCGGTCACTCTCAACTAAGTAGTCTACCAGGCGTTCTGCCTGCGGATATGCATGGCGGCTCTAAGACCTCGTTTTGTGAGCTTCAAGTGTGTCCCTCCAATCCTGGTGCTGCTGTTCGCACTGCTGGGCAGGTCAACAGATGCAACCGCTCGCTTGCCTCATCTCAGCACAGCGGCTGGTCTTCGCGCCTTGCAGCAGTCAGTGTCTGGACCTTGCGTGTGTACCTTCGACTTTGACGACACCCTGCGGGTGTACACTGACGGAGACAAGCCTGCAACCGACGCAGATGAAATAATTCAAGCATGCCTGGTAAGCCTTGCTGCTGACAATGGCTAAAAGAAGAGGATATGCCGTTTGCGCTGGCTGCATTATGTGACGGTGGCTGAAAACATACAGCAGGAGGATGGCAGTGATAATTGGCCAATTGGCATGCATGATGCGTAATGGCTGCGTGGCTTCAAACAGCATCAGCCACCTGTCATCCCCAGAGTGGCCGGTCAGCAGCAGTATCCGTATTGGACTAGCAGTAAAAGCTTGTGCCTGGCAAACATTGCAATCATGGCTCCAGTTTAAACCTGCTGCTGCTCAACGCATAAGCAGCAGCCATGTGCCATGCCTTGGTGGGCCAATTTGTTCCCAGTTCGTGAACTACCAACAACAGGGCCCATGTACTGTATTGTTGGCGCAGCTGGTTCCATGCCCTTGCCCCCAATTTGCCAGTCAACACCCTTACTTGAACATCCGTTTGCATGTCTCCATCCTCGCTCCCTGTACCTTCACCCCACCAGATAGGTCCAGTAATTGCCTGAAACATCATTGTATTATTATTGCATTTCATTAGATGCCATCGCAAAAAGTGCCATAGGCCCCGCACCTCAAGCTGTCACAAAGAACAGCGAGGTGGAACAGAGTACAAGTGGTCTTCGGCATGTATGACAACATATACCTAGACATGAGGTCCAGCATTGTAACCAGTGCATCCGTGCTGTTTTTCCCTTCCTCCCATTTCTGTGCAGAACAATGGATTCAAGATTGCCATTGCCACGGCCAATGCTAATTCTGACAGAGTGAAGAAGGATCTCCAGGTGATCGGGCAGGCTGCGAACACAATGTGCTACGCTCTCTGCATGTGATTAACGTGAATTACTTATCATTTGCTCAAGTTATTCCATGGGTTGGGAGTCCATGAGGACCAGGTGCACGTTATAAAAAACGTTATAGGCCCATGCCAAGCGATTTTTGCTTGGTAAGGCTGTGTAATAGTATACATGCGAGCCATTCCATAATGCGGACACATAATGCGACCTGTAGCCTACTTACCGCAAGACAAGCCTGTGACAGCTTAAACACCAGCCCACTGGCAGCCTTATTCTGGAATGTGTGCAATATGACAGTGACTGGTACCACCTTGAAAATGCACTACCGTTTGCTGTCTCACATTTTCACCTTGTACAGTATCTGCCTATTATGGCTTGGAATGCAGTGTATTTACCACTGTCTGCTTCTCCAGTCGTGTATGGAAGACCCGTCACTACTGCTGCATTTGCTGCTGCTGCTGCTGCTGTCAGTACTGCTGCATTTGCTGCTGCTGTGATTACTGCTATACTTGCTGCTGCTGCTGCTGTCACCCCCAACAACTGGCTCCTGTATCTGACCACCATGCCACCATTGCTTTTACTCACAGGGAATGGACGGTGGCGTTTTCACCAACGAGTTCTTATCAAGCCCGGCCTTCCAGTACGGTCGTGGTGACAAGAGCATCAGCCTGAAGGCCATCTTAGATTACTACGGCACCCCTGGCCAGTGTGCAATGATGTTTGACGATGGGACCCACAACAGGCAGTATGCAGATGAAACCGGAGTGTACTTTGAACAAGTCTATGGTGGTACGGGGCTGTCTTGGGCCGATTACTCTGCGGCGCTGACAGAGCTACGTAAGAGGTGCAAGTGTACCTAATTGGATAGCTTTTCAGGTTGGGATGATGCAAGTAGATTGCTGTGATGAGCTTTAGCTGGCTGCGTGTGAGCTCAGTTTCGTTGCTCCTGGCATCCTCTAGTGGCTGTTGATTTGTTGGGAGTACTTGGTTAGGAGTAAGTCATTGCAGACATCGAACATGTGGTTCTGAAGGGCAGCTTGTTTGTCCTCTGCACTTGTAGTTGGAGAAGGCACTGTGCCTGTGCCTGTGCCTGTGCCTGTGCCTGTGCCTGTGCCTGTGCCTGTGCCTGTGCCCTTATTAACTCATGCATGGATATAAGTAATTGAAGGATCCAATGGATAGGCGCTTTCTTATATGGCAATTGAATATAATCTCGGTTCTCTGGGGAACCCTTGCCTCAAAACAGTGGCATGGGGCCATGATCAATAGAGGAGGATAGGTACCCTTGTGAGATTGGGTGTTCTGGATGGGGAAATTTTGCATTCTTTGGGGAATCTTGCCCCTAACAGTGGCAAGGAGACATGGGCAATGCATTAGGATATGTAGTCTTGTAAGAATTGGTGTTTTGGATGGGGAACCTGTGCAATCTCTGGGGAACCTTGCCTCAAACAGTGGCATGGGGCCATGGGCAATAGAGGAGGATATGTACGGGTCTTCTAGTGGGTGCCAAGTTTTCAAGCAGTGTGCATGAACCATCTACATACCAATGATAGTCTGGTGACCCTGGGCACTGGGGTTCACTTGTCATTGCATCATGAAGTTTAAGTTGCACTTTTGGATGCTTGTACGCAGGGGGGAGTTGGGATCCTCGTAGCATGTAGATGCTAAAGGGCAGATTCCAACCAAGCGTTCAGCTCGAGCCGACTCCTACGTGCCTGGGAGGGCAGGCAGCCCCTTGCATCATGTTGTCAACCATCGTCCAGGTATCACAGTAGTCAGAATTGTTTGCTGAGGAAGCTTTTGAGTAACCGAATCCATTGTTGTATGGTTTTGGGACCGTGTATATCGAGGGTTTGCGGTGAAGTACTTTGATAGTATATTGGTAGATTGAAGGGCATAGTTATGACCGCGGTGGATTCAGTTTGTACCCTCACAAGCTTTCACGCTGCTGGTGGAATGGGGAAGGAGTTGGCATTGAGCTGTTCGGTATAGTTTCAGCCATGTCATTGGGATTAGTTGGAAGTTGGTGATGGCTACCATTGTGCTTTATCTTTGGCAATAGTCCACCATTGGCAGAAGTGCACTGCAAGAGCTTCCATTGTTGCTACTCAGGGATGCATTTCCATGCTGGAATTAATGAAAGAATTTCTGTTGTATCTTTGGGCGTTGTCACATGTAGGCCTGCATGGACATTTTTCTGGATCTCAGCTAGTTTGTGCACGCCGCCAGTGTGCATGCCCTAGTGCATCTAGCCTCAGCTTGTGTGTGGGCAAGTCCACCATCCTTTTTGTGGGTCCATCATTGTGAACAGGAGCCTTGTGTTTATGGGCTGGGTTTGTTTGGCCGTTGACATAGCTGATCTTGCACTTGATTGATTGACCAGCTAGCCCTACCACTGTACCCCCCCTTGTAACTGAGTCTAACTGAGCTTAACTGAGCTTAACTGAGCTTAACTGGGCTTAACTGAGCTAACTGAATTTAACTGAGCTAACTGAGTCTAACTGAAGCCGAAACTCAGTTATATGACTGAGCTCAGTTAACTAACTGCGTCTAATTGAGTCTAACTGAGCTAACTGAGTATAACTGAGCATAACTGAAGCAGATTCTCAGTTATATTACCGAGCTCAGTCAACTACCTGAGTATAAAGGTCCAGGGATTCCCCCCCTTCTCTTTGTAATTCTCTCTTTCTCTCTATAGAGGCCAAGCCAGCCAGTTCCCAGGTCTACTTGTCTCAGCCTCACTAGAATTCGCAGCCCTCTGGCTCTCTATAGTTAATCAGCTCGCACTTACTCACCCCACACCCCAAACAAACTGGTTGGAGTCATGCTTGGGTGCTGCACGGCCCGGAGGGCTGTGCAGTGGCCTCTCTTATTAAAGGCCAACCCAGCACAGCCCAGCATGTACTAAATAAATTCACGGTCAAATGAGTTGTGTCCATAGGACGAGCAACAATGGCAAGGCAACATCCAAAAACCATGTGCAATCATAACATAGTAGAACACAGCAGCCATCATACATAACTCGTTATCTGCCATTTGACCCATCTGATGCATACACAGCTACAATAAAGCTACTGCAAGTGAATCCAGGACCCTGAGGATGCGGGTGTCCTCATATGCAAACCAGCAAGCAGTACCAGACATGTGGCCAAGATAAAGTAACGGGCACCGAATCAAGTCATAGCTGGCAAAAGTGGAAAGTTGGCAGTGGCAGTGTCTCTGTCAATTATGCTGAAATACCCACAGAAAGCTGCAGAGAATTATACAGGCGCAGCACAACATGATAGAAAAAAGGGTTCCAACTGCAGGAGAAGCAAGTATCATCCGAATAGCAACAGACTTTATGAGCTCCTCAGCTGCAGCCTTGGACAGGATGGACAGAAGCAGCACAACAGCAGAAACAACCCATGTTGAGTAGCAGCAGCAGCGGCGGCCATAGCAGCAGGGGAGGAAATATAACCTGCAGACAACTGGACGGGAGGGGCGACAGCAGCAGAGGAGAGGGCAGGGAGCAGCACCAGCAGTGGAAGAACTGAGGTGCCACAGCAACAGGAGGAGCAGCAGCAGAGAGGCAGTAACGGCGGGGTATCATCAGGAACAGAGCAGCAGCAAAGCGCCACTGCTGTTGTGTTGCTGCTGTTATCATCAAATCATAGTAGTTGCCGCTGTGCCGCAGCTGCTAGTGGATGTACCTTACATATGCATTAACATCATGTGTGGCAAGGACGTGTAAGATGTTGCAATGCATACTATGCTATGCACCAACGACATGGTTGCCACTGCACAAGCAATTGGCAGTCAAGACACTACGTATCCATGGGATCACAAGGAGGGGTTCCACACAAGCAGGGCAAAAATTGAAGGAGCCAGAACTGCATAGTAAAGCAGATCAGAATTGCAGGTCATCGTTGTAACCTAAGCAGAGCAGCTTGCCACACTGGAAGCCCTCCTAAGCCTCAGCTGCGCTAGTCAGAGGCTTGCTATTCCAACCTTTACTTCAAAATGTGGAGATGGATTGCCAGAAACTGGAGGAACAGTGCTCTACAAGACTGCAGACTGCAAGACCCAGCTCCAGGCCTAGCTGCTGCTAGCACCCATGCAGCTCGAGTTGGGGGGTATGCTCGTATATGTTCCACGCGTGCTCTGTGCCAATCCATGGCCTCCATCCAGCTCCTTACGCCCAGGTTAACGGCTGGCTCTGAGTACTAAAGGAGACTTGAGAGCCACTAAGTGGCCAATGGCACGAAAGACAGCGTAAGTTGCCAACCCCCAGATAACATGGCAGTCCACGTAATCCTCAATTTAACTGCATACGTAGGACAAAGGATAGCTCCTTGGCTACAAGTAGGTCGGCGGTCAGTCTACACATGTGGAAAGTCAAGTGCACAACTGCCAGGGAAATCTTCCCTCATTATTACAGCAGAACGTTAGGCTCTTCTTGCGAAGAAAGAACCGCTCGCCTGGCGTCTGCTGGCGGAGAGAATAGACGAGAGTGCCGAGTTACACGGCGGAGTGAGTGTCTGTGGACTCCAAAAGCCACGGGGCTCCACCGCTATCCACAGGCCTATGCTATGGTATGGCTTTCATGCATACCCCATGCTACGGGGCCTCATATCCTGCCGTGTGGAACACGTTGTAGTTACTCCCGTGAATGTTCCAGAGCCACAACGCCAAAATCCAACGGCCTCAGGCCGAAGGGAACGACGCTGCGTAATCGGAATGCTTTTGTACGAGTTCTTTCTAAGTAGCTGGCATACTATTTTCTGCTGTGGGCATCGTTGACTCCCAACCGCCCAGCATGCGGTCAGCCCGGAGGCAATTATGTTAATTGAAACGCGTTCAAACGCGCACAGAAGCTCACCTAAAATGATCATATGCCTGCCTTCAGCTGTCCTGAAGCGCCCAGGCAATGAATGATCTCTTCCGGGTGTCCTGGACATGACAGTTCGAGGGCCGTGGGCGAGGGCGTGAGCCAGCCCTAAACTGGAGAGGCTCATGGCAGGGCACTTGTATGGAACGATTAGAGGTGGATGATCTTCGCAGCTGGAGGTCTCAGCTCTGTGTATCTTCCGCTATCTGAGGGCCTGCCAAGGCAGCAGTTAGATCCTTTGGGCCTCCCCTTTGGCTGGCCAAACCGCATAGTACGCTCCACCAGCTTCCATCAGAAGGAAAACCCCTCTTTTTGCTGATATACAGCCCGAATTACTGCTCACCCAAAGCAAATCAGCAGTATTGCGCCCTGCTCATATGATTTTTGCATATACAAAAACAGCACTGCATGCCTTATCTGTTTGGGCACGGCTGACATGTTGACAAAAGCAAGCAGCCATTGCATAGATGGAGCATCAGCAGCAGCATGGCATAGCTACCTGTCTTGGCAGGTGTTTTAGCATGGTTGGTCACAGAGGAGCAGTGAAATATGGCCTTGGTCAACTCGTGCAGAAGCTCGATGCAGCAGGGCGGATTGTTTGAGATGGTTACCTAGACCCAAACATGAAAATGTCTGGAAGAAGTCGTAGGGAACTTGACATGCCATTGGACTTGATGTGAACTGGACAGCAGATACCAATGTTGGCCGTATGCAGCTGTGTGCATGATGCATGAGCTTTTGCTTGACCGTCAGTCTGACCATTGCTCCTGCCTTGTGCCATCTCCATGCAGATCACTGTATAGACGGGCTGGATATCTCGACCTCCTCGGCTTTTGCTGAACATCTGCAGTGAGATCCGCAGGCTTTGGGAAACTACCTTCAAAGCTTCCCTGCCAGGACTTTTGAGGCGACAGAATGGAGCACCGGAAAGCAGTCAGGTAGTCCTCTGCCTTAAGGATTCCCATGCATAGCAGCAGCAGTGCGATTGTGCCACAATATAAGGGCATACTGTGCGGCCTTTCGATGGACGATGCACATGGTGGTAAATATAACTCGCTGCAGGTGGTAAAGACCTTGTCTGCCTTTCTATATGCACGTTCCCCAACTGTTGTTCTGGGCTGTATTGCAGATGATGTCTTCTTTTTGTACAGTCCTGTCCATTTGGCTTACTTTTGAACATGTTTTGCAAGAGAGAAACACAGCTTGACTCTGTCATGTGTGACGAAGAGACAGAGGAGGAGCCATCGCCGAGAGAAGAAGACAAACCTAGACATGGAGGTAAGTGGGCTGGAAGTAGTAGAACACCCTTTGGGAGGATGAAGGTAGACAGCAACGGCAGGCCTCAGCAAGGTTACCACGGGCAGTCAGCAGGGCTTGGTGGGTCTTGTTTGAAGCGTCCTGTTTGAACAGAAGATACATGTAGGATACATGCATCGAGCCTGCATGAGAGGACGGAGTGAAGTACAGCAGAAATGACAGGCAATGACGTGCTGGAGCCCCGGTATTTAAAACACGGTTTGAGACAAGAGCTTGTTATTCAAGGGCTTTTTTTATGCCTTCTTTTTTCTTGTGGAGGTGTCAATCTTGGAGTGGGTTTTGGTCCCACCAGTAATGCCAGTAGTTGCAGAAAATCTTTGGGTTCAAGACAGGTGTCCTGCTGACTGCATATGGCCAGTCAGATGTGCCAGCGAGTAGGCGCTGCATTTCCTGCCAGCTATGTACTAAATGGCGAACGATGCACGGGAAGCCAGTGCGCTTGCTGCTGGTTAGCATCTGATGCTGCCGATAGCTTATGTGCTATGAGTGCCTATTATACCAGGCCAAAGTGGGACCAGAAATATTTGCATAGCTGTCAATATTGTTGGAAGTGTAAAGGGATAGGTTTTATGAGAAGGCTTATGTCCCATTCACAACCTCGGTTGCAGTCATGTGCAGCATCCCTGTGGTTAGCAGTATTGTGCAGTCAACCTTCAGAGCATCTACAAACTGAGCATTCACAAAGAGGGTAGTTGCTACACATTTGCTAACAGTCACTCATTGTTGATGCTGCTGTGCAGGTATCACATGGGAAGAAAACTTCATGACTGAAAATGGGGCAGTCCCTCTACAAGTGCCAATGCCTACAGAGCTAGTATGACTTAGTGTTCATTCCGAGCCATAGCTGGCATGTTCATCTGCTCAGTGGTAAAATATTGCACAGTAAGGGTATGCTCAATGCATTGGTATGATATAAGAAGCCCGATGGTGCTGTAGCGGCCTTGTTTGAGTTTGGGTGCTGTTATGTGGGCCTGGTTGTTTGTGGGCATGTTCAGGTTGAAGGTGGGCAACACCAGTCTGCTGCTGGAAGCTTGTGCTTGGCTCGCTGCAGCTATTGTATGGGAGTTCAAAATACTTCATATACTCCGGCAACGTTTGTGCATAAAACCCGTGGTTACAGAGATGAAGCTCCCGAGTGGCTTTTTGATTTACAAAGCAGCTTGGCTTATTGGGTGTGAGTCAAATGATGTTTGAAGTTGTGAGAGTGATCTTTCTAATAGATGTGGTGGTGATAAAAACGACTTGGTTGAAGTGGATACTACTGAGTCAGTTTGTTTTTTTGAACTCTTTGAGCCTTGTTGGCTCTGGGTTCTGCTGCGTTCTTTTAATGTAATTCTCGTACCAACTAATGAGGCTAAAGGCTAGCTCCTATTCGGTTACATAACTGAGGACGTTCAGTTACATAACTGAGCTCAAACTGAGCCGTACTGGTTGAGTGGCCGTCAGTTACATAACTGAGTATAACTGAGCCTTCCTCAGTTACGTAACTGAACTTAACTGAGCTATCTAACTGAAATTGGCTCAGTTAAATGCACAACTGACCAGTTAAGCTCAGTTAAGCCCAGTTATGCCGCACCTTAAATTTTTGTTTGTTTGTTTATGCTCAGTTAAGACCTTTAACTGAGCTGGCCCTGTGTAACTGAGCCATAAATGAGCCTAACTGAGGTTAACTGAGTCAGTTAAGCTCAGTTATGGCTCAGTTAAGCCCTTCAGTTAAATTTTTGGCTCAGTTACAAGGGGGGGTACAGTGGTAGGGTAGTCAAGTTTTGGGTAGAAGCTGGACTGAAATGGTTGTGGGACAGGTGATAATAAACTGACAGGCTTTATTTGTCAAAGAGGGGGGTTTAAGCCCTCTGTAGGAGCATGCATGTCAAGGCTAATAAACAGAATGGTATCTAAGTTAGACTATGAGCGTTCGGCTCCCTTGTGCATTTGACATTGACTAGTTGCTTCCTTTTGTTGCACTGCCGCAGTGCAAGATGCACTGTACCCAGACTGGCTGTTTTGTCCGTTTGTGTTTCTCCCATCTAAAGAAGTGATTTGGAGTGTCTGTGGAGTTGGGACTAGGCGAAACGGCCTCAGTATTAGCTAGGTCTGCCAGAGCGGCTGGTGCATGCATTCAAAGCTGTGGTGCGTGGTATTGGAAGTCAAAAATGACCAGTGGTGTTGGGGATATGTTCGCTCGTGAAACACTGTTGTAACTGTAAACTTAGAATGCTGGACAACGTGTGGTGAACGTACAGCATTTGAGGGATACGTTCCTTCACTGCTTAGGTAAGTAGCTCACTAGCTGCCAACAGTGGAGCCAGTTGCAGCAGGATGGACTAGCTGCAGTTTCGCCCAATTAAATCACGCAACCAGGATGGATGGCTTGGCTGTGTTGTTGCGGATGTGTGCCCCTGTCGATATTGCATATCAAGCATCAGTCTCGGTACTCTTTGGAAACTGGCGATAGATCTGCGCTCCCCATCGCCGCAGGTTTCGTCAGAGGAGACAAAGCCGATGGGGATAGATGTCCGCATTGGCAAACCTAGACACCAGCTTTTTAAAGCATCAGTTCTCACAGGAGATAGGACATTTTCATGAGCCGCTGAGACATACACTTTGACTTGTCACCGTCGGAACTCCGACTCAAGTGCCGTAAGACTCACCTGGGCTTGTGGCTTAGTGGAGGTCTCGGGTACTTGTGCTTGTGGCTGACTGATTTGTGCCCACGTATGGGGTCCTGGTTGGCCCCTGCTTCCAGCACCCATATAAATCAGGCACGGCAGTCGTTGAGTTGCAACAAATGGTGGTGGACACTTTGATACCAGTAATGACGACTCAACTCATGATGTGCTAGGGATGTTCAAATGTGACTTAGCAGCTGCAGAAAAGTCCCTGACATGCAGGAGGGGTTGCACGGCGCAAAAGCGGAAAAGAAAGACATGGGCAGGGACGGCATCAGAAGAAGAAGCTGGGGAAGCGGCAACGAGCAGCATTGAAAGCAGCAGCAGCAACAGTATCAGGAGATGGTGCCAAGGGTGGCAAGAAGAGGCAGAAGGTGGCAGGTGGTGGGATGAAAGGGCTTGGTGGTAGTCTATCGAATCAGGTAAGTAGAGCAGGTCAGGCAAACTGGACCAGCCACAAGCAAGAAGCAGGAGTCAGCTAGCGCTGAAAGGCGGAAAATAAACTACGCAGACAGCAGGCACAAGCAGCTAGCTGACACAGCACAGCAGTGAAACGTGCATGGGGTTCCAGCTCCCGTTGGAGCTAAGGTTGGTGCTTTGTGCGTGTGCGGCTGCCAGTGGTGGTAATCGTGGTCTGATAAGTATGGTGCAGCCTGGCTAAATTATGCATTGGTATGGCCAGATAATTTTGCTTCCCCAGTCTTTTTGAAGGAATCATAATGCTGGGCAGCCTTTCGCAGCTGATTCATCATTGAAGATAGAGTACGGGATTTTGCTGACACAATTGTACTAGAATAGGTGGTGTTTATGTGGCCTTTCCTGTTCCGTTGAGCAGGGAAATGGGGTTTGACCCCGGTGTGTTTGGTCGTATTGACTTAGCTGCCTTGGTGCAGCCACTACAGCTTAAAGTATGGTTTATTTGTTGAGATACGCAAACAACAAACACTTAAGGTGTGGCACATTTAAGGAGATACTATTACCACATTGAGAAAGACACAGGTCCGTCCTCCATATCCTTATGCTCAATCTGCAAGTGTTTGTTATGTTATGTTATGTTTAGAAAGTACCTAGGCTCTAGCCCAAGGTCATTGAATATATACCTACCCAATCAACGGAAATTGAAAGCCACGCAGGCAACCGGCTTTACCATACTGATCGAGCGCCCTGGGCCGCCGTGCTAACGATGAGTCGGTCATGGGATATACCGGCGCCCCTCGGGTGTCAGTTACCGACTGCGGGCCGCTCCGCGTCGCCCAGTCACTCTTAGGCCGCCGCGGCGCCCTTTTGTTTATGGTGACCCTTGGACCTACGGAATGTAGTCATGGTTGCAGATCTGCAGCAGCCCTGGTTGGTCTCGGTCATGAGGCCGCCGTTGTAGGCGGCTGGGAATCTGGCAGAGCTGCCTTCCTGACCGACCAGGTCAATGGGTGGGTTTACGCTATATTATTACATTTCATGATATGCCATAGCAATAAGTGCCATAGGCCCCGCACCTCAAGCTGTCACAAAGAACAGCGAGGTGGAACAGAATACGGGTAAACTTCGACATGTATGACAATATATGCCTAAACATGAGGTCCAGCAGCTAGGTCAAAATCACCCAAAACCTCCGCTGCCCCAATGTTTACGCTATACAGCAACCTGACAGACTCCTGCAATGGGCGTGAGTGGTCAGAAGCGGACAGACGCGAGACTGCAGTTGACAGCAAGCCGCGTGTTTAAATGAGGCAATTATGACTTGCCTCTGACTACCAGGGTGTCCTGCCCCATTTTCATACGAAGAGTCCTTGCTAATACGCTGGTCCTATATGCCATAGAGTTCAGATTGTACGTTACAACAGCCGGCCTTTCGGCGGCTGCTTACTGATTTAAAGCGCCCACCTGCACTAGTAATAACGGCTTAACCTTCAGGGTAGGGTGCCTCATTATACATCAAGAAGTTATTAAACCCTATCCATTCAGGGGAGGGGAGGCTTTCTCTGATTGCCTGGGCTCGCATGCACCCCGCCGGTTGCAAGTCGGGCCGTTTCGTCTCAACTAAATAGTCCACCAGGCGTTCTACCAGTGGCCATGGCGGCTCCAAGACCTGCTTTTGTGGGCTTCAAGTGTGTCCCTGCACTACTGGTGCTGCTCTTTGCATTGCTGGGCAGGCCAGCAGACGCAACTGCGCGCTTGCCTGTCAGCACAGCTGCTGCGGGTCTTCGCGCCTTGCAACAGTCCGTGTCAGGACCTTGCGTGTGTACCTTCGACTTTCACGACACCCTGAGGGTGTACACTGCTGGAGACAAGCCTGCAAACGACGCAGATGGACTAATACAAGCGTGCCTGGTAAGCCTAGCTTGCTGCTGGCAGTGGTTCAGGGAAGGGGGAATGCTGTTTATGCTGGCTGCAAAGTATGTGACGCTGGCTGGAAACATACAGCATGAGGAGGGCATTAATATTGGCCAAAGGGCATGTATGATTAATGAATGGCGGCATGGCTGGAACCAGCATCAGCAGCCGTGCCCATGGCCGGCCAGCAGGAGCATCCGTATTAGTGGGACTGCCATACAGGAGTAAGGATAACTTTGTATGCCTTTTAATACCTGCTGCTGCTCAATGCATAAGCAGCAGCCATATGACATGCCTTGGTGGCCCAATTCTGTCCCCAGTTGGTGAACCAAGCCAACAGGGCTCATGTACTGTTGGCGCAGCTGGTCCCCTGCTTGCCCCTGTTTCGTAGTCAGCACCCTCACTTGCACCTCACTTCGGTCAGCTGTGTTCCCATCCTGGCTTCCTGTACCCTCACTCAGGCAGATAGGTCCAGTTCATGCTTGAGCATTTTTGTAACCAGGGTGCTGATGTGTGTCTTTCCCTGCCTCCCACTTCTGTGCAGAACAATGGATTCAAGATTGCCATTGCCACTGCGGCCAGTGCTGATTCTGACACAGTCAAGAAGGATCTCCAGGTGATCGGACGGGCTGCAAACACAATGCATGGTATTTACCACTGTCTGCTTCTCCAGTCGTGTATGGAAGACCCGTCACTGATGCTGCATTTGCTACTCCTGCTGCTGTCATAACTGCTGACTTGCTGCTGCTGCATGTGCTGCTGCTGCTGCTGCTGTCCCCCCAACAACTGGCTCCTGTATCTGACCACCATGCCACCATTGCTTTCACTCACAGGGAATGGATGGTGGGGTCTTCACCAAGGAGTTCTTGTCAAGCCCGGCCTTCCAGTATGGCCGTGGTGACAAGAGCATCAGCCTAAAGGCCATCTTGGATTACTACGGCACCCCTGGCCAGTGTGCCATGATGTTTGATGATGGGAGCCACAACAGGCAGTATGCAGATAAGACCGGGGTGTACTTCGAACAAGTCTATGGTGGTAGGGGGGTGTCTTGGGCTGATTACTCGGCAACGCTGACAGAGCTACGTAAGAGGTGCAAATGCACCTAATTGCATAGGTCAAGGTTGGCCATGGTGCAGATCCTCTATGACCAGTCTTAGCTGCATGTGAGTGCCATTGCTCCTAACATCCTCTAGTGGCTGTTCCAGGTTTTGTTAAGAGTACTTGGTTAGGAGGAAGTTGTTGCGGATATTGAGCACGTGGTTCTGAAGGGCAATTCGTTTGCCCACTGCACTAGTGGTTCAAGATGCGGCCGTGGCGCGGTGCCTCTGCATTTGCATGTGCATGGATCATCTTTTATAAGTAATCAAAGTATCAAAATGATAGAGGGGTTCATTGCCTGGCAGTGGAATAAGTTCAAAGGGCATCTTTCTGTATGTGTCTTAAGGTCTGTAAGCAGTGTGCATGAACCGTTTACATATCTTTAGTCTGACAGGTGAGCGCTGCTGTTCACTTGGTCAATGCATCATGAAGGTTGAGCTGCGCTTTGGGATGCTTGTACATAGGCGGGAGTTGGGATCCCCGCAGCATGTGAGCATGTACTGTATAGAGGGCAGAAGCCAACCAATGCCTAGAGCTTGAGCCGACTCCTTTGTGGGAGGGTAGGCAGCAGCACCCTGCGTATGGTTGTCAATCATCATCAAAGCACCACAAAGGGGTAGGCAGCTTTGTATTGCTGAGGAAGCTTTTGGTTACCGGTAACTGGATCCCTTTTTGCATGACCTTCGAACAGTGTACATAGAGGGTTTGGTGAAGTACTTTGATAGTATACTGGTAGGTTCGAGGGCTTTTTTTGTGGATGCGGTGGAGCAGTCGCAGCAGTGTATTCACGCAACCTTTGACGCTGCTGCGGGAATGGGAAGGGAGGTGGCATTGAGCTGTTCAGTATGATTTCGGACATGTCCGTCATTGAAAGTAATTACAAGTCGATGGGTATCATTGTGCTCTTTGTTCAAGTGGCAAAGGTGTACCATTGGCAGAAGTGCACTGCAAGAGCTTCCATTGCTGCTAGGGTGCATTTTCATGCTGGCATAGTAAAAGGAGCTTCCGTTGCATCTTTGGGCGTTGTCGCAACTAGGCCTGCCTGGACATTTTCCTGGATCTCAGCTAGTCTGTGCACCCCGCCAGTGTGCATGCTGTTGCATCTAGCCTGCCTGTGTATATGGCAGCTGTACAATGAAATCCATGCCAATATGTTGGCATGTTGGTATGGACTTTATTGTGCAGCTGCCATGTACACATGGCATCCAGCCTGCCATGTACACAGGCTATGATGCCATCTTAGTGGTGTGTGATTGTCTAAGCAAGATGGTACATTTTGTCCCTAGCACAACTACAGCCTCAGCTTGAGTGTGTGTGGGCAAGCCCACCATCCATTTTGTGGATCCGTGATTGTGATCAGGACACTTGTCTTTATGGGCTGGGTTTCTTTGGCACAGCTGATCTTGCACTTGATTGATTGACCAGCTAGTCAAGCTTTTGGTAAAAGCTGGACTGAAATGGTTGTGGGACACTGACAGGTGATGATAAGCTGACAGGCTTTATTTTCCAAAGAGGGGGTTTAAGCCATCTGTAGGAGCATGCATATCAAGGCTAATAAACAGAGTGGTGTCTAAGTTAAGAGGTGAGTGTTCGGCTCCCTTGTACATTTGGCATCACGTTGCTTCCTTTTGTTGCACTGCTTGCAAGATGCGCCGTACCGAGACTGGCTGCTTCGCTTGTGTCCCTCCCATCTAAAAAGTGATTTTGAGTGTGTGTGGAATTGGGACTAGGCCAAGACGGCCTCAGTATTAGCTATGTGTGCCAGAGCAGCTGGTGCATGCAGTCAAAGTTGTGGTGGTTGGAAGTCAAAAATGACCAGCGGTGTTGGGGATATATCCGCTCGTGAAACACTGTTGGAAAGTATCACTGGAAATCATTTAGAATGCTGGACAAAGTGTAATGAACTTACACCATCTGAGGATACTTTCTTCCACTGCTGCTTAGGTAAGTAGCCGCACTACTTGCCAACGGTTGAGCCATGAATGCAGCAGGATGGACTAGCCGAAATTCCGCCGAATTTAGTCACGCAACCAGGATGGATGGCTTGTCCAGGTTGTTGTGGATGTTTGTTCTTGTCGATATTGCGTATTAAGCATCACTCCTGGTACTCCTGGAGAACTGAGTGGCGGTAGATCTGTCCCCATCGCCGAAGGTTTCGTCAAGGAGACAAAGCCGATATGGGATAGATGTCTGGATTGGCAAAACCTAGACACCAGCGTCTTAAAGCATCAGTTTCCACAGGAGCTAGGGCACATGTATAGCCGCTACCGACCGGCTTTGACTTGTCACTTCGGAACTCGCTCAAGTGCCCCCTGACGTAAGACGCACCTGGGCTTGTGGCTTGCAAGTCTCGGGTACTTGTGCTTGTGGCTGACTGCTTTGCAGTGCCCACGTATGGGGGTCTTGGTTGGCCCCTGCTTCCAGCACCCCTGTAAGTAAGCACGGCACTTGCCCTGCTGCTCTTCAGCGCGGTAGGAAGGCATTTGATCCAAGTTAAGCGTTTCAGGTTGTACCAGTGTTCAGCAGAAAGCCAATAAACATGAAGTTGCACCACAAGGTGGGGCATCTCATGACCACCCCCGCGCTTGCATTACGGCCATGCACACCAGGGCCTATCCCGGTGCTTTCCGCCACCAGCAGCAGCAGAAGGCGGACCACTCGTGTCTTGGCATCAGACTCAGGAGTTCGAAGGTGAAGGCTCGTGACCTTGCTTCACGCAGCTGATCAGGAGCCCGCATAACGTTGCTGCCACCATGCAGAACCCGGTATGACGTCCAAATGGATATGGTCAGGTCTTTAGTGAAGCAGGTGCGTTAAAGAACACCAGCACTGTTCCGTTTTTGAGTGTTCGCACGACTTAAGCCGCCTGCACCGTTCTTAGGCCCAGAAGGACGTCCTGCCTGTGGTTTCTGGCCTTGTCCAGCCCTGGTTTGCAAAACCTGAGCCATTGATAGGTAAGCGTAGGCCCCTCCCTTTGCAAGCATATGGCCTTGCAGTCATGTTGTCTCAACGATACACCAAGGCTGGAAGGCACATGCTTAGAAGAACCAGAAGTCACACTGCATGTTGCCAGAAGCAGCTTGGACGCCAATACATCGGCAGCACTTCTTCAGCTCTCGCTCCATCCCCTTTTCCACCACTCATGTGAGAGGTTAAATGGCAGGGTAAACCCACCCTGCTCAATTGGTGCGTTCTGGGGCAGCCGTCACCACCAAGATACCAGTAAGATTTTTAGCAGCTGTGGTAGATGAGCATTAGCATCAGCCTCAGCCTCAGCTACCTTTGTCCCCTGCATTTAGCAAGTGAAGGCCATAAAACCGCTGACATTCTCCCTGCTCAGTGTCTGCTGATAGTGGTGTTACCTAGCCACAATAAAACCCTTGCTTGCATGGTTGTAAATCTTCTGTGATGATGAGTACTTTATGTGCATGCATGCATGGGTGTGTTGTTCCCCAGCAGAACTCCTCTTGTTGTGCGTGCATGCATGCATGCATAGAATTGCAGGTTCTGTCTGCTAGCACAACCGAGAAATAACTAACTTCTTAGAGTCTCTGGACCCCACCCATGCAAGGCTACAAATACTCATATGCACATACTGCGCCTCCCTGTGGCAACCTTGTCAGTAGTGAGCACAATGTCCAGCTGTCCTAGCTCTCCTGTACTTTGTTGTTTCTGTGCACACTCTCCATTTGTTGTACCAGTTCTTCCTGTACTTAGACTCTATCCTTTTGGATCTGATCTCGTACTTGTATCACTATTCTTAAGTGTTGTCCGGCACCTCATTGCCTATGCACCAGCTCCATGTACCTCTTGCTGCAAACCTGTTCTTATCCCCTTTCCCCCACCACCCTTGAGCTGTCATCTGCCTCCTGCTTTATTTTGCTCCTCTGTACGACCAACCCATCTTCCATTGTTCCCATTCCTGTCCCTTTCCATCCCCACACCATTTTTGTACCTTTCCTCTCCCTGCCTTTCATTCGGCTTGCACTCCTGCTCTGTCCAGAAGATCTTGTTCTTGCCAGCTCTTTTCAGTACTGATTTGCACACCTACAAATACCGTCCAGCCACTCTCCTCCCCTTCCCCCCCTCCTTGTGTTGTCCTAGCCCACTTGTCCCTTTTTCCTAGTTTGCTGTAAAATAAGATGCCTAAAGTAGCACACCATTCAATGTAGGAAGACGAGGTACAATACCGGTACAATACCCACAGGTGGCCAAGCCATACCAATTTGTACTGTTGGCGTTAAAGCCTAGTGTAAGAAAGCCCACAATAGTCCCAAAAAGAGAACATCTTCACTAACAATAAACAAAACCATACCAAGATAAAGTGTATCTTTTACTTTAGAGGTGTGACATCCATCAATAGTTTAACGCAGAAAAAACAAAAGCCCAGCTCCACTTACTCCCCCCGACCCACCACCATCCCGCCCCCTCGGGTTGTCCGGCCCCTTTGTCTCTTTTCCTTACACCCCCTCCCACGGTCTAACCAGCTCCCTTTGTGTTGCCTCTGCCGCTTTGCCCCTTCTTCCTTAGACACCCTCCCTCCAGACCAGTTAGGAGACCCTGACAGCAAGTTCATCACAATAGATGGTGTTCAGCTGCATTACAAAGACATTACTTATTGGCCTCGTGACAACACAACAGGCAGCAGCAATGGTAGCAGTAGCAGTAGCACTAGCAAGGAGCCCCTTACGCTGTTGTTTATCCATGGATTGAATGGCTGGCTGTTCAGTTGGAGAGATGCAATGCCGGGTATTGGACAAGCAATGGCAGATGCAGGGAGGTAAGCAGGGGAGGAGGGGGCGGGGGAGGGTGGAAGGACTATCTAGGATGGAGGAAGTGGAGTATAACTGGGAACACAGGGGAGCGGGCCACGATGAGGTTCTAGAACTGGAGGTTCTAGAACTGCAGATCTTCACTTGAAACGAACGTAATGTAAACATGCGGGGTATTGATTTGGGTACAGCAACTATTTTTTAGTTGTGCCCGCGAAGGATTCAATGTATAGCCTCAGATGAGCCCTTGGCAATCTAGGCTGTCATGAGTCCCATAAGGCCCTCCTGTGGTGCTTCACCCACTCTGCTGTGCCTTCTGATTTCTCAATACTCTGCACGGTGTGCAATAAGCTGTTAGTTGCCCTGGGATATCTGATTCGATCTACTTTGGCATGGCTGGCTGGAGCTTTGAGTGATCTTGTCCTCTGATTGTGGTAGAGATGGTGACGGATTCATTACTGTAGGGATCTGACAATACTGTGTTTGCTCCTGGCTTAGGCCGTGTCGGGTGATTGCATTTGATCGTCCTGCATTTGGTCTTAGTCAACGCCCTCTCAGCTGGGAGAAAGAGGAGGAGAACCCTTACACAAATGCATCAGGAGCACGCTTCTCAGAGGTGGGGAAATGGGGGGCGGGGGAGGAGGAACGGGGGAAGGGGGATGGAGGTGGGAAGGGAGGAGGGACGGAGGAGGAGCGTGGAGAGGAGAGGGAGAAAGGGGAAAGGAGAGGGAGGAAGGGGAAAGGAAAGGGTCAGGAGATGGGGGAGGTACAGCGCAGGGAAGGAGGGGGGCCGGGGGGGGGCCGAGGAAAGAGGGAGAGGGCTGAGGAGGGGGGCCAAAGGGGGGGATGGAGGAAGGGGTGCCAAAGGTGGGGGGGGGGGGAAGGGGAAGAGTGGGGGAGGTAAGGGGGAGAGGGGAGAGTGGGGGAGTTAAAGGGGAGAGGGGAGGGGTGGAAGAGGGGGGCGAGGGAAGGGGGGTGGGGAGGAGGGGGGCAGGAGGCAGGGGATGGCTGGGGGGGGGGGGAAGGAGACACGGGGATTGGGGGGGAAGGGAGCGAGGGAGGTGGATGGAGACGGGAGGGGAGGCTATGAGAGGGCCCAACGGGGGGGGGGGGGGGCGCCAAAACAGGGCAGGGCAGAGAGGGGCACGGGGAAGGTTGGGGTGGAGGGGAAAGGGAGGGAGGGAGGAGGGTGGATGAGGGGGATGAGGGAGGCTGAAGCGATTTCAGGAGAGTGGGAATGGGCGAGTGGGAATGGGCAGGGTGGCCAAGGAGAGAGGGAGGAGGGGACTTGGGGGGTAGAAGGGCAGGGGGGGGGGGGATAGGTTATACCTGGGAAATGGGTGTTCATGTGGGATAGCTCTCACCTCCCATACAGCTTGCGTCCTTCCTTGTGTCTGACTGCCTTGCATTGCTGCACGCGTGCTGCTGCTGCTGCTGTTGCCTTCGTGCAGGGTTTATTGAGGGCCCTGGGAGTGTCTCAAGCTGTGGTGGTGGGTCACTCAGCTGGTGCTACTGTCAGTGTGGATCTGGCACTCAGGTGTGACATTTGAGGGAGGGGGAATGCGGGTAGGAGGGGGAGGGACTGGAAGGGGAAGCAGGAGTGATGGGTGGAGGGGGTTGGGAGCTGATGTGGATCACAGTTGTTTGAGGCGGGCTGGTCAAGGAGAGGGAAGAAAGGGCCGGGCCAGTCAAATGGAGGGGTTAGAGAGTAAAAGGGGGGTGAGGGAAGTCAGGCGGGGGCCGGGGTTGCGTGGGGTGGGAGGGAGGGGGCAGGGAGTCTGGTAGGAGTCTGGTTGAGGGCATATGGGGAAGGTTGGAGGGATGGAATACATGGGGGACAGGAAGAACAGGGTAGAGGGGGAACGCACCACGTGTGCTAGTACCGCCTCTTCCTCAAAACTACGCACGGCTAAGGCCTGGCGCCACATGGGGGAGGTTGGAACACAGCTAAATGTTGCAGGAGAATGCAAAGTGACTGGAAGTTGTGGAGTTGTTATTACATTTCATGATATGCCATAGCAAAAAGTGCATAGGCCCCGCACCTTAAGCTGGCAGTCGTGGAGTTGCAACAAATGGTGGTGGACACTGTGATTAATTTCACATTTCAGCACACATTTCACATTTCACATTTCACATTTCATGATTTGCTACAGCAAAGAGTGCGATAGACTTGCACCTCAAGCCGTAACAAAAAAACAGCAAGATGGAACAGAATACGGGTTGTCTTTGGCATGCAAGCATGACAACATATGCCTAGTCCTGAGGTCCAGCTTAACTCAAAAGCACCCGAACCTCCTGTCTGGGACAGTCTGATATGAAACAGAGCAGAGGGGAGATGCGGGTACCACAGGAGGTGATTTCATAACTGGGTGGATGGAAATGTACTGTCTGACGAGACATCCTGTACCATTTCACACACCATCGTTATGTAAAGGTGCCATGTGGGAGATGTTTATTAGGGTGGTTGGGCTTCAGCAATCCTTGTCTTAAGGTTTGTCATTACGGCTCTTTTTTTCTCATCAAGTATAGCGATGCAGCTTTACCATATGTGTTGAGTAATGCATAATGCCCAAAGGATTTGCGCGATTGTCAAAAGAGTCCCAGAGCTCATCTCTTGCGCCTGTCAGTGTCAGACGTCAGACAGCCGCCTCGCGTTAACTCCAGCTTACAATCCAGCAGCTTTACCATATGTTTCGATGCCATGTCCGCCCTGAAGTACATGCGTACTGCATTGCCTTGCTGCTGCAGGGCCCCTGAGTTGGTGAAGGGTTTAATCCTTGTAGCTCCTGCCCTAGCTACTGAGCCCCGAAACCTTGTGAAGGGTGCTGATCTGGGTCAGGTGATGAGGCTGGCGGCTAGCAGGGCATTACTGGCCACTGATGGACCTGGATTGAATTATGTGAGGGATATGATCAACAGGAGGAAGGAGGAGGTCATGCAGGTGTGTGTGGGGGGGGGAGGGGGGGAAGGAGCAGGCGGGATGTGGGGCATAAGGAAGAGGAGTGAAAGGGGGAATGAGGGAGAGAACAATGGAGCTGAAAAGGGGTAGAAGAAGGGAGGGGGCTAAGGAGTGCGGGGGGGGGGGGGGGGGAGGGGGGGGGAGTAGTGAGGGAGGGGGAGGGGGGACAAGGAAGGGGGTTGTGCAACGGCCACCAGGTCCCTTTTGATCTAACAAACAAACAAACAACAAAGATTTAAGGTGTGGCTGCACCAAGGCAGCTAGGTTCAAACGATCAAACACATCGGGGTCAAACTCATTTCCCTACTCAACGGAACAGGCAACACCGCAGAAATGCGAGAATAAGAACAAACACAGTTTAAGTATGTACCTACATACACCCATCAAGAGGCCAAACCTGATCTCATCCCCACTGCACCATGGACCGCAGCTATGACTACTACTACTCCTACTACTATTGATCCACACCCCTTTGGAACCTCAAGCAACTTCTAATGCTACTGGCAGTGCACAAAGGGATAATGCTGGCCAGCGTGCAGAAGCCTGCTTTGAAAGAGAAGTTCAGCTGGGCTCAAGTTGCCAAAGAAGGACTTCCCTGTGTGTTGTTCTCAGGGAGGTGGTGGTGGTGGCCCTGAGCAGGGTGGTGGTCTGAGTGACGCAGCAGCAGCAGGCTACCTCATCCCCTTGAGGGCTCATGACTGGGACAAGGCCTGCCTGCTCATGTTCAGAAGCTTTGGCACCAGCTGGGAGGTGCCAGAATATGATCAGCTGCAGATGCCCATACTGGTGGTGCAGGTGAGACTGGGTTGGGGTGTAGTCAGTGGGTGTTATGATGGAGAGTTTGGGTTTTGGTGGGTATAGGGTGTAGTCCAGAGGATGGAGATGGGGTGTAGGGGTGCACTTGTGTAGCAGAGGTTTAGGTGTTTAGCAGGTGTGGTTTTATGATTGTGCTGTCTGGTAAGTGAATGGCGCTTCAGTTGGTTTGTAGTGCAAGCAATGTGTATACTAAAGAGGTGCAGAGGGTGGGGGTGGGGAAGGCCATGCAGGGGTTGTGAAATGATGCAAGTGTCGGGGGGGTTGAGTTTACAAAAAGTGTAGAGGGACGGTATGGCATTTGGTTGGGACAGGGGCTTGGGAACGTTGTCCCCAGTTGCATCTATGTGGTGTCCATAGCCCTCCAGGTGGGTATGAGCTTTTGGTACACCCAAATGTGTGTGTTACATTAGGGAAATGAGTGTAAGCGTTGTCTGGTTTTGAACACCCATTGTCAAGAGGTCAGAAATGAGGGGGGGGGGACTTTTTGCGGCAGGTTGGTGGAGGCATTGCCATGGGACTACTAGAAAGAAGCCAGAGACACTCGCCTGCATCATGGCAGTGGGATGAAAGGATGTCGATTTCATCAAAGACTCAAAGACACTTCTACCATTAATGTCCCTGTTGCTGCTGCTTGCCTCTACAGGGTGACAAGGACACTGCCACACCAAAATCCAATGCCTTGAAGCTGGTACAAAAGCTTCAGGGCCGTGGAGCAGCAGTTGCCGGCATCAGACCTTCACCCACAGCAGCAGCAGCAGGAGGGGTTGGCCATGATGGGGGCTTGGTTATAACAGAATATGTGGAGTTCCAGGGATGTGGGCACCTCCCTATGGAGGAGATGGCAGGGGACTTCAATGCAGTGGTTAAGGCACATTTGCTGGAGCATTACACGGAGCAGGAGGGGGCACACCAGCAGCAGCTGCAGCAGCAGTCAGCACAGGTGGGGATGGAGGGGATGGGGGATGGGGAGGCTGCTGCGCAAGCAGAACAGTGGCAGGAGGATGTGCTGTTGGCTGATGATTACCTGGGGCCTGGTGCAGAGTATAGGGTGTGATAGGGTCTTGTATGATGAGTGGCGTTAATATGTACAGCCGTTTGCGGTTGCCACACCTTAAAATTTGTTATGTTTATGTTATGTGATGTGGTGTGAGAAGTGATATTTGTGGTTGTGGCTTGTGGCTTGGTACAAGCTATGTACATTACTCTTTTTTTGGGGCTATTGTTTGGTACAAACTATGGACATTTTTCATGTTTGCTGTGATCGTCGTTCTGTACAAGCTATGTACTTTATCCATGTTTGCTGTTGCTTATGCCGCCGAAGATGGTGGTATCGATGCTGATAGTGCATACTGCTACAGACTGATGAATCAGGAGCAGGTCTTGTAAGTGCTCCGGGCCATTGGCTCCGGGGTTTCTCTTCTGCTTGTAAGTTTCAAACCGTGCTTCATGTGCAACTGGATTCCGGTCACCGGAATGTGCTAGTAGCAGATGCTAAGTGCTCGAGTACCTTACTGCGCGCTGCTTGGGCTGGCAGGCAACGCTGCCCGTGTTAACCGCAATGATAGGATTGTCCCTCGTCACCTGCAGCTGGCCACCAGCCAACGATGAGGAGCTGAGCAAGCTGCCTCCGGGAGGTTACCATCGCTGCTGGCGAGTATCCATCCCAACCGTCCACGCGACGCTCTTGTACTCTAAGAGCAAGAGCAAGAAGGAGGCCGAACAAGCAGCGCAGACACCGACATTTGAGGTCTCAACTGACCATATTTTATGCTTTAGATTGCGAAATGACTGCAACAAAGTGGGGCGCCGGTGGGGGCAGCGCCACCCACAAGGAGCCAACTTAGGCTCCAACGGCATACTCAGAGTTCCTGTCCAAGAGTCTCACACTAGCTGCCACCATCCCTCCCTTCATCCCTTGCCAGACAGTGTATTGATGCCAGGCAGCCCATGTCGACAGTGCCGTGCCGTGCCGGGCCGACCCAGTCAACAGCAATCAAGCCATGCAATTTTATGCCTTGTTCATGGCTTATAGAATCCTCATTCCATGGGGCCGATAGAGATATCACTCATGTCACAATACCCCTTTGCTGCCGCACTTGTGGGTCACAACATCCCCCACAACATGGCCAAGCCCCTGCTTTTTTCTTGGAGAGTATATGCATGCTCATGATGTGCTGGGCGCCCAAAAGCCCACCTGCTAGTGCGAGAATGCAAAAGATGGTGTGTGCAGAAGCAACCTGCCACCATCTGGCCAGTCTCGCTTGTAAGAGGCCCATGGGTTGGGGCTGCTGAGTCGCTCGATGGGCCCCACATGTGTGAGACCACCCAAAACCCTGCATTCTCGGAAGAGGACAACATGCCTTGAAATTTACTGCATGTTCTTCAGGCAGGAAACCTGCAGTGACAGCCCTCAGCCAAAGCCATTGAACCCTAAACCCTAATACAAGCCAATAAGACCAATGCACGGCTTGGAAAGCACCAAGAGGTGGCATGAGCTGCAGCTTTGCAAAGCCCCTGCATGTCATGAAACAGCAGGTCGTGGTGCACACTGCACGCTCGCACACTCGCACACCAGCAACTTTGCAACCATATGCACCAAGCAATGCCAATCACAGCAGCCCACCCCAGCAGCTCAACATACATTACCATGCAGCCACCTTCATACCACAGCAAGGAACCAAAGGGACTTGCTTGCTTGAGTGCACTCATACCAGGAGCAGCACAAGGTAAAACCCTGGAATCAAACATGCAGCAGCTGGCACAGAACCCCAGCGTTGTAAGCCAAGGAGAGACATCTCCGACGTACCTCATAAATGAGGAGTATGCCAAGCCAAAGGAGGATGCATACAAGCAGCATGTCCCCAGTTACAAAGCAAAACTGTTGTTATGGCAGGTTGCTTTTGCACAGACGTACTGCATACGGCATTGCATTCAAAATGACTTCCAGGATATTGAGAAAATGCAAAACATACTCTAGAGACACTCATGTGGATACAATGTGGTATGCCAGTCCTCACAGAAGAAGAGATGGATGCTGACATGGTATCTGAACCTTCATAAAAGCTTGTCTCGGCCACTCCAACTGTAAGCGCCTGTAAGTAAATTGGCCCAGAAAACATGGAAACAGTCTCCTGTGCATCATTGTTCTTGAAGCAGAACCCCTGCCATGCAGGCAGGGCCGCCCGCCCTGATTGCCACACCCCTTCTCCCACCTTGTTAATACACGTGCCTGGAACAAACAGTGGCTCCATCTGCCTCCTACACCACAGCTCTTAAAGAGCCTCAACCAGGTGGCTCCTTCCGACTCCGCTCAGCCAGGCACAAAGGCCAAGAACTTCATGCCCCGCAACACTGCAACAAGTCAATGATTGAAGATATCGAAAGAACATCATACAGGGAGCCCCTGACCTACACAATGCCAATAGAAGTGGGCACACCATGCAAACTGATCAGGGGATAGCAAATGTGGTGGCATGCTGTGCTGCTGCTTGCTGCCGCCGCTGCTTAACTGCTTCCTGTGCATAAAGGTCCTTCAGCGCCTTCTTCACAGCACGCGCCTCTCTCTGTACTTCTTTCACCGCTGCTTTCCTTGCCTTCCTCTCCTCAGCCGTCTCTCCCTTTGGCCTCTCATAAATGGATGTGGCTGCCGTCATCCTCTCATCTACATCATCCCCATCACTCTCTCCCTCACTTCCCATGTCCCCCACTCCTGCTGCTGCTGCTGCCGCCGCTGCTGCTGCTGCTGTCATTGATGCTAATGCCTTGTGCGTAAGACCTACCCCCTCAGCCCCACCACTACCACCACCAGCAGCCCCACCTGAGCTATACCCCGCTGGCAAGCCTGTTTTTGCATTTAACTTAATCAGCCCACCCGCCTGGCTTCCTCTGCCCCTGCCTCTGCTGCCCTGCCCTGCAGCTTCACTCGGAATCTTCCCAGGCTGGTAGCTGATGTTTGACCTCAAGCTAAGCACACTTTCACAATCCCACTGCTCCCTCCTTGGCATGTACTTCGTCTCAAGGTCGTCCCCAACACCTCCGCCCCGTGCTTCTACAGCAGCCAATCGCGCCCTCACTGCACTGATCACCGCCGTGTCCCTTTTCTCAAAGCTTTCTACTTTATTCTCTCCCTTCCTTCCCAGCCTCGTACCCGGCAGTTCCGCCCCGGCCCCAGCAACCCCCTTCCGCCCCTGACTGGGCCCTTCTTCATCATCCTCGTCAGTGTAATCAGTCCCCTCCGAGTCACCCTCCCACTCCTCATCCTCCGGTATAACCCCAAACCCTAGCTGCTGTCCCCTGCCGCTGCTGCTAGCACCAGTCCCCTGTTGTGCCCCTCTGACCTGCTCATTACCCCCAAGCTGATCTTGGAAGTCGTCCAAGCTAGCTTTGCCTGCTGCCCTGCGATCGTCCTCCAGATCCCCCATGTCATCCGAATCATAAGCTTCCAGCAAGTGGTCAAACTGCTCGTTCAGGCTGTCGAAAGCAGCCGTAGGCACCATATTCCTATGCCCACTGCTGCTTCTAGCAACCCCTGCTGCTGCTGCTGCTACTGCATGCCTGCTGCTTTCTGGCAGCTGTTTGCTCCGCTGCTGCTGCTGTTGCTGCTGCACTTCTGACTGGAAAAGGGGCTTGACTGGGCCGCCTTCTTCAGCTGCTGCTGACACCACGAAATCGTCTAGCAGATCACCAAGCCCCTCCTCCCCTGCATCTTCCTCGTCCGTTGCTGCTTCTGCTGCAGCCATGAGCTGCTCTATTTCAACAAGCTCTGCAGCTAACTTTCCAGCTACAGATTTCTCAACTGCCACGCCACCTGGTGCCTGTATAGGGGCACTGCTGCTGCTGCTATCGGCCTGTTCAACATTGAGAACATTGAGCTGCCTAGCATCGACTAGCCTCACGTCTGTTGAGGGGGCAATGCGCTTGGGTGCTTTCAGGAACACAAGTTTTGATGGCTCTCCTTGGGAGGCAAGGACTGCTGCTGCTGCTGCTGCGCTTGGAGCTGGCGTGCTGGTGCCTGGAGCACCTTCGCTGGGTCTGTTGCTATGCTGCTCCATGCTGGCCTGGCCCCGCCCGATTATGCGGAGATGTCGCATGTAATCATAACCGTCATCTGGAAAGCCATACTCCAAGTTCTCACGGCGTCTGTCTTCGGAAATGGGCTGGCTGGCGGTCTCATCGTCGCCACCGAAAAAGTGCTGGTGGAGGAGCCGTGGATCCCTCGGAGCATCCGGCGGTTGACCAAGCTGCTCATTGGAAACAAGGAGGCGGTCTCCTGTTTCTGTGTCGGAATGATCTTCAGCTGTGCGGTGCACTAGACTATAGGTGACGGCCTGCTTCTTATCGATAAACGCCTTCTTTTTCCCCATGGTTACAGGTCGCAATGAAAATCAACCTTCAAGAGTTACCGTAAGCAGATCCTAAGCAACAGCTTTTCAAAACAGCCTTGCACTACTGCCTCGTGTACCAGTACATGTGTAAGCAGTCCTTCTGGTCAAAACATGACGTAGGTATGCACACCAGCATATGGCGGACCAATGCCACACCTGCACATGTCCTTGCACGGGGCCTCGCCGAGCAAATACCGTACTGACGGCTGCCCTGCCGTTGTGGTTACTTTAGTGTGTGAGCTCCGGTACCTGGTGACGAAACGTGAGGACAGGATGAGGACAGCTCATGGGCGTACAGTCATCTCTTGCTGACGCCTTGCTTTACCCTGGGGGTGGTGACTGAATCGAACAGAATGCGGATATGTAAACGTTGATGCCGCTCACTTGACCATGCATGGGTAAGGCTTGTATTGTCTCAGGCTATGGATTCGGTCAGGCGCGTAGAAGCCCTTACGTCGGCCTCTAGGTCCTCCATTGCCTATTCCCTCACCGGTGGTTAGTCGACGAGATGGCGGACTCTGCGGACCGCAGTTTGGCACAGGCCATCTGGACGACTAAGCTGTACCGCTGTCTTCTAATTCTTTGGCTCTATGCATTCGGTAAGGATGGGCCAGCTCATTATGCACAGAGGGCATCATACCAGCCTTGGTATCCAGGTGGCAGTCACGTAATGGACGCAACCAGCTCTACCTCCCTCCCCCCTGGCATATGATGCATAAGCTCCTCACGACCTCGGTCAAGTGCACTCCTTTTGGTGCAGGATTCGCTGTCCTGGTACCTTTCCTCCCAACAATGCTAACCAACTTCTTCGCCTCACGATATGCTGGTCACCCTATGGATTGCGAGGGGCTCAGACCTGGGGAGCAACCACCAGCTTGCCAGAATGCCCATGCAGATGTGGTCAGGTGGTCGTCCCTGACATCCCTGGTATCTAATACAGTGCTTACTGTGATCTTTGCACCAATAGTTGGGGACTGGAGTGACAGCTATGGCAGGAAGCCATTCCTTCTCGCAGCATTTGTGCTGGCCCTCCTGCCTGTCAGCATTGTGGTCTTGCACCTGACCCTACACACCTCACTGTTATGGTGAGTCTGAGCAGGAAATACGGTAGACTGCCTTGTAAAGTGAAATTTGTGGTTGTATCGCTGGGATAGGTCAACATTTCATTATTGATATGTGTGGAAGCGGTTGGAACAATGATGATATCATACTCCGGGATCTCTGCATGCATGTGCATGCTTGCAGAGCATAAGCCGTCCTATCAAACCTGCAGTCGTGATCATCTTAAGCACCTTCTAGCCCTGACGGGCGAGTGTCTGGGTCGCTTTGATTTAGTCCCCTAGTTGCAACCATCTGCTCTAATCAATAGGATGTAAGTCCTGCTTTCCTGGTTGAGGAGCTTGTCCCTGGTGTGTCTCTATGCCTGCTCTAGGTACTATCCTGTATCTGCAGTGTCTGGCCTTGTAAGCTCAATAGTTGTACTGCTCAGCTATACAGCTGATGTGCTACAACCAAGGGAGCGTACCGCTGGCTTTGGCTTGGTGGTGGCAGCCTTCTCGCTAGGCTTTATGTCAGGCCCCCTATTAGGTCGGCAGCTGCAGCCCTTGACAGCAGCATGGGTGAACCTAGGTTGTGTGGGGGGTGCTGCGCTGCTGGTGCTGCTGGTGGTGCCGGAGTCGTTGCCACCCTCTGTGGCGCGGACAGGTGGGGAGGTAGTGGAGATAACGGGCTCCAGCATGTAGGCTGAGCCAATGTAGCGCCTTCGCAGAGTGCAGCAATGATTACACAGGGGGATTTTGTGTGGCTGCTGCAGCAATCAGGCGGAAGATGAAGGCACACTATGTGCTGACTCTATGTTTGTCTATATGTAAGACAGATAGATGTCTATCAAGGATAGACATCTATGCTAGATGTCTTTAAAACAACAATCTGTAAAATAACAAGGCTATGCCCTTGAAGCCGCCATCACACAGCAACTGGAATTAATAGAGCAAACTGTAGGGGCGATGATGTGCTGCTTTGAAGGTTTGATATCTTATGTCTTCTACTGGTTCTTGTTGCTGCTACAGGTGCTGGCAGCGGCAGTGGTGCTGAGGGATCTGGTGGGAGCACAGACAGACCGCAACAACAGCAGCTGCGTGCACACCCTCTCTCTGCCTTCCTTTCACTGCAGCGTAGCTGGGCCCTGATCAACAGCCGCAGCTTGTTTAGAAAGCTTGCATTGTGTGTCGCGATCACGGGAATGGTGCAGGAGGGGATCCAAGACCTACTTGTACAGTACTTACAGCTTGTAACGGGCTTTACCACTGCAGACCAGGGCCTGCTGTTCGTGATCATTGGGGCGGCAAACCTTGTGGTACAGGTGAGCATGGAAGGGTGGCAGGCAGATCAGCAGCAGGGAGGGTGCATGGTACTGGGGAAGCATGCTCATGCTCATATGCAGGAAGCTTGTGTGGCAGAGTTTTGCTATGTTTTCCTTGTTCTAATTCTGCTTGACTAAGGCTGATCCACCTGTGCAATTGTCTCATGAGTCTCATGAGGTAGGAAAGACTTGCTATGGAGCTATGTTTGCTGGTTCTCATTCCAGAAGTCAGTTGTTTTCTTGGGCCGGGGGAAGGAAACTAGCTCTACTACAAGAAGCGGCAAGACGTGGATAACACTCGTCATATGACATGGGTTGTGTGGTGTCTTTTGCTTAAGGTGTGTTATGAAAGCTTTGTAATGGTATGGAACTTGTTAATGATATATGCAGTCTTGAATGTCTAAGCAATCACGATGGCTATGGGCCGACCTTTTTGGTGATTACAGGAGTTCGCGCTGCTGTCCCTTTCAATTGGCAAAGCCAAACCTATGGGTGTTATTTGTGGCTACAGCCGCGTGTTGGCATTATCACTAGATTTCATGATATGCCATAGCAAAATTGCCATACGCCCCGCACCTCAAGCTGTTCTGAAAAACATCCAGGTGGAATTATGTAAACTGCGTGTGTACAGAGGGTTAAGGACCCCGCTGATCCTCTGCTTCTTGCTCTGCAGGCGCTGATGCTGCCTGTGCTTGCACCACTAGTTGGTGAACATCGTCTTCTGCTGGGTGGCTTGCTGCTGTCAGTGACAGAGCAAGCCTGGCTAGCTGTTATTGGGACCAAAAGCCAAGCATTTGGCGCCATAGCTGTAGGAGCTCTAGCTGGCGTTGCCTACCCTGCTATATCAAGTATGAAAGCCAACCTCTGTGGCGCTGAACAGCAGGGTTTAGTACAAGGAGCACTGGCAGGTATCAGGGCACTGGCTTCGGGGCTAGGCCCTGTGGCTTTTGCACAGCTTTTTGCGCTCAGCACGAAGACGACCAGTGAATTTGGGTACCATCCGGGTCTAGTGTTTTGGGTGTCTGGAGGCATCACGTTTTTGGCTGTTATTGTAGCAGCAACAATATCAAAAGCAGATACACTTGGCCAAGGGGCAGGGGGCAGGGGAGGGAGTTCAGGATATACAGCGCTGCCTCACACGGAAGGTTGTCCTGAGGACCTTGATTGTGTTAAGGAGGAGGAGGTGGCTTTCTTGCAAAAGGATGGGATGGCAGTGACAATCAGGGTGGTTGGAGAAGGTGGGAGGGAACGGCTTGGCAGCATGATCATTAGAGAAGGCCAGGTTGGGGCGCCAGCTGGGCACATGGAGTGATGGGTGTAGGTTACAATGACAAAGAGGGTTCCGGCATTGGCAGTGCAGTGCATACAAGCTGAATGGGGGAAAGGGTAGGGAAGCGGGAAGATCATAAGTTTTCTGAAGCTGGCAGTGAGGCATTCGATGGGGATAGGGCTAATTGCTGCTGGGATGTGACATATTGCCGTGGCTCGCCCTGACCGTTCCAAGAGAGTTCTTGGAACCTCCATATGCCAGAAGGTTGGCATGTCTTGCACAGGATGTGAATGTAAAGTCTGAGCAAACTAGACTTCCTTATGTTTGAAGTCAAGGCGCTCAAACCAGTACTTCAAGATGTACAGGGATTTTGTTGAGAGTTTGGAAGTGCTGTTGGTGTTTGTTTGGTGTCACCGATAGTGCACATAGAACAGACACAGTTGTAATTGGAAGTGCACAGGGGTGCTATGTATCTGCAGGTTGCAACGTCTTGCAGCATAGTATATGTGTTGCTTGCCAATTGTTGTGATACCTTTGTTACTTGAGGGTTTGATCTGACTGGACTGTGGGTTGTTGCAGCTTGTACATAAGGGCTCCAATAATGGGTGTTTCGACAGTGTTTAGTGGGTAGGAGCGGCATGTACTTGGGGCGTACCTGGGAAACATTAACCCTTCCCTCTGGTGGTGTGTGGTTTGAGGCAAGAGCCCTTTGCAGTGGTGCAGCTCCAATGGCTTGACAGTCTGTTGCAATTTAATATGATCAGCAGGCATCAGCAGGTCTTGGAGAAGGGACAGCTTAAAGGTGCAGCAGGTTGCATATGATGATGGTCTACAGATGCCAGGTGGCACAGGTATGAACAGCTGCTGTCTGGTGTGATGAGGGTTGCCCTCAAGCAAATGCAGAGGTTGATTTGTGTGGCCAAGGTACAGCTGAGGAGCGGGACGAGAGGCAGTCCTGCATGTTGCGGTCATCATGTTACTGCTGTAGTTGCAACGGCCAGACACTGGCTCGTTAGGTTTGTGTCAATGACCACTAACTTGAGAAGGGGTACTGTACATCTCAGTCACGTCTGCTGCCATGCTGTGTGGCAGCAGTGAATGTTTGATGAGGTGTAGTCTTTCTTGTCATTGCACAATCGCTGTGCCAATTTGTTGGTGGAGGTGTGTTGCTGCTGAGCAGTTGTTAGGTATTAGGTACATTCAAGGACAGAGACAATGATACCATGTGACACTTTCTACGGGTCAGCAGGAGACTGGGTGGTGCTGCAGCTTTGGGACAGTGGTGACTTCCGTCCGGAATTTTCAACTTTGGTGATCCTCAGATATAGATATGTATGTGGAAACGGAGGCCATGTGCTAATATGTAAATCATATTTTGTTCCAACCTTAGATTCATAAGCAATCTGCGTATAAATGGCCTTGCACAGAACACGTTACAGAGTACCGTGACATGTGTAAATGACTTAGCAGAACAGATGCTTATCAGTGGGGTGAGCACTACTGTCTAGGTAGCATAGGATAACTTGTATGTTCTTGGCTTTCCATCTGCTCATACAGTTAGTGTCTGACAGCCAGACGGCCACATCGGTATGCAAAGGGGAAAAGGTAAACTACATGCCTTCTGCCAGTACATGGGAAGGCGAACGTGCCCGTTATCTTCCCCGCTGTTCCTGCTAGTGTGCGTGGAAAGTCCTACTATGGCTGCGCCTGTTCACACGCACGCAAGCCTAGATCCTTGACAGCCAAAACAAATACACCAATGCCACAAGCATGGTAGGACCATTGACATTTTTACTTACACAATCCATTCTACCACCCGACCTCATGACTTGCTTGCTAAAAGCTGACGCTCATCAGTCCTTGCCTGCTCCCAGTCTCTCAGCGCAAACATAAGCTGTGCCCCAGAGAAAAAGGCAACAAACACAATTGGCACAAACTTTGGGTTTCCCAGGATCTGCCCCAAAAACGGCTTGATCCCATCTATGCCAAACACAAAGCCAACCATATTGGCAGCCATGAGCAGCACCATATTAACAGTAGCTGCTGCCCCTTGACAATACCTGAACAACCGCCCATGCTTATCCTGTATGCACCAAGGCTGTGCCCCCACCCACTTGACAATCATCTCTGGTGTGATCAGTAAGGCCATAGCCCAGGCCCATCCCAGCATCTTGAACTCCAGATCGTGCCAGATCGCCACAAAGGTAAAGATGGGCCATACATTCAGCAGCCGCCAAGCAGCTCCTCCCAAAGGGATGTACATGTAGCGAACCAGCCACTGGTTAAAGCTGGCATGCCAGTTCTTCCAGAAGCCAACGATGTCATAGTTGTTGCAGATGCAGCGGGTCATGTTCTCAGGCACATCCATGCCGTCTGCCAGAGCCCAGAACCTGCGATTGATGGCAGCACAGACACGGAAACAATGCACAAGACATAACACAGCACGTGCTGTTGGAGTCGTGGCTGTGGAACTACTGCTCCAGTACAACTTGGCTGCTTGTGCAGGTTTCATATGGCTTTTCTCTTAGCAACTGACGTCTCTAAAGCAGGAACCTTAGTACAGCATATGATGCGTCTTGCATCACAACGCTCCATTGCAACACAAGTACAGCATGCTGGTGCTGTATGTCAATCTCGTCCAAGGTGCCGTTGGGCAGGCAAGAGTCAACAGTTTAACATACATGTTTGATTTGTAACATGAATGGTGATTGAAGGGATGAGAATGAAAATCAAGCTAAGGTGTAGTGCTGTTGATACATGTTGTTGAGGTCACGCCTCATCTCATTTAACATACTTGGCTCAAAATGTGCCCCCCACCGCAAACCCCCCCACCCGATGGCAAATCCATTGCATGCTCATGCTTTCAAGCTAGCAAGCATGCCATACAATGCTCTAATCACAGCCTGAAATGGGCTTAATGTTGCCAGAAAAGATGAGTGAAGCGCTGTTTGACCATCAACCAGCAGTAGCAGCAGTTCTCACCTGAAGAACCTCCATATGACCAGGAACTTCAGCCAGAAGCCCAGCATGACCCACCAAGGCACCAGACACATGTCCACTGGGGACAGCACGCCACCCTGAGCAGCAGCCAGCTTAGACCACAGCTTGTGCTTTGCTACTGCCATAAACCACAAGTAGTGGGTCACAGTCTCCAAGGTGAGCCAGCAGCCAACAGCTCGGAGGAAGTACAGCAGTACACTGCGAGCTGTGATAGCACTGCTTGGAGCCTGCAGAATTGAGTGTGATTGTGATCCTCAGGCTGTGCATGGGAGCATGACATCCCGCATCGCATTAGCCAGGCATGCGTGTGGTGTCACAATGTTTTAACATTTGCTAGGCATACAAAGGATCAGGAAAGCAAGTAAGTAGTGGCCAAATCTCCTCCCTGTGTGTAAGAGCCAATGCAGCTAACCAGCCAAATGCACACATGGCTGATCAATCAATCAATCAAAACGCAAGACCAGCTATGCCAATGGCCAAGCAAACCCAGGCCAAAAACACAAGGCTCCTGATCACAAATACAAAGCCACACAAGTGGTGGCGGACTTGCCCACATATGGCTGAACAGGTTATACGATGTTTCAGCCTCACTCTTTACAAAAAGCTGCTGTAAATGGCTGGGCGTACTTCTGATCCAGCTGAATGATCTCAACAAGTGAGATCATTCAGCCTCTGCATGATGATCCCCTGGTGTATTCTGCACCAGGACAGGTTCAGGTTCTCTAAACCTGAACCTGTAAGTATACTCTACTTTACGTAAGTATACTCTGCTGACCTACCTTGAGTTGGCTGACGAACGCATTGTACGTGCCTATTGGTCCTGCAATGTATAGTGGTGGGTAAAGAGCATACACCAGGTAACTCTCGAGGTTATAACTCCCCAGTGGCAAGCTCAGCTCAGTGCGGTCCTGCATGACATAATAGGTCCTTCCTCAAACATTTATAGTCACATTTGAGACCCCCATTTTGTCTAAAAAGAGCCACTTCTCACAGGGCCTTGTAAGTGGTTGAAATATGGCTGATCATGGGGTAGTGCTGGTCTGGTGGCCCAGTCAAGACATGGCACAGACCCTGCAAGACGATGCTGGGCTAAAGATGCAATGAATGCCTGTTCAGTACAGCACAAATAGTATGGCACTCACCCGTAAACTCAATCCTGGTGATGGCTGCGTATCTGGTGGCAAGCGACAGCGTGGTGGCCGCTTGATCCGCGCAAAATGCAGGTCGGCCGCAAATGATAGCATGCGCAGCATGAGCAGGTTATAGTGTATGTGCCAACGCAGCATGCCTCTGTGTTGGTCTAGGAAGGAAAACTGTGGCCTGAAGCAGCACAACAACAACATGCCACCCTCGGATCACATGTTGCAAAGCAACCCAGCCCCAGGCTCTATAATGTGCCTTTGACCGTTGGTGGTTACAATTTGAGTGCCTGGATGCAGTAACGCTCCCATCCAGTGCATAGAACAGCTACAGCAGGCAGTAACCTAAACTGTACAGCAGCTCTACTCCATAGGACAGGTCAACTCGAAAGCAGCACACATAGGTAATAACACTAACGATGTCAATAGCACGGGCAAGACTTTTTGCCATTGTGCCTTGCCTTTCCAGCAAGGATATGCACTTGCAGATCATGAAGGGGACATCATTAGCAACACTGCACAACCCTACCCATCCTACAACACAACTCTCATCTCTGCCGCCTGCACCACGAGCGTTGTGCTTATTACTACTCACCCTGCCATAGCAAACGGAAAGCCTTCATAGATCCTCACAAGAAGAAAGACTCCACAGTGCCAGGCCCAGACAGCCAAGAGCCTGCAACATTGCAGGATCAGCTCAGCACATACCAGCTGAATTCAAGCATGGAAGGTTGTCTGCAGGGCATGCTGTGCAGGCTGCTGAGGACTGGATTGAATACATAGATGGCTGCAGGGCACCTCTAACTTGCAGGCACCAGGAATAACGTGCAGTAGGTAGGCATGCAGCATGAACCTTTTGGTGTCTACAATCGTTGATTTGCTACATGCCATTTGCAGCACTGGTAGGTTGCCCAAGGTCTTGTCATATGCATCCTGGTGGGCAGCTGTGCCTGCAGGCAGCTCTCATAGCTTCCAGTCCTGCTCACCCGTATGGTATACCTGCAGCTACCTTGGCGATGAGGTAGCCTGCAGCAGCAAGCCCCACAACATACACCAGACAGGCTCCATGAATAGCACCTGCGCGACCGTCGAAGCAGCTGCTATTCAACCCACAGCTCATCAGAGATAGACTCCCTTTGAATAATGGGCATTTTAGCTAATACCTGTTAGATGTGGCTTTTCATTCGTGTGTATTCATTTGCTGCAGATGTGGCAGTTGTTGGTTATCGGGGCCGCATATTAAAGGCGGCAGGCTTTTGTCAAATGGCACATGCTCCTTGGCCAGAAAGTAATTTTCACCTACAACAGCATCGTTCAGCTAACATCTGTGCTGAATCAAGCAGGTGCTGCACAAGTGCTCTTCAACAAAGTACCTCCTTATTCCAAATGATCTTAGATTCTGACATACCTAGGAACACGATTGAAAACAGTAGGTAGAATTGTTGGCGGTATTGGTAAGCCCATGTTTGAACCTGCAGGAATTGCTTGTCAGTTGGCTGATGACCTGTTAGTGCTAGTAAGGTCTCTGAAAGATGTATCAGGACTTACTGCACGAGATAGGAGGACAAAAGCTCCAAACACCAAGGATAGCAACGGGATGGAGTTTCTAAACTCCTTCCATTGGTAGTCTGAAAGATCATTGCTCAGGCCAAACCAGCTAGGTTGCAAACCAGGCACATATACATTGTACTTCTGCAGTCTGTGACAGAAGTCAAGGCCTGCCCGGACGAGGATCTGTATGAAGTAGAGCACCAACTGCAACACAGTCAATGAAGTCAGCAGTGCTGCTGACATCTTGCATGAGCTCTGCAGTGTGACCGGTTTTCAGATGAAGTTGACCAAGCATTGCTAAAGACATACCGCCAGGTAGCTGCCTAGCTCATAAGCTGAAAGGACTGTCTTCATTTTTCCAGGTAATGGTTTAGCAGCTTTTGTATGATATTTCATGCTGTAGAGCTTTATAACCCAGGGCTTCTGCTCTGAAGCAATTGGTATGGATATGAAACGTATTAATTAAGGCTTCCTTCGTAAACAGTTGTTGCACAGGGCTGCGCTCGTGGAAACCGGCTGGTTCAGCCTGCATGTGAGCAACATGTTGGAGCCTTCCCCAGCAGCATGGGTACATATAATTTTAATGATCATCGTGGATCCTAACGTGAGCTTGTGCAGCTTAAGGCATGAGGACATGTGTGCTCGGACCGTGAAACCTTTTCTACCCGCCTATGAGTGCGAATTTCGTCACCGGCAAAAGTTACAGCGGTCTGTCTTTTCACCAGAGCTTTAAAGCTATTGCAAGATCATCACATTCAGAAGAACTAGCCAACCACGAAAGCACAAAGCCATTGTGCCGTGACCACTCTGAGTTTCAGAGGCACATGGCAAGGCCGGAAGGGGCAATCGGACTCTGCTGTCGTTATCATCCAATACGACATTCCCTACGCCTTGCATAATGCATGATCTGCCACATTGAAACATGCCGGCAGCCATAGAAGCCTTGAAGTTTGCCAGATGGCGGAGTGTGGAGAGCGAGGAGCTCAGTCGCTGCCGATTTATCCTGTACCTCAGATAGGTGAGGGCCTGCATAGTGTGGATTTCATTTTTAGGTCTCAATGGACTCAGCAAATGCCTCTGAAATTGAGCTGCACCCCACCTGCCCCAGGAGCACCTGCCTGTTCCTCGGCTGCCCCATGAAGTACAGATCAGTGATCCTTGACAACTTTGCATGCGTACCTTGCAGAAGTGACAAGACAGCGGCGGTGCAGCTACGAGGACAGCTTGTCAGGCAAGGCCATTGTCATAGACAATGGCTCTTACAGTTGCAAAGCAGGGTGAGCATACAAAGTTCCCTACTGGAAGGCAACGAGACTGAGCTTCGGCACATTCATGCGGCGTCATACCCACAGAAGGTTTCCCGGCAGATTGCAACACAGCATTTTGTACTTTGCAATTTTCACTCATGCTCAGCCAGCTTGCAGAAGTTGTGTAAATCGCACCCAAGATCCTGTATTGAGCAGTGACTGGAAATTCTGGGTTTTTGCTAAATCGTAAGTGAATGCTGTTTTGGCCGTCGCGTCGGCTACCTGAAGGTGTGTACATGCAGTAACCCCCCCTCCCCCAGCTTTACGCAATCCACATACAGCGTGAGATGTGGTATGCCCATCATGTGGCATTCTTCCGGCACAGGTGGGCTGGCGAAGAGGTGCCCCGTGTTCGCTTCCGTTCATTGACCTGCCGGCCAAAGAACCGCAACAGCAACCAGCAGCGTGCCTGTGTTGGGGATTGGGGCGCAGGCCTCAAAGGCTGGGACTTTGGAAAGCACACTTGGCGTGGTATCTTTGATGGGGACATCCCTTACCAGCTAGAAGCACAGGAACAGCTCCTTGACTGGACCTTCGATAGGCTGAACATCACAGGTAGGCTGGACCAGCAGATGCATATAGGGGATCTGTGCTCTTGAAAAGCAACAGAGTTATGCACACAGTTAGTCAGACTGTTAGTAAGCAGCATGTGTTGCCATCACGAATGTTGTCATTGCCCATGGCTAAGGTGTAGGGCAGAGCATACATGGCACAAGACATGTTTAACTTGCAATATAAGCTGGTTAGTAACTAGTAACAGGGACATACAGTACACGCAGCAATGTGGGTTCTTGAAGCTTATCAGGATGGCTCAATGCTGTTAGCGCTTGCCAAGTTCGCTTTTGAACCGCCCTCGCCAACAACGGTGGAGCTCCCAGATTACGGTTTAAGCCCGTCTTGGCACGACTCCCATACAATCTCCCAGATAAAGGAGGGGTTGGCAGGAGCTTTTGCAGTCCATTTTGGGCAGGGAATTGCAACTGAGTCTCCTAACCTGGCGGTGAACCCTCCCTGCTGCTGGTGTTACCATGTTTTTTGCAGGTGGTTCTGTAAATTACCCCATTCTGTTCACCCACCCCCCACTTGGCCCGCGTTCAAATCAAGCAGCTGTAGCAGAGCTTCTGTTCGAGGCGTATGGGGTCCCTGCAGTCCAGTTCGCTGCCCCAGGCCCATGTGCCTTTCATTTTCATGCAGCTCAAGGCAGGTAAAGTACGATGGGGTATCATAAAAGCGAGAGATGAAATGCGTGCCCTGAATGGATTTTCCCAGCCAGGAGCACATGCGCAGTAGTATAGACAAAGGAGCAGAGTTGTTACCATTGAGCAGACAACTTGTGGGGTAGCTACAATAGGCTCATTGCATATGTACCTAGCTATTGGCAATATCAGACTGAGCCGTTGATAATAGGGTGCCAGCAGGAGAGTGATGCATATCAGACAGATGAAGCTAAGACGATCCACCCTCTGAACTGCCGCAGTGTGGGCAGTAGCGGTTTGGTCGTGTCATCTGGCTACAGCAGTACATATGTCACTGCAATGCACCAGGGCCAGCCCCAGTGGCAGTACTGCACCCGAAGCAGCATCTGTGGGGCAATGGCTACGCAGCACCTCCAGCAGCTGCTACTGCTGCGGTACCCTCAGCATGCAGGAGCACTGACTATGCCAGTGGTGGAGGCCCTGAAGGAGCAGCACTGCTACTGTGCACAGGACTACAGCCGCGAGCTGAAGGAAATGCAAGCACAGCCGTCAACAGCTGGTAAGCTTCAGTCCATTCTGCTTCTAGTAGCTGGCTCTGAGGCAATCTCGGTCCTCTTCCACACGCTGTCCTTTTTATGGACAGCATGCAGTGGCCATGAGCCAGGGAGCATTTAGAATGCTTGATCCAATTTTCTTTGTATGTATGGGCAACCGCATGCATCCTAAAGAGTTGAGTATGAGCAGATTGCAGTGCACCACATCCAGTTATGTCACCCACCACATTCCCTTTTAAGGTAGTGGCCAGACAGGGTCTGGTGCAGGTTTAAGGTGTTTAGTCTCTCTCTTGGACTAGTCGCTGCCCTTCCCTTCCTTTTACGAAGTTTTCGGCTTTTATGTCATGGTGAGACTCTTCTGAAAGTACACTTTGCAGGAATTTTGGTAATGAGCAGGTCTTGCTGTTCCATCTTGCGCTGCACACACAAGAGTGCATTCCCCGGTTAAGCTTAGCTCCAGGTCTCTCCCTGCTGTATGCTCTGCTCCACCTCACCTTTGTTTCTTTAATTCTAGGTGGCAAAGCAGTTGTAATCCAGCTGCCTTGGACTCCACCAAAGCTGATGACAGCCGAGGAGTCAGCTGCTGCTGCTGCAGCCAAAGCAGCCAAGCTGGAGGAGCAGCGCAGGAGGATGAAGGACATGGCAGCACGGAGACGGCAAGTGGCCCTGGAGGAGAAGGAGGACTACTTGGAGTTCTTGGAGGATATTGCAGAGGGGGTAAGAGGGAGGCATGGTAGGAGCCTGGGGGGGAATGGGGCCCCTCCTGGAGGGGGTAAGCACTGCAAGTTGTATGATGAGGGAAGTGGGCGAGAGATTTAACAAAGGGCTAGGGGGGAAGGGGCTGTGGAGGCAGAGCTTTGTGTTGCGGTAGATGAGGGTATGGCGGGCGATAAGGATAATGGTGGGCAAGAAGATTGAGGAGGTGGGCTGGATGCCGTTTTGGACCTTGCAGGAGGATGAGTGGCAGGTGCAAAGTTGCAAGGGCAGCTACTCAATGTGGCATGCGCTTCGATGGCGAGGGAAGCAGTCCATTCGGTGAACTTATGCAACTTATGCAACCTATGCCCCAGGAAATCTGGCATGCAAGAGATACTGACATTGGTGAATGTATGGGCCTGCACTGCAAGTCAACATCCTAGCATACTTACTTCTGCTAGCGACACCAGCAGAAGGTAGTAAGGACTCTGTGTGCCGTTTCAAACCATTGTGGGATCTCTTAGAGCACCCATGAGTTCTACCGTCTTGTTTGTGTTGCTGCAGATAGCTGAGGTGGCTGATGACTCAGAGGCATTGGAGCAGCTGCTGGTGCAAGCACAAGTCAACACCCAAGGGGAGCTGGCAAAGCTTATCAGCGACACCAAGCAGAAAGTGGAAAGGTACGGAATAGGAGACTAGGTGCTCTGTTGGCCAATGGACATTTGCAATTGCACACTACATGGAACTGATGACAGTACATGGTGACCTCTTGTATGCTCACTGGTGAATGCCATTCTGGTGCGCGAGTTAATATGGCACTGTTTGTAGCCGACATGAGCTATACAGTTCAAAAGAAGAGGAAGACGTGGGTGCATTGTTGAGATGCCTTTGCCTGGATGATGTATGTGGATTGCAGTACAATATCTCTCACACAGCTCAAGCCAGACTATGCTGCTATGATGTATATGAGTAATACAGATGCCTAGAGGTTTCATCCAACCGTATGAAAGAACCCCTTAGCTCACAGGAACACTGTTGCCCGTTCCACAGCTAAACTGCACCTGCTGTGGCACTAACGTACGTAAATCTCTGCCAGGATGCGTAGCTAAAACCTTCTGTGTCATCTGCTGCTTTCTCACACACATGCGCAGGCTGCGTGCTGCTGCTGCTGCTCCCGCAAAGGGAGATGAAGAAAGAGATGGTACAGCAGAACCAACACCTCCTCCTAGGAGCCCTTCAACAGCTCTTCCCACCGAGGCTGAGGCCTCAGTAAACCCTAGAGAAGGCTCTGTGAACCTCAGCGTCATAAGCTCCCTGCCTTCTGATCGGGAAGGGACAGCTGCCATCGCTGCTGGAGCTGAAACAGCAGACTCCGAAGCTATCGGCGAAGAAGGGCCTGCAGGAACAGCAGCAGGAGCAGCTAAAAGCCAGTCTAGAAAGCGGAAAGGGAGTGCTCCTGCAGAGGGGGACGATGAGGTGAAGGCAGAGGATGAAGAAGAAGAGGGCTTTGAGTTGGTAGGGGTCCCGGATTCAGAGCTGACACCAGAGCAGAAAAAGCTGAAGCGTAGGCAGCAGCTGCTGAAGGCTGGGCGGGAGGCTAGGGCACGGGCTAGGGCCAGAAGGGAGCAGGAGGAGAAGGATAAGGTGGGTCCTAAGGGATTTGCTCCATGCATAGCGGCCTAGGGGGAAACTGGCAATTGGTGATGGGTGGATTTTGCAGCCCCAGCGGTAGAGCTTTGCGCATGCAGGGTTTCATCATGCCAATAAAGTCGCCTGAAATAACCTGAATATGTCAGTCTGTGCTTGGGAACTTGGCTTGCCTCAGGGTCATGACCCACATGTGCCCCAACCTGCAGGATGGATGATGCTGTTGATCATCTGAGCATCTCTGCCCATGCCTATGGTTGGCCGGCCACCCAACGCAGGAGACACACACTTTGCCTAGTTGCTATCAGATATTGTGGTGGTGTAACATGCAGGCACCATTTAATGGACTGGTAATCTGGTACATGAGGTTGATGGGGGGGTTGCCTCAGCAAAACATTTGCTCAAAGTTATCCAAATTGCTTGATGACGGCCAGTTGGGCATCTACATATGAATTGCATGATGACAACAGCACCACACCCCAAATGGTGTCTTGATCCTTGCAGGCAAAGCGTGCAGCTGAGGAGGATGCAGCACATGCAGCAGACCCAGAGGGCTACCTGGCTGCATTGGAGAAGCGCCATGCGGCTGTGTCAGCTCGTTTAGAGGCAAAGAAGCGCAAGCGTCTGGGGTTCTTTGACCCTACTGCCCAGGCAGCAGCATCACTAGCACGGAGGGGCCGGAGAACAGGAGCAGAGCAGAGGTGCGCCTTGGGCAGGCTGTCAGCTTTTCAGGGTCCTTGGTAACTTAAGAGCAAGGGAGAGATCCAGGCTTATATGGAAAACAGATGGCGGCTTCGTGTGAATCCTCCTCCGCTTCTATTTGCTGATATGCGTTATGTGTGGTCTGCAACGGTTACAGTCTCAGAGCTTTGAGCCAGAAATGGGAGTGGAGATGGCCTTAGGTGCAGAGCAGCAACTCCCTTAGGCAAGGAAAAGACGCAGCGCCATGTCTTATTCCAGTTGTAAGACCGGGAAAGACACTGATACCAAAGTAACGGACAAGGAGATGGTCTCTTGTGCTCAGGTATCTGATCAGAAAGAGCGGCACCAGTACAGGCAGCACCTTTAAAGGACAACTCTAGTACTTGCGCTTCTGACAGGCATGGAAAAGGTTGTGGGGAGTGGTGTTCATTGCAACCTTGGAGCCTGGGATTGGTTGTCCAAAACCTTGGCCATGATGGTATTGAGAGTCCCACTGCTGCTGCTGCAGGGAGCGCATGCGGCTGATGGTCCAGGCTGTGCAGCACAACCGGCCAAGCAGACGAGGGCGTGGCGGTCGTGGTGGTGGTAGCTCTGATAGTGAGGACAGCAGCTTTGGAGAAGATGATGATGATTGGGATGTTTACAAGCACATGCATGGTGGCAGTGACTCAGGTAAGAGCAGCTACCTTCCCCTGGCAGGTAAAAGATGTGCGCACTGTACACTTATGCATGGCCTTAGAACCGCAGATGAGCAGCTGTATAATGCCATGATAGTGGCAATCATGGTGAGCTTCCAGAAGGGCCAACAACAGAGGTTAATCTGTAGTTTTGAGGCTTGCTCAGCTTGCTACTAGACTTCTCCTTTGATTGTGTGTCAATCGGTCTGCATATATGGTGAAGCCATCCTTATGCTGAAGTTTACAGCTCCAGCGTTATAGAGCCCAATGCTTAGATCTCAAGGCTGGCATCATATGCTACTGTAGGCAGCTGCTTTAGTGTGTGAATTCACTCTGGTGGACCAGTTGCAACATGATCTGGAGGCCTTTGGTCATTGATGTATCAACCCCACCCCGTTCTTTTTGTCATTTTTGTCTCCCACAGATGAAGGGGTAGAAGACGAGGCTGAATATGCCTGGACCACAGGGCGACTGCGTGAACTGGGGGCTCTCCCTGCAGCCCCAGGAGCAGCAGCAGCAGGCACCACCCAACCACCACCATCAATACAGCCAGCAGGCACAGCCGTAGCAGCAGCAGCACCCTCACCAGAGCCTCCTGGCCTTCAGGCACACCTACCTTGGGTCCAAGGGAGCACTCTGGCCTCCTTAGACCCAGCAGTAGCAGCAGGGCTTGTGGGGGTGCCTGCACCTGGCATGGTGCTGGCGGGAGTCGGGCCCGAGGGGTACATCTATAGGCCCCTGACGGCAGAGGACTTTCAGGTGAGTATGTGCGTGCTGCATGTGTTATGTATGTAAACTTAGTTTGAGACAGGGCTGCACTTAGTAGGCCATGCCTGCAGTCACTACAGTGGGGCTGCTGCCAACAGCCGTGGGGGCTGGTCTTTCCCACATAGGAGTTTCCAAATAGAGGGATGTAAGCAGCTTTCGAGAGTTTAAAATATGTGATGTACTTTTATGTTGAAAGTGTGAGATGTACCTTGCCTCAGAGTGATGTGGTGGCTCTCTTCATGAGCTACGGGCACCTGGTGACTGACTGAGTAAGTACCAGGATGGCGGCATGTATCTAGTCCAGATTAACATGCTCGTGAGGGCTCAAGGAAGAACTTAATATACGAAACAACCACTTCTGTCACCTTTTCTCTAGCACGCAGATTAGCGACCTGATATGCGCTGGGGTTGATGCTCGGCCCACATGATTAACCAACCACAGCATCATACACATACATATGAGATAGATCACTGCACAGCTTTCGGGCGGTGCAGCACCCGCCACATGACGAGAGCAGAGACAATCAGACCTCAAGAGAGCTAGCGGATTCACATAGCTAAGAGCAGTACAGACTGCATGCTTTGGTGAGTGGCCAACAACCCCAATACCACCCCACAGACCGACAACAGCAGCAACATACCCCATTTGTAAAAGCACCAAGGGCTTTCAATCGAGTTGAGATGTCTGCTTTTTCATGTCCTCCAAACAGGTCGTGCTTGGTGTGGAACGTGTGCGGATCCCCGAGCTGCTGTTCCAGCCATCACTGGTTGGTGTGGACCAGGCAGGACTGCCAGAGATTGTGATGGCACTATTGAAGAGGATGCCACAAGATGTAGCAGAAGAGGTAGCAGCAGGAGGGTTGCTTCTCACAGGGGGAAATGCCGGCTTTGCAGGTGAGTAAAAGATGAAGAACAAAAGACTGCAAAACGTAACGTATAGGGGTGTGATTAATCTCCTATGTCATCAAGTTGCATGCAGCTTGCCCAGCATGAACTCAGGAAAATCTTGAGACTATACTTTAGCAATCCATGGTTGAATTTAGCCCGGGATGTGGCTTTGGCCCTCATCCAGAGACAGCGGGGGGCATGTTCGGAATGCCTTACTCCATCTTTCAGGATATGCCATGCCATGCACACATGTTCCAGATGATCAGACGGCCCCATCACAGTGGTCACTGATGGGGCCACCCACGAGGAGCCAACTAAGGCTCCAAGCTGTCATACACTAGAAGCTTGGCATGCACCTCTACCTTGTATATGTTTAGGTGAATATATGCCATTGATGGTGCATGGCCCATTGCAGGTGGCTCAAAAGTCAGATCTTGACCTCTGCCCCCTTCTTGCTGCTCCAATCAGGGCTTGCAACCCGCCTTGAAGCAGAGCTGACTGCATGTCGGCCAATTGGAAAGCCTATCAAGGTTGTGATGTCAACAGACCCTGTCTGTGATGCCTGGAAAGGCGGGGCCCTGCTGGCAACGCATGCTGCACTATTCACTAAGGAGCAGGGCGCACTGACACTAGATGACTATGAGGAAAAAGGTTTGGATTACCTGATGGAATATTCTGGTTCTGTGTTCCTAAGTTGAACCCCAGCTGACCTTGTAAACTTCTGCCTGTCCCGGCCTTGTGAGCATGTTTGAACTTTGCGGCATACCCACGCTGAAGATCTCAAGCTGAACTAGACCCATTCTCACGAGCTGGAGTGATAGGCTTGTCGTCTTAGCCTGACCTGTCTGGATGGAGACATTGACAGTCAGGACATGTTTACAGGCACTGGTTCCTACCGACTTAGCCGCAGCCCGTAGGAACCCTGCAGGCCACACAGTGACCTTCACTGATTCCCAACAAAATTGCCGCCAAAAATTGTGATGATGCCAACACTGCTTCAGCAGACCTTCTGCTAGAATGCCAGCTCTCCTACAAGCCGGCAGATGACAGGTTAAAACATGTAGGCTGCCAAGAGGCAGCTTCAGAGGCATGCAGGATGCTACCAGAGCATGCGACCTAATGTGTACTTAGGGGTCACAGCATGTTGTTCTAGCAGCTGCTGAAGCTTGCCGTCATCCCACGTGCCTGGGCTTCTGCCATTGTTGGATCCCTGATAGGTGCAATCCTTGGCATGTATGCCTGACACAATGAACACTGCATCTACACCAGCAGCTGTGGCCCTGCAACATATGCAAGTGAGGTACAATGGAATTAGCCACGGCAACGACTTCCACAGTTTGATAAACAGCCCTTATATAACATGACAGAGACGAACCTGAAAGTTTGTACTTTCAGCAGGTGCGTTGGTACCCAAGATTGCCCGATCATGCAATAGAGGCCTTGCCTCCAGCCCTGGGACCATGCCACTTTATTTCAGACAGTTAATTCCTATCTTTGTATAAAGTTGCATCAGACAATCGTGCAGTTCGTGCCAGAGTGGCAGTATTACGCTTTCCATGACAGGTTCCCCAAATGAGTATGCATGCCAGCTGTGCATCCATTGGGCTGAGCAGCAATCTGCCCCGTCCGCCCCATCAACTCCCCAAGTGAACCGAACAATATATCTGATGAACCCCAAAAGCTAAGTTCTATAAGATCAGACCCCGGTACGGCCCATTTTCTTCACTAGCTTCATGCGCCCTCCATGGTGAGCGATGTAGTAAAATATCCTACATTACAACACTCTGCTGGCTTCTCTGTCCTGACAGAAGAAGCGAACTCACCCAGCTATGTCATGCTCCAGAGAATCCCCAACAGCTACCCAGCCCTGAGGCGATATGTCAGGCAGCATCTCCAAGGCAGCTTTGTAAATGATGGCATCTGGCTTGCCCATGAGCTGGACCTCCCCTCCTTGATGCTTGTAATAGCTAGCAAGGGTGCCAGGCATCACTATGAGGCCATCCCCATCAACAGTCACCTGTTGCGTGTGCAGTAGGAAAGGCAGAACAAGTAGCTTGCTCAAAAATCCTTGCACCTGTCAAACCCTTGAGCACTCATCATACACCCAACAAAGAGGTTTGATATATACCGTCCTTCGACCCTTATCTCTTGGGAAGGTGACATCCAGGTGCAAGTGGCTTCTGAGACAAAATGGGGTATGCCTTTTCCCATCGTTTAGGGCATGCCCCTCCTTTAAATGGCCCACCCTTTTGAGTGCTTACGGTTATCACAACTAGCCATGAGCGAAGGCATGCACCAGGACTGTCTTGCATATCAAATGGAAACAATACATGCAGCCTTCTGTACGCTGCACACACATGTGCGGTGTTTCACCCATACATATTCCCACAGTTAATGAAGGCGGAAGGTGACCAAGCCTGCTTTGAAAAGCAGTCAAGCATACAACTGGAATGGGTATCATTTGGTGGAAAGGGTGCAGGGTGCCACACTTAGCAGCATGGCCTGTTAGCTTCGGACTTTCTTAAGTGGAGCTGAAACAAGGACAGGCCAACAGCCTATGAAAAAAAACACGTGTGCTTACCACATCAGGATTGGCCACTACCATGGGCCTTCCCCCAAGCTCGGCACACTGTGTGAGCAAATCTTTTAGCTGCTCCAAGGTTTGGTCCATTGTAGTGCCGTCAGGTTGGCCTAAGGCTTCAGTGCCATGTGCCAAGATAAAGTCTGCCTCCTCAGGATGAGTCACAACCTACGATTGAGGGATATAAGCAAATGATTATTTGGGGCCCTTAGGGTGCATCCGTCAGTTTCGTCTGCCGGTTTCCAGAGCCAGCATCCAGCTCCTATCGTACTGCTCCAACGTCAGCTATGTCTTTGATTGTCTATACTGCTAGGAAAGTTGGTGCAACCCAAATGCTTCCATTGCAGCTTTGCATGCTCAGCTGAGGTACGATGAAGACGCATTACACAGGACCCCCCTTTTTTCTTCTGCTGCTGAGTGTTCCACGCATACAATCATACTCTCTCAATGAGCGTGCTGGAAGTAGAGTTGAGATCAATGAGCAAAACCCCTCTGGCTAGCTAGGTGCATGTATGAAGCTTCGAAGCTGGTGCAATGGGAGGAGCCTCACATCAGCTGCAGAGGATTCCATGCAGGAAATTTATCGCCCCTAGATTTTGAAACACACAATGGGGAAAGAAGGATCATCGCAATAGCACATCGGCACACCGATATTCTTGGAGCCAATGTACACATGCATCCTGCACAGGTCAGCCTCACTGTGTTATAATGTATTACTCATACCAGCTGGGCCCACTGTGTCATTCGCTGCTTATCCGTGACGCCCACCTGAAGGTCTAAGCCATCCAGAGAGATGGTCCCTCTGCTGGACCAGGTCATGTGGAGGCAACGTCGACCTAGCCCTTGCCACCATGGACTTGGTCTGGATTCCAAGAACCTATGGGCCAACTCTCCACTTGTGATGGCTCCTGCAAAAGATGCATGGTGGTCAGGTGGTGACCTGCACTGCGGATACCTTTGCATAAAACTGCATTGCGGAAAAATAATTTACAATACTGCTGATGTCTGAGCAAGACCCTACCCTTGACTATTCGGCACGTCAAAAGGTCTGATACTTGCTGGACGTTCTGACACCAGATACACTCTGAATCAGGAGATAATGATACTTGCTGGACGTTCTGACAGCAGATACACTCTGAATCAGGAGATAATGTGGAACAGCAGTAAACCATGGATTCCCTAATGCTTAGCGAATGCTGTGGCAGATCCCATATGGAACTGCTTGAAGCTAACGGCACTACAGTTCTGCCTCACCCCATGCCCGCTATGAAACAGTGGCTGGCAGAGATCGATGTGTCAGCTGCTTTGCAAGCTGCTGCTCTGATGAGCTTTGTGGGCTTACCTGCAAAGCACTCAGGTTTGAAGCCCATTTTTACCAGTTTACTAATGGTTCCGCCAGAACGCCTTGAGCTATTGCTGATTATCAGCAGATGCTTGCCTGCTGCGTGTAGCTGGTCAACAGCCTCTATAGCCCCAGGGTAGGGGTCGCGGCCATCATGCAGCACACCGAATTGATCCAGCAATAGACCCTGCAGTACTTTTGCCCATCAAAAGTAATATGTGCTGTCCTCCATTGGACCACATTAAGGTCCTTGCTGTGATCTGCCACAAGCAGCTCGCCTTGTAGTCCTGGGCGACCTCATGCAGGCCTGAGATGTAGTGGGTTTCTAGCTGCACGGCCTCACTCATGCTAGCAGACATGCGGAGCATTGTCGTTGGGTATCTCAAGCCCGCTTTTGAGCTTGTAAAAGGCCTGCTGGAGCTGAAGGCGCGGCCGTTTAGGCAGCATCTGCCCATGGCGTGCCAGGGCCGGGCCTGAACGAGTTTAAAGCTGGTAAAGAAGGAATGTACGGTGTCCGGCTGCCGAGTTGCTTGTAAACTGCAAGCTACGACACCGCAAACGCTTGGACAATGTGCAAAGTTGCATGCAAGACAACAGTAAACCCTCCTGAACAGGTCTGATCCGCAAGCATGCTCTCGAGGAACTACCAAAACATTGTGTGACTGGACAGGCAGCGCTATGATATGCCAACTAAAGAGTCACATGCATGCCGAGTGCCGAAGGAGTGACATGCCGAGTCAAGCAGCAAGTGACACATTTTAGCCATAGATGGAGGGCAATGGAAGGTTCATTCAGTCGTGTTTGCAGCTAATAGCCTATACTTCTGAGCCAAACACCTGATGCATGCATCCCGCTGGGCGTTGTGACAGCTGCTCATGCATTGGCCATATCTCAAAACCAATTAAATCAAAAGCAATACCCAACGTAGGTCCACCGCTGGAAAAACAGAATGGAGACATTACTAGATAAGCCATGACCAGACTATGTAGCCAATCCGTTCTCACATGCTCACAAGGCGGAACTGCTAAATGCTGGCCCAAGCAGTGCCACAGCCATACAGCACACAGTCCACCACCATACGACTGCATGGGTCCGAAATAGACGCTGAAAAGTATGGCAGAGGAGGAGGAGGTCAATGCAGTAGATGATGGGGTGGACCCTCTCCATGAGCTGAGGTCTTTGGCTGAGGTACATGAAGGAAACATGAAGCTCAAATGTTTACCACTGGCGTTGTAGCCTTGGTTATCTTCGCCGATGACCTGAGACCTGCTACCTTGACCTCAGGTTCTAGATGCACGCCTGCAGCAACGAGCAGCATGTCAAGTACAGGCGCTCACTTACAAGCCGAAAGCACCAGCTGCTGAACTGCTCAGTGCAGATGACTTCATTCTGCCTTCCTGGAAACCTTACCACGCAGCAGCAGGTCCGATTCAGCCACAAATGCGAACTCTGAGTCGGGATTTGGAAACTGGCCGCGATATGGCGGAGAGCCCACTGCTTCACCAGGACTCCACTTTACCGGCAGCAAGCAGTACAAGTTTGACTGCAGGCTCTGAGGCTACTGGCCTTGCAGTACGAGCAAGCAGCATGGACTCGGAAAGCAGGCAGCAGGTGAATAGTAGCTGGCAGGAGGATCTCTCCCAGAGGTCCACGGTGGGACACAAAAGCGTGAACAGCAACTCTGTCATTGGCACCAGTCACATTGGTCAACAACAGCAGCAGCAGCAGCAGCGGGAGCAGCAGATTAGAAGCAATACTGCAGGGCAGTACAGTGAACAGTCGGAATTTCAGCTGCAGGGGGTCTTATGGGGAGGCAAGAACCCCAAAGAAGTATTGCGACCTCCGAGCAAAGTCGCAGCACCCCATGCGATAGAATCCAAGGTTCAGCAAGGCAGGTCTCCAGTTTCAGGTCCTGATACTCAAGCTCCATCCTCCCTTTTTAGCCCGCAACTGCCTTGGCAGGACTTCAGCAGCACTTCCTTGGCTGGTGTGTCATGGGACCCTTCCTTCATGGTGCTAGCAGAGGGGAACCCACATGCAGTAGCAGCCCTGGGCAGTGACAGCAGCTGGCACCCTTCAGAACAGTCAGAGCTGTCAGGAAGTGCTTCCCCACTGGCTGGCTTAGGGGTGGGGGTGGTTACTGGCTCAGGGCCCAGCAGCTCATGGGATGGCACCTTGTCAGAGTGGGGTCATGAGAGTTACAAAGAAGATGGGGACGTGGCTGGTAGCTTTGCTGTGGAGTGTGATGAGCAGCAGCAGCAGCAGCAGGGAGGCAGGAAGCCAAAGCCGAAGGAGAAGCAGGCAGGGCAGTCAAGGCTTGGGAATCAGTACCAGCACCAACAGAAGGTCCAGGAGCAGAGGTGTGAGCAGATACGACATGCTCGTGCTGCAGCTGCATCTTCAGGAAGGGTACAGGCAGCTTCTCTGGTGAGGCAGCAGGACAAGAGGCAGCAGCAGCAGCAAAACAGCTTAACAGGTAGTGGTGCGCTGCATGTAGCTGGAGATGCAGCTGCACCATACTTTGCCCTGCAACCCTTCCTTCTCTTTCAGCCAGGGGCACCTGCTGTGAAGCCAGCAGTAAGGCATAAAATCAAAAAGAGTTTGAGTGATTTGGTGAATGAGGTGACCAGTGATGCCAGCAACCCCAAAGTACCGCAGGGGGCAGCAAATATGGCTATGGCGGATGCTTCAGCGAAACCGGTATCAGGGGCTGATACCGCAGGAGCAGCAGTTGGGGACAGGATAGTGCATGGCCAGGCAGCATGGCTGGACCCAGCAGCAGGAATGGAGGCAAGACAGCTAGCCTCTACAGCAACATCAGCAGAGGCTGACAGGCTGAGCTCAACAGCAGCTGCAACTGTGGCAGCAGGCAATTTTGGTGACGGTGCATTGCAACTAATCCCTGTAGCAGCATATACAGCAACAGGGAAGCAGTTACATAGCAGAACCTCTCAATTTTTGCTGGAGCAACGGGTGATACGTGGCCCTTCACCCTCTATGCATACATCCGCTGCAGCAATGAGCAGCACAGGCAGATCTCAGCCTGCAGCAGTTACTGGTAGTGATGCCATGGCATTTCCTGTCAGAGATTCCAAACACAGGGTTCCTACCAAATCCTTGCACAGGGGCCAGGCGAAGGGCTTGCGTTCCAGTCGGTTCAATCAGTGGGCTGAGGATGATGCTGAAGCAGATGCAGAGGCATCTGCTTGGCTGGCTGAGCACAGGAGGCAGCAGCAGATGCCTTGGGCTGCACTGGTGCTGCAGTGTGCATGGAGGTCCAGGAGGCCACGGCTGTATTTCGGAAGGTAAGGCTCAATGGCTGGTGCCACAACCTTTCTGGAAGTTGCTTCATTTGTGTAAAACATATCTCTTGAAGCGCAGCACAGGCTTGGAGTGGTTGCATGTCCTAAATAGCACCATCATGTGCTAGCATGCATGGCAGGATGCCATTTGTACTTTTTATTACATTGTCCTCATCAAATTTTGAGCAGCGCCAATACCTGCCCATCAGAACTATTTTAGTGGTCACTGAAGAATGGGTGAAACTCTTGACGATCAGTTATTTATGCATGTTGAGTCACCCAAATTAAGCAGGGCTGGGCCTCTCCCATGTTAAGCTGGCATGGTGTTCTTGTCATGTGCAGGTACCATCGTCTGCGCTCAAGCTGTGTCCAGCCCAGCTTGCAGTACTGCTTCCATGCCTGGTCTTCATGGGCTGTGGCAGTAGAGCACCAGAGAAGAGCCAGGCTGCATTGGTGCTTCACATGTTGGAGGGAGCTGTGCCAGCTGAGGAGCTTGTACTGTGCCAAGGTGTGCAACTAAGGTTCTGACAGGTACCTCATAGCTACCCTACCATAGTGCAACATCTCCAGATGCATAACTTGCTCTCTGGATGTTATTCAAGCAATACTAACACATAACACATATAACTCAATAATGTTGGTCCTCTACTTGACATACCTCTTGTAATGTTGTGACCTTTATCTACTTGACAGCTCTCTTTGCAGCAAAATGGCCATGCTGGGGTTAGGTGCAATAGCTTTTTGAGCTGTTGCATGCTAGAGCACATCATTACAGCCAGTGGTTTAATCCTTTTTATATCTCCAATGAGTTATCCAGGGTGTGGCTACCCATACAGGCTTCGAGTGCTGTACAACTTTACATGTATCAACATTATGGTGCCGTATATGATGCCCACGATTGTGCCTAAATGTGAGGGCACCTGCTTGTTCTGCAGATACTAATGAAGCTCAAAAGGGGGGCACTGAAAACAACCAGTTACACCCCAATCCGCAACTACATCCTTTGTATCAAAGACCCTGGGAATCCAGTGGGTGTCAAGCCCAGTGTTGGCTTAGCCCTGGCCAACATAGTGCAGAAACACTACCCCATCAGGTTGCAGCGACAGTACATTAAAGCCTGGCTGCAACACCTTAGAACAGAGCAGGCTAGGAGGGCTAAAGCTGGAGCAGTATTAGCAGCAGTGACAGCACGCTGGGATCGGCAGAGGCTTCGGCAGGCGCTGCGTTTTTGGCTGCAGTATGCTCTGGCTTTGCTGTCGGAGCGTATGGGGATTAGGGCTCCTGTGTTTGAGCCTCGGTTGGTGGTGTATGAGGAATGGCTGTGGGAGCATCAGCGGCAGCAGCAGCTGGCAGCTAAGAGTATGGGTTTACGGCGCATCTGTAGGTTGCGCCACTGTCTTGGTAAGGACATAATATAAGGCACTGAAGCTGTTGCCAGTATCTAACATCAAGAACTGTGTTCCTGATCTATGTACAGCTTCAAGTTGCTGCCTTGAGGTCAAAGTCAAATTCACAAAACTGAATACCGATACCAATACTCTGTATGCATTTGTGCCTTCCTTGCTTGAACCTGCCAATAGCCCACTGCTCACAGCTGTGAACTATAGCCTTCTAATAGTCAGTCTGCAACATGCATCTTTGTCTAGCAGCAGAGCCTAAAAGCTTTTGGACATTACAACAGCTTCTCTTTTGCTTTAGGTACTGTTGGATCATACAAAGTATATTGGTCTTGCTGTCAGGTGCATGGCAGCGCTATACCAGCAAGGTTGCTCGTATGAGGGCGGCATGGTCAGGGGTAATACTTCACACCCCATCTCAGCTGCTGCATGAAGGTCTGCTAGCTTTCCAGATGAACAGGCGAGAGCAACAGCGGCAGCGGCGGTTGATAAGGGATTGCTTGGACTTCTGGAGGTACCTCACCCACAGGAATGCAGCAGTCCTCAGGATGCAGACGAAGTTAAAGCAGGTCAGACAGTGCTTTGGCTAGTATGATGAGCACTGAGACTGGATGTCTGCATCGATGTTGGCTGTCTTTCTTTGGCACTAGCCACTAATTATGTGTCTGGATCCTATAAATATAGTAGAACCAGTCCTGGGCTTTCATTGAAGGCTTATGTAATACCCGAGGGACCCATTTCTGTTGCTTTCCACAGCGTTTTGCATACAGCGTGGGAGTTTCACATCCACAGGAATCCCACCTAAGCCTGCCTAGCTGCCAGCGTAAGCTTATCTTACCACTTGTGCTCACCTTCTTGCCCCTATCATATTGCAGAAATCAGAGCAGCTTGCACTGGTGCACTCCTTGTCCGCCTTCAAGCGCTTCAGCCGCATGTCCCAGCTGCTGTCTGCTGCTGGTCAGCTGCGGCTGTGGCAGTCCCGTGCATTGGCACTTGCTCACCTGCATGCCTGGATGGGGGACAGCCTGCACATGTGCTTCTGCTTGTGCTGGTTGAGGTGGAAGAGGAGGGCACAAGGCAGGCTCAGGTTGAGGGCTGCGCTGGGAACACACATGTACAGGTATGCTCAACACTTGGTCGAGGGGCAGACCTTGCTGGGCTAACATTATTAGTTGTAATGAACTGTCCTAAACTCCCTGGGCATGGCTCTGTGTGGAAGGTACTAGTTAGCTGCAGGCGGCCGCAGCAGCACAGGTGGGCTTCTCAATGCAGTAGCTGACTTGATTTCCCAACTCCCTAGTGCACAGGTAGTGTGTGGATGCTTCGTCCACCAACATATCTAAAGACCAGAACATATTTGCTGGTTTGGAGCCTAGCAGGGCACTGCAGCCGAGCTTCCTTCCTTCTAATTGGAGGTAGTGCAGACATGTACTCGTTGTAGTGCAACCATCGGAATATTCAGTAAGTGATAAAGTGGTTAGCCCAGTCATGAATATAGTGCCTATGGCCGGAAGCCTGCAAATGAATTACTATGGCTTACTTCGTGATGGACTTCCGTTGCAAGGGACCACTGGCTGCTGCTGGAGCTTTGCTTCAAGGGCTGGCGCAAGATGCTTCATTGCAGCACCCGCCACCAGCAGCAGCTGCAGGAGCAAGCCCAGCAGGAAGCAGCACAGCTAGCCACAAACTACTTCAGCTCGGGCAACTCTTCTTCCTCGTCAGACACCCCTAAGGCGTATGACCCCAACTGGCTTGTGAATAGCAAAGCTGCAGTGCAGTCGAAAGTTGGGCACCAGCAGACATCAGCGGCAGGAGCACCACCTGCTGCATCACCGCAAAACCCTAGGTTGGCTGCTGCTGGTGCACACTCGGGGGAAGCTGCAGCAGCAGGACGAGAAGGGCTGGAAGATGGGGAGCTTCTGGTCAGCCTTGCAGACTTCCCCCAAGTGACCCCTTGGAGGCCTTTGCTTGCTATCAAGGAGCTGATGCTGCCAAGGGGTTTAGCAGCCCCGCCGGCCGTCCAAGTTGCTAAGCGTGCAAGGGATTTGCGGGAATTGCAAGGGAAGTTCTTGTTGAGTGATCATGAGAAGGGGGCACAAGGGTTGGTTGGGTCTGCACTGTTCACGAGAGTGGCTGCAAGGGAGGAGCTGGCTGCCTTGGCTAGGGCACAGATGCCAATGACTGCGGTAAGCACTGCTTGCTTTGCTGGTTTGGTAGTGGCTTATACATCTGTATGTCAGCATTTCCGTTGTTTGGGACATGCTGTTCTGGCCAGGGGCAGCGAAGTCACAAATGAAAAGCAGAGCAGAGCATGACATTGTCTGTGAACTTTGTGGCGTACTGTATGGTAGCTTTGCATCCCCTTTCAAATGCTCCTATTTCACGGGGCACTTAACAAACTTGCTTCCATGCACGCTAGTGAACATGCTGCATGGGTTTTTGCAAGTGGACTAACTGATGGCGACCTGGCCGTTTTACCAGAACAGTCGGGCATGTCTTCTCCTCTTTCACCCTTATTGCATTGGCAACCATTCCCGTACGCCAAAGACCTGTTAAGGCCCATTGGCGCACTGCAGTGACAGTCTGTGGAAGTGGTCGTATCATATATGTGCTACTAGTCAGCTTTACGCCTTACACACGACGTTTTGCCAGCCCTTGCTGGATCGATTGCTGTCAGCAGCTCGCAACAATTGTGCTTACATGTGGTTGCTGATCCCTGTTGCAGCTATGGCGCAGTCATTGTCCTGGAGATGCTCTGTGGTGGCAACGTGTGGTGGGGATGGTGGCAGCACATGCCCCACACCCAGACAGCTGGACAGGCCTGTTGGGTGTGAAGACCTCTGGCAGCTTCTGTGCTGCTGCTACTGCTGCTATAGCAGAGGGAGCTGCAGCCGCGAGGTTTGCAAGAAGGAGCAGCTGTAGCCAGACTGCGGACGGAGCTGCACCTACTGATCCTGGTGCTGATGCTGATGGTGATATAGGTTACAAATCAGATGCTAAGGAGCTTCCAGCAGCACTTGGGCCTCTGGCTGCTGCTAAGTCCAGCACTGCCTACGGTAGAGAGGAGGTGAAGGAGAGCGAAGTGGGGTCGGAAGAGGGAGATGCATCTGGTTTGGCAGATGAAGTGGGAGCTGCGGGATGTGAAGAGATGTTGGAACAAGCCAGAGCTTTAGATGAGGATGGTGTGCTGCTGGATCAGCTTTCGCTAGCAGAGACGCTGTTGGAGGCAGCAGTGCACAGTCTTTTGGCCATTGGTAGGGACAGCACACGGCTGCTCTATGGAAAGCTGTGCAGCTTGATGGGGCCTGAGGCAAAGCACCTGCTCCAGGTGGGTGGAAGTGGTACGGGTACGGGAGTACGGGAAAGTGGAGGTTGGGGGGTTGATAGCTGTCTGTGGGATGGGGGTACGAGAAAGTGGGGGTTGATAGCTGTCTGTGGCACGCTGCAGTGTGACAAACAAACGGTTAAAGGTGCCTGGCCCTGATGCATCTGTGCAGGATGGACAATATCTATCTCTTGTTTGGTTGGACTGTTGCTGGTGTGCAAAGGGGTATGCTTTGCATTTATTCCTTTACCTGACAGAGGAGTGCCACCTGAGCAAGTAACCACAAGTATCATTGTTGCATCCAGAAGACTGTGCGCTGGTCTGTACCATGCAGTGGTCTTGCAATATGCAAGGATAGGCTCTGAACGGTCTAGAGCTTATGGCACAATTGGCCCTACCTCATATATATGAATACCGAGTTGTATTGCTCCAACAGCCGGCAGACTCCATTGCCCAGAAAATCCCTTTCTTCTTACTCATTCTTGCAGGGAGACCTAGTGCTGTGGGCGCTGGCGCCAGCTTTAGTCCACGACAGCAGTCATTTCCATTACATCCAGCAGCGCAGCTTGGCTAGGGACACCCTGCTGCTTGACACCATGGAGCTGCGGGAGAAGGCAATAGCAGTGCATGTGCACCACCCCACCAAATTCACTATTGACTACAAGGGCCCTGTGGTTGACATCAGGAAGGTGTGGGCAAGTGCCGTTAAGAAGGTGGACGAGGTGGGTGAGCCAAGCCGCTGGGTGTGCTGTTGTCTTGGTTTAGTAGAATTGTGGAGCAGTGCTGCCAAAAGCAGGTATATGTTGGTCATTTCTTTTGCAGGTTGGCTCGCTGCATGTTTTTGCTAGGCCACCAGCAGGTCCAGATTTATGCAAGCCATCATTTCCATATCATGCACCCTGACTTGTAACTGGAGTGATCTAATGCTTTTCTCATGCGTCCAAATTGGTGCCTGCTAACAGAGTGAGTATATGGCTTATGAGTGTTTCTCTGTCAGACTGCATGCTTGCCCGCATTGTAGATGAAAGCCATCTTTGAGGGTGTTGTACTTGCAAAAGTAATGAAAAGCACCACCTGCCGTTGTCTCTGTTGTGCCTCAGGAGCGCGATTGGGATGGTTCAAGTGATGATGAAGAGTATCTACCAGGAAGTATACCTACAGGAGCTGCAGCAGCTCTGGATGATGATGTAGCACAGCAGCAGCAGCAGCAGCAGGAAAAGGAGGTGTTGGCGCTTAGTGCAGAGCATGCTGCCTGTCACAGCACCCCAAGACTGCAATTGCTGTGTGGCGCAGAGCAGAAAAACACACTGCAGCAGTGCTTGCAGGGCATAGTGAAGCCGAAACAGCAAGCTGCGTCACAGCACCCTCCTCATGCTAGGCAGCTACAGCTACAGCAGCAGCAGCAGCAGCAGCAACAACAACAGGCAGCAAGTGCCATCAAGGAAGGTCCATCAGGGAAGCATCTGGCAGGCAGGCACAGGGGGCAAGGGGGGAGCAGCAGGACTGGCAGCCCAGTGCTTACTCAACAAGAGCAGCCGCAGCAGACAGATTCTTCAGCTGGGTCCCAGCCTTCATCACCTAGAGCAGGAGGATATACATTTGGGCCTGGGTTTGGTAGGCTTGCAAGCAGCAGGGGCAAGCAGGGGGGTCCATCACAGGCAGAACGAGGTCCTGCAGGGCATGCGGGCACCTCCAATAGCCTGCACCGGAGCAAACACTATCGATCTGGCACCCAGGATCTCAAGGCAAAGATGGAACAAGGCGGCATGTCTGCAGCTGGAAGACATGGGCAGGGAGTTCAGCAGCATGCGCTTGATGGCGGGAGAAAGAGTGGTAGGGGCAATGCTGGTCCGGTGCGTGCACCTTCTCCCCTTGCCAATCGTCTCTGGCAAGAGCAGCAACAGCAACAGGAGCAGCAGCAGACCAGCAAAGACAAGCAGAAGCAGAAGCAACAACAGAACCAGCAGGATTTAGGGCATGCTCAGCTCAGGCCGACCCAAGCCAGCAGACTGTCACAGCCACTGGTTTCAAAACATAAGGAGCTCATGCGGTCACAGGACAACAGCCACAACACGTCAAACCCCAGGGCTGGCGAGCATAGCGGCATGAGTGGAGCTTGTACAACGCTTGGGAGCTTCACCTCCCCAGCTGTTGTGTCGCAGAGTCAACAGGGCAGCCGGCAAGTGCAGGCACCCCGGGGACTGCAGCAACCACAGGGTATGCAGTACAATGCTGCAGCAGCTGGTACAGGGCGATCTGCAGTGCACCACTTGCAGCAACAGCAGCAGCTGATGGTGTCTGGTCCCGCTGCTGCTGCTAGTGGTGGGGTTGCTGCTGGTAAATGTGATCATGGGTGTGCTAATCAGCAATCAGTGCAGCAGCAACAGCAGCAGCAGTGGCAAGGGAAAGCTGGGGCCCGCCTGCAATTGAATGGCACAGAACCATGTCAAAAGGGGCCTGCAGAGGTTGGTCAGAAAGCAGGCAACACAAAGCTGGTTAGCGGAGGGAAAGGTAAGAGAAAAGACGGCATGCAGACCTTACCCGCTGCAGCAGCAGCAGGAGGACAAGCAGCAGTAGCAGTGGAAAACTGCTCTATGGGTATCCCTCAGACTGGTAGGTCAGGTGTTGTTGAGGATGTGGATGGGGGCGTCCCGGTGTCCGAGGAAATGACTGCAGCCTTGTATGCTGCCCTTATGCCCGAGGGTGCAACAGAAGGCACCTCCACCAGTGCTGCGGCAGCAGACCTTGCAGGTGCATTAGCAGCATGGGCAACAGGCCAAATGCTAGCTCTGGAGCAGCTGCAGCCAGGGGAGGCTGTAGCAGATAGTGAAGCTGGCGACAGCAGGAGCAGCGCGGGGCAAGCTGCAACAGAGGAAGCAGAGGATGGGCCAGGAGCCTTAGGGGTGCAGGGGTTACAAGAACAGCTAGATCAGGCATCTGATGAGGGTGAGGGGGTCGCCAGTCATGGTGATGATGTTTTGCTGGGGAGAGGTGCCTCTGCCCGAGGACCGATTGGACTGGCACACCCAAGCTTTGGCAGGTGGAATTCATCAGAGGTTGCGGGGGAAGATCCCATAGCAGCAGAGGGAGCAGGTGGTGGAGGGCTGCAACAAGCTATTCCAACCCTACTGCTAAGGAACATATCCAAAGGTATGGGCATGCTTGACTGCCTTGCATCTTCGCTGTGCCATCTCCTGAGATGCAGCAATGGGGGGAAGTGAAACAACAGCAGATGTTGGATAGCATACACTCTGCTTGCATCTGCTGCACATGTGCGGGACCAAAAGTCAAAAACTAATGATGTGCAAACTGAAGTGAAAGAGCAAAGTACAAACCATGAAGAACACAGCGCAGTGAATAAAAGAATGAAAGCAAGTTTGGAGTTTGGAATTACTAAAAATCTAAAGCCAAATATTACATTAAACCATTTTTGCGTAAGGATTCAATAATCTTCCAGTCTTCTGGTGTACTTTCCAGCTGTACTTTGTTTGCAAAAAAATTCAATTAGCAAGGAACGCAATCTTTGATTTAACACTGCAAACAATCTTAAATTGATAAAGTAATCATTTAATTTACTTTTGCTCACCTCCTTGCTTCTTCGTCTTGCTCCTTTGCATGCGGGTCTTCGCTCCTTCGCTTTCCGGTACTTGACAGGTTGAAATGTGGTGTACACCTATACTTGACACTCTTCTCCCGTTTGGCGCAGATGTTTAAATTTAAACTGATGGACTTTGGCCGATTTCCTAGCTCTAAGCATGATTTCTAATCATTGACACCTGCACTTTTGTATATTGCAGATTCCTCCTCCATCAGCATACCTAGCCTGCACAGCATTTGCAGCAGCACCATCCTAACAGGGTTTGACTTGGACCAAGTCGATGAAGGTGAAGGAGCACTTGCATCACCCAATCACTCCTCTGCGAACATGGGGTCTCTCTGCAGCAGCAGCAGCCGCAGTATCTCACAGCAACGTACCAGTGGGGTTGACGGTAGCAGGCTGGCTAGTGGCAGCAGTAGTTACAGAGCAGCAGCATCTCCAAGGACAGAGAGATCACCTAGCAGGCCTGACAGTGCAGCCCAGGGCATTACTGTTGGGCATGACACTGCAGTCGACCCTGCACAACTGAATGTCCTTGGAGGCTTGCAGGAGGGTTCCGTGCTTTATGATGGCAGTGGCTTGGAGGAAGAGGAAGCTGCAAGAATGGGCACCACGCCAAGGAGCTTCTCCAAGGCAAGAAGTCGCTTGGCAAGTGCTAGAGGTCCTGCAGGCAGCTTGGCAGGGGCAGGGGGACCTTCGATGGATGGGGCTATTTCTGAGGTGCTGGATGAGGCTCTGAAGGCTTTGCAGCAGCAGCAAGCAGCAGAGGGATGTGCGCTGGCTCAGAGGGCAGTTGCTGTGCTTAGCTCCATGGCTGGAAGGATGCCTGAGGAAGCATGTCCAGGGGCCGAAGGTGCTGCATCTGGGGACACTAAGCTGCAGGAACTTCTGGAGCGGCTCAAGGATGCCCCCATGGCAACCAGGTACGTCCACTTCTGAGTCTCAATGTAGAAAAGTTGGGGTTTTCTTATCAGTCTAGGGACAGTGTTTAATGTAATGGTATGCCACTGCAAAGCACCCTCATGGCTACCCTTTTAGAATTCCCAAGTTTTGAGGTACATGGCTTGCAAGACACTCAGGATCACCTGCAAGAACGGCATAGCAGCTTCAGCAATAAAGGCATCAGGTGTTTAGGGACCATTTGCACACCAACAAGGAGACATGCTTTCTGGACATCATGATAAGGTAGCTGCTGGTGGTGGACTGTGATCTGCTGCTCATGCTTTCTGCAGGTATGCATTCTGGCAGTCTATCATGCAGCAGCAACACCCGCAGCACCACCAGCAGGAGCAGCAACAGCAGCAAGGACAGCTCCAACAGCAGAACTCAGCAGAATCAGCTACGAACGTTCCGCTGCTTTCAAAGCTCCCTTCAAACCAGAAGCAGTGGTTGCATCAGGTAGCTTGGAAACATCTGCTAAAGCCAGCTACACCCAGAGGAGGAGGAAGTGCTGCCTGTGCTGCTGCAGCTGCTGCCACTGCTGCAGCAGTAGGCACAAAGCCTCTGCCTGATCTATACAGATCAGTGGGGCATTCAGCACCTGAAGTAGTGCCTCAGATACTGTTTGAGAAGCTGCGGAAGTATGCAATGGTGTACTTGACGTGGAGGAGGAACCAGCCTCTGCAGGAGATGTTGACGCAGCATAAGAAGTACGCAGCACTGCAGCAAGAGGAGGAGGTAAGATTGCCTGGCCAATGAAGGGTAGCAATTGTATATACCTGTTCCTGTGAAATACAATCTGCTGCTGCAGTGGTTCGTAGGTGAAGAATGCCGGAGTTTGCTGTGCTGTAGTACAGTACAACAAAGCAGGCTTTGACTTGCTTGTGTACCTCGGCTCCTGCTCCTGTGGCTCCTGTGATCATAACTTCAACCAGCTTTCTCTTAGTATAGAGATGAGGGATTGACAAACGGCATGGGGACGCCTTCACTCGGACACATATAAAAGTGCTTCCTTCTTGCTGCAGAATGTAGATGTGCAGGCTGCCTTCCTTGATGTCTGTCATGCTACTGAAGTGAAAATACCCAGTTTTGACTGCTTGCCCTGTGTGCAGGTGGTGGATTACCTTGCACACTTGACCATCAGGGTTTACATGGACCTTGTGCGCAAGCAGCAGGGTTTAGGGTTGCGGCCTAAACCCCTAGGCAGCCGGCTGCCTCCAGGGCATCTAGCAGGTCTTATCACCCCTCAACTGACAGTGGCACCCATGTCCAGTGTTACTGGCAGCTTTAGTGGGAATTGGCTGCAAGCTAGGGGCCAGGGTCTAGCAACAACTGGGAACACAAGGGTGATGCACACAGTGCCTCGGAGACCTTTAGGCAATAAGCTACCGGTGGTGGTTGTGCCTACACTCACGCAGCTGCAGCTGGAGGCACAGGAAAGGTCAGAGGAAGGGTCCACTGGTAGGGGGTCTGTGAGGAATGGGGTTTTGTCAAATGGGGCTTCACACAGGATTAGAGTTGCAAGCACTTTGGTGAAGAAGAGTGGATCTGGTGTCGGGGTTGGAGAAGGTGGTGGTGATGGGGGTGAAGATGGTGCGCAGCAGTGGGCGGGGCTATCGGGCTGGGCTGGGGATGAAGTGGAAGAAGCAGGGCTACCCTTTCAACAGAGTATGGCAGCCGGATCTGCTTCTGGTGGTGTGCATGGACAGGAATGGCAGCGGCCCACAGTCGAACCAGCACCAGCAGTTGGAGGAGAAGGACAGGCTGTAAAGTGGCAAGCTGAAGGAAATAATTGTGGAGAGCAGCAGAGGCCACGAGCTGGTATTCCCGGGCCAGCTGAACTACCAAGCAGTGAGTTAAGCTGTCCTATGTCTGCAGATGGAAAAGGACCAGCAGACGGGCAGTGGGGTGCGAATGTAGATAAGAGGGAGGCGCCAGCAACAGCACCAGCAAGGCTTCGGTCTGGCAGGTCTGTGAGGTCAGGCAAGAGCGCATGTATGGACCAGGAGATGATAGGAGGTGAATTTAGTGAGATCAGCAGCAGTGCAGTCCTTGAAGAGTGTGCCTCATGGGAGGGCATGTGAGCTGGGGAATTTAGTCGTTATCAATCATGTCCGGGGTGCGTCCTTTGTTAAAGCCTAGGTACAGCCCGCACACGTGGTTGTGGTTTTGCTCTTCAGGTATAACTTGGTTGAAGAGCCAGACTGTTTGTCTTTGCAAGCTTACCACTTTGACGAGGTGGACACTCCTCTGCAGTAAAGAGCCCATATCATGACTGGAGCACCTGCAGGCTTCAATAACTCCACGGTGTGCTGCATCAATACTAAAACATATAATATGTGTGTTGAAAGCATCCAAACGACCAGTCTGAACAAGTGGTCCCCACCGTTCAATCTTGCCACATCGAGGCCCAACCTGGCCATGCGGAAACAACGGCTGCGGTTGATGCTTCTTGCAGACGTGGCGTGTTTAGAATATCCTTGCTTCACGCTATGAGTGAAGAGGCTCCGTTTTGTAGCTGGATTCCCTACTCCCCTTCGTGGTGTTCTCATGCACCCGCTGAGCCGGCCCGCTGAGTGCTTGATGTCCTGCCTGCCGGCAATACACATCTGCAGCGATTTGAATCACGCCTTGGTGAACAGCTGTACCTAGCTTCAATGGTCCCCCAGTTGTCGGGCATGAGCATGCCGACAACTATATGACAGGTAGTGTGTCAATGTAAAGAGGGCTGCAAGATTGTGGTATCGATAGCAGCTAGGTCCCGACTAGATTGTGGCAGTTGTTCTGCCACCGGAGCTGCCCGCAGCGTCAGAGCAATCCAAACCATAGCAGCCTACTCTTTTAATTTCTCTAAGGACGTTGCTAAGCGAGAATGGCTGTTGGCATGGGGCATCTAGCCAGCTCAGTCTTGGCCGAGATTGACAAGAAGCACCACAAACGTAATCCCTTCGATGACCGCTACGTGCAATTCTCTAGATTGGGAATCAATGAGGTACGACTGCTACATATGGCAGCACTGCCCAGCTTCCATCGCCTCTGCACCCTGTCAATTGGCCATTTACAGATGCATGGAGCCATGACCTTCTTGACAACTATCCTCAACAAGAGATGTAACGTATGCAGACGTGCTCTCCGCCATCCGCAAGGTGCAATGGACAGAATGGTGTCCTCACTGCACAGCAAGTTGAGGCAATGGCTGGCCAGCTTCGTGCCAGGATAGAGGTGAGCCTCCCCCCCTTTGGGCCCTAGTTCTTGATTGGCATCCTCCATGCCTGATCAATAAAGCACAAGCAACAGAGGTGATGGGCTGACCTGGCAGCCGCCTTTTAAGATGCTCCCGCCGACACTAAAGTGCTGGTGCTGGCAGTATGTGTTGCCTTTGACATGTATGCATCAACCAGGAGTCCTTTGCAGGCACTGCTTCATGAGCACAAGAAGTGTGCAGCTGAACTCCCACACTGGTCTGGTCTTGTCGCAGATAATAAAATCCATGAAGGCATCTCTGCTTCGCAGCACCTCTGAAGCAGAAAAGCTCTCCAACAAGCGAGCTACAGCTGTGGGTGCTTCACCTGCTCCCAAGAAGCGGGCTGAGGCAGGGGCCAAAGCTCTTTCTCACTCTGCCCCTACGCCGGTCACAGACCTGGTTCAACCAGAAATGGATGCCGATGCATCTGGTATGCCTTGTAAGTGTGTGCCGCAGCTGCTGGTGTCCAGGTGATTGACTTGCATGTCAAGAAGCCATATACTTATGGTGACCAACATCAACAGGGGCTACTATGCTCTTGTGGGTACTGCACTTGCATGTCCAGATCGTTGCTCCTAAAAATAGGCGCCCAGCTTGTTCAAATAGTGTGATGAAAGAATGTAAACAAAAGTTACTCTTGCGGTCTTTCCACCAAGGAGGTACCCCAAACACCCTATTGCTTGCTTTCAGGCTTAATGTGGGACCTATTCCAGAGGCTCTCCATGGAAGACAGCTGCAACCATGAAGCCGCTTCCAAGCCTGCAAACGCCTTTGACACCCTGGACGCCCCCTCTACCAACAAACCAGAACTACCCCAAACCCCACCAGCAGCTGCCTTGGTACCTTTGAGTATGTCTACCTTCTTGGACTCTCAGGTCCTGGCTCAGTATGAAGCTCAGTTCTGCAGTGCTGATTGCAGCTTGGCAGGGTCAGCCATGAGGCAGCAAGAGCCCCTGTTGTCCATGCTGCAGCAAGTTGCACCCAGGGGTACCTGGCCCATAGAGCCAGACCTTATACCCCTCATTAGTGAAGCTAAGCAGCAGCAACAGCAGCAGCTCTGGGGGCAGCAGCACCACCAGCAGCAGCAGCAGCAGATGAACACAGAAGAGGAGCAGCTGCAGCAACACCAGCAGCAGCAACAGATGCACACGGAAGAGAAGCAGCAGCAGGGTCAGCAACAGATGGAACTAGACGAACAGCAGCAGCAGCAGCAGCAGCAAAAGATCGACATCATAGAGCAGCAGCAGCATAAACCAGGGGGTATGCACGAGAAGAACCTCCAGCAGGACCAGCAGGTTGAAGCACAGCAAAAGGACGGCGATCCTGCTAAGTCTGGGTGTCAAGTGCAAGCAAACCACTCACAGGAACCAGAGCTGGAAACCATGCAGCAGTTGCAGCAGGAGGAGCAGGGTCTGGGAGAAGAGCTGCCAGTCGGCATGGGTGCTCAGCTTCCAGCAGACAGAATTGTTGGGATTGATGGTGCTATTACAGGTGGTGGTGCTGGTTCTGATGCTGGTGGCCCAGCGCAAGTTGCAGCAGCACAGAAGCCACAGCAATCAGCTGCGGACCTTAGTGGCCCTTTTAGCCTAGCCTCCTACATCGCCAGGGATGTAACTGCTCCCTCATCAGGTGTTGACTTGCTGTTGGGAGCTGGACCTGAACAGGAGCTGGATCATGAGGATGTGCCTCTGCCCAGCTACTTACAGAAGTACCTTGGAGGGGCTACTACAAGGGGTGAGTATGAGGGTCCAATGGATGAGCCATGATTGCATAGGGATGTTTGTGGCGGCATTGGTTCTTATTGTGGTCAAGAGAAAAAACGGCAGTTGTCACTACTCAGATTAGAGGCTGAGGTTATTTCTTTGTCTTGACCATGCCTGTTACATGTGCCATAAAAGGGAAAGGTTGAAATACTTCTTCCTGAAAGAGTAATCAAAGCCACAAGGCTGCGTTTGTGCATGAAGCTGACTTCTGCAATGGTACAACTTCATCAGGTTGTGTCTATGTCTGCAAAAATGCATGTCACATCCTTGAACTGACCACAAATTACCAAACGAACGCAATGGGCGCCTTTTTATCTTCCGCTGCATCTGCATGACTGCAATTCTATCAAAGACGGTAACCATTGGACTCGTGTGTAGGCCCTGCTGCTTCTATAAGCAATGCGCCTGAAGCAGAGCAGCAGCTGTTACGTGCAACTCCTAGGCCTCTCAGCCAGGTCACGTGCCCTCCCACTGTCCCTGATGTTTTCATGGAAGAAGACTCATCCACTCAAGTGGGAGCATCGGCAGCAGCAGAGGCAGAAGTAGTAGCGAGAGGATCTCAGCAGCCATATAACTTTGCTGCTGCTTCAGCTGTTGGTGGGCAAGCAGGTAGCAAGCAGTGTATGCTTTCAGATAGAGCAGCTGGTGGGGGCAGCAGCCGTCCAGGTGCAAGGATACCAGCAGCAGATACAGCCGCCTGCACCACAGTTAAGACTCCATCAACAGACCTGGCGATGGGGCATGCCGTAGATCCTGCTGCTGCAGCAGCAGAAAAGGAAAGGGCAGCAGCGACAGCCACAGCAGTGGCGCAAGAAGTGGCAGCAGCAACAGCCACGGCAGTAGCAAAAGCAGCAGCAGCAGCTTCAAGGGCACAGGAAGGGTTGCAGCTGCTGCAGGAGCTCCAGCTGGAGGATGGAAGGGAGCATGAAGAACCAGCAGAAGGCTGGGAGGGCCTAGGGGATGCCATGGATATAGAGGACAGCACTGAGGATGGTTGCTACAAAAAGCCACTGCCTTTGAGGCAGGGACAGGAGGGTTTGGAGGGGGGTGGGTACAAGGACAGTGGGCTGGAGGGAGGTGGGTACGAGGGTGAGACCACGGCAGCTTTTGACGATTTGCTGGAGACCGGAGGGGAAGGGGGGTGTTGGTTACAGCCGGCAGCCCGTGAAGACCATGCGAATCAGCAATGTCTGCTGCTTGAAAGCTGTCATGAGCCGGTGCTGCCCCTGCAGGAGCAGGAGCAGCAGCAGCAGCAGCAGCTAGAAGTGGCAATGGAAGAGGAGCAGGAGGCCAAAACAACTAAGCAGGGCACCTTAGAGGCAAGTTCAGGGCATGTGCAGGAAGGACCAGGTCCAGGGAAGGCTCCACTGCCCAAGGTGGTCCTGCCTGCGCTCAGAGCACTGCCAACTAGGCATTTCTTAGTGCATGGTGGGGACGATGTTGGCAACATCATAGAGCAGAAGGGACCACAGCAGCACACAGCAGCAGCAGCGGCAGCAGGCCCGAGCGGAACAGGAGGGAAAGAGAGGCATACAGTAGAGAAGAGAGCAACAGGACAAGCAGGCAGGGAAGCTGTAATGGAAGCACCATCTGCAGCCATGGTACATAGTGAAGCTGTACCAGTACCAGTAGTATCACAACCAACTGGAGCAGCAGATGTAGGTGTATCCCAGCAGAACCAGAACCGCCAGCTGCCTTGCATCGCCAAGCGCCGTCACAAGTATCAGTTGCTTGCACAGCAACTAGATGCTGCTGCTAAGGAGGCCGAAGCAGTAGCAGCAGAAGCAGCAGGAGATGCCCAGCCCCCTCCTCCTGCTGCTCCGGTTTCACCTTCTCAACCAGCAGCAGAGGCAGCAGGGGCTTTTGGAGCAAAGAAGCCCTCTGCTTTGCCCCCTTACAGCAGCACAAGGGAGCTGCAAGTACCCCAGCTCAAGCGCAGGGGTGTTGGTTTAACCCAGATGCCGCAGTCGCAGGTATCTAGAGGCAACTTGCGGCTGCAGAAGCTGGAGCCTAGTCAGGTGGAAGGGGGGCAAGATCAAGCAGGGATGGATGCAGACCTGGAGGATAGCATAAGTAGCAGCAGCAGTGATGAGGGGGAGGGGGAGGAGCACTCTCAGCTGGGTGGAGGAGCGGCCAGGAGGTCTCAGCAGCACAGCCAGCTGGTGAAGCCTGTAGTGAGGTGAGAAAGGCACAGCTGCTTAGCCCTGTTCCCAGGGGACACAGACATGCCAGGGCAAAGCTCCAATATATGAAGATTTGTCTATGATATCCCTGTGATCCCTAGCATTGCTAGCAGATAGTAGATTAAGCAGATGCTTACACACTGTTGCCGTCCTTCTTCTCAGCTGGGGAGTCAAGGTTTTTGGCGTGAGGCAAAGCTTATCGACCTTACTCCTCTGATCCACCTGTTGTATGCTGTCAGGCCAGCACACATGGGGAAGGCGTTCAGCCTTCCACAGTCGTGTCTGTAGTTTTAAGCACCCTACTTCATAGCCCTCCAGTAATCGCAGGATTCAACATCTGGAACTCACACGAGCTCATAGGAGTAGTGAGGAGCCATCATCTTCTTACGGTAAAGCATTGCTGCTGCAGGAAGCTTGTATCACGCAAAAGCAGCTGTCCTGCGCCAGCAGCATCTCAGTTAACACTTAACGCCCAGCAGCAACCTGACTTGGTCTTGCTTGATGATGAGCCCATGGATGACGCAGCAGCAGAAGCATCTCTTGGCAGTGAATGGGACGACGAAGGAGCAGGAAGGGCAGCATCTGATGGTGAGTACACGCTTCTGACTGTATCGGGTGGGATGTACGCATCTAATATGACTTGAAACTCTGTTGGTACTTTCTTAATATTGCCAAACCATCTTTGCGCCATTTTTGTCTCCGCCTGCAGGAGCAGCAGGAGATGACAATGAGGAGTTTGAAGCTGTAGCAAGTACCAGAAGACTTCAATCACAGCAACAGCAGCAGCAGAAGGCTACCCTGCAGCGGCTAAGGCCATCAGCCGGAGGGGTGGAAAGCAGCACCAAATGGCCAATGCTGGAGTTTGACTGCAGGCCAGAGGCTCTGTTTCCATACAACTACAGCAGCGTGTTCCAGAACCATGGTCCCTCTAGTACTGCAAAGGCGCAATACAAGCCTGTGAACCCTGGGCGGCTGCTGAAGCCTCTCCTGGTCCAGCCTGCAGGACACCATCTGCCTGTCGCGGTGAGATGCAAGAAGTGATGCTTGCTGAATACATGCTTCTTGGGATCCCAGCACAGATTAGGCAGACACCTTGTGTCACCTTGTGTTTGGTACCAGCAGTTCCTTAGGTACCGTAATGAGGACGTTCTGACACCCATGAGAGATACGGGAGCACTGGTGGTCAATATTGGCTGAGACGCCTTGTCTTGAAAGCAATTAGCTCACCCACTGAAACAATTTGATGAACAAATATATGTATGTGATCAATGGGTGCTGCTGCTGTGAGCCCAGTCACTTAGGAACTACATAAGTTAAACAATAAGGGCAAGGTCTGAAGACTGCTGTTGCATCATTGCTGCCATCATGAGTCGTCCCACCTGAGAACACACACTCCTATAAGGTTCAGAGTTAGTCACTGCCATAATACTTTCCTAACTGTTTCTATGTACATCCATTTGGGCTCGCTCTGGTTGTGACTGCAGGTGCCAGCAGCAGGTTCATTAGCCGGGCAGCTGCTCTCAGCTTTAGTGGCTGATGGTCCTGTTCCTCACTGGCTCCAAATGGGAGATGCAGCAGCAGGAGGCCAAGGATCAGTATGTGCCGGTTACACATGTGCCCAACCACAGCAGCAGCAATGGCAGCACCAGCAATGGCAGCAGCAGCCACAACAACAGTGGCAGCAGCAGTACCAGGGCAGTGCAGGTGGTCCTCCTTATCCGCCCGGAATGGGACATCCATTACCTCTGGTTGGGGTAACTACTGCCGCTACTGCTGCAAATGCTGCAGAGGATGACGATCTTGACATTGACTGGGACGAGCTTGATCAGCTAGAGATGAATTACCAAGCAGGCAAGCAGCAGCAACAAGCAGTGTCTGGTGGCGGGGATGTAAGAGCCTCAAGACCAGGTGCTCCACCGCCACCACTAGAACCAGGACCTGCAGATGCAGCATCTGATAAGCAGTGTCACTGGCAGCAACAGCAGCCGGAGTCTGGTGCTCCTGGTGCCCCTGGTCGTGTGCAGCACATCAGAACAGCTTGGGACCATTTGCAAATTCCCCCTGCAGCTGCAGACCCAGGTAGTAGGGCTCATGCTGGAGGCCATGTAGGGCCTTGGCAGGTGCCTAATCCAGCTCAGGGGCCAGTATGCTTCCCTGGGCCTGGCTCCATGAGCACGGGGTGTATCACTGCTGCCAAATGTGGAGCTGCTGCTGCTACTGTTGCTACTCCTGCTGCTACTGCTACTGCTGGTACTACTAGTGGCATGGCTGTTGCTGGAGTGGATGAGTTATATGAAATGATGATGGATACTGGTAAGCACTGGCTTGATGTGAAGTGCAGCTTGCAGCAAAGGCAAGCACAGAGAATGGGGTGCAGATACTTAGCTTGTATGACAGACTTTGATGTACCTTCCAGCAAGAGAGGGCTTGGCGTATGACCTACCCACATGGACGTTAACCTGGCATTTTGTCGATTGTCCACAAGTGCTTGTATACTCCAGCCAGCCAAGAGTACTCTCCTGTGGATCACTCCCAAGGTGCTATGATGCTTACACGAATTGTCTAGCCTACCATGCTTCAAACTTAGAGCCCCCATGGGCTTGCTCCTATCCTGAACCTACTAAACAGTACATGCTCACCCACCAATATAGCCTGTGTGGGACTGGGGGCAACTTCCAGACCAACTAATCAACTCTTAATATGTGGCTACAGTTGCCATGTCCAACCTACTAACCAACATTGATAGGCATCACTACCCTGGGGTCACTAGCCAATTCCCTCAAGTTGTTTTTGGTATGTTCCAGGCCTTGCTGATCAAGTTCCAGAAGCAGCAGGAAAGTCAGCAAGAGCAGAAGCAGCAGCAAATTCAGGGGTCTCAACCGCAGCTCCACAGCGTTCCATTCCTAAGCAAGCTGGAACAGCAGAAGGTGCTGCAGTTCTGGATATTGACAGCGTCATGGTGGTTGACTTAGCAGATGATGATATGGGCTGGGACATCTTCTGTCAGCAGCAGCACCACCAACAGCAGCAGCAGCCACAGCACCAGGCTAGGAATTATGTTGAGCGTTGGGGCTCCCAACAGCAGCAGCAGCAGCAGCATTGGGAGCAGGGCCAGCCGCAGCAGCAAAGGCGGCAGCAGCAGTGGCAGCATCCACAGCTGCAGCAGCAATGGCAGCGGCAAGAGCAGAAACCGCAGCAGCAGCAACAGCAGTGGCTACAGCAGCAGCACGAGCCAATGCCTCAAGCTGCAGATATGGGGAAACTGGACAAGCAGCAGCTTCTGGGTGAGAGGGTTCTTGCTCTGTCAGGGCTTTGGTCTGATGATGATGATGATGATGCAGCGCTCTGTGTGGAGGTGCTTGACCAGGAGGAGGATGACGCAGCTGCTTGCAAGACTCAGCTGGTGGCTATGGACGAAGGAGGGGCAGCACTAGGGGCTGAGGGGACTGCACCAGGGAAGCCAACAGCAGCAGCAGCAACAGCAACAGCAGCAAGAGAACAATATCAAGAGCAAGGCATGCAGCAGCAGCAGGAGGAAGGAGCGGAGGAGGAGGAAGATCAATGGGAGGAGGCATTTGCAGCAGCAGATGCAGCTGAAGCAGCAGCTATAGCCAAGCGTGCTGCCCAAGAGCTTCAGCATAATGCAGGAGCACCCAAACCAGCTAGCCTCCTGCAGCACATGCCCCTAGCAGCAAGCAGCCACAGTTGTCAAACCTCACCTGTTGATTATGGCATTAGTTCTGATGCTGTAGCTCAGTCCCAAGGTGGTGCTATGGAGGAGGAGGAGGGTCTGCCTGAACGGCCTGACAGCAGCTACCTTGGTGAGGAGCCAACTGGCAGCTGCCTCCTAGATCTGCTGCTTGCAGATGAGTTGGATGATGTTACATGTCAGTTGGTGTTTGATTGTGCCATGGAGGGGGAGGGTGGGGAGCAGGCAGCCTGGGTGGTAGATGATATGGAAGTAGATGGGGAGATGCAGGAGGGGGCAGAGCAGCGGATCTTAGAGGAGCAGGGGGTGGGGATCCATGGAGCTGCGGCAGATAGGGAGCTCAAGGTGGATGAGGAGGTTGGAGGAGCCATCGAGCAGCAGCAGCAGCAGCTGCAGGGAGCAGCAGTCCGGGGTGATGCAGCAGCACCTTCAGCAGTCGTTGTTTCAGCACAATCAAGTGATCCTGCTGCTGCAGCTGTAGCAGCAGCACGTCAGAAGCGGAAGCTGCTCTACCAGCGTTTCATTCGCCAAGCACTGCAAGGTGGAAGGTCTGGTACTGGGGGTGGCAACAGCAGCAGCAGCAGTAGCTTGCAAAGCCTAATGCAGCTCATTGGTAGGGTGATCAAGCAGAGGGCAGCCAGGGGTCAGGGGCAGTTGGATCTTAAGGGGCTGCTTAAGGAGGTGCAGCAGGAGCATGTCAACAGCTTTAGTCGTAGGCAACGAGGTGCTGCTGGTAGCTGTAGCAAGCAGGTCCCGGAATGTGCTCAGCAGCAGCAGCACCTTCCAAGGGATTGTGGGGGACTGCAGCAGGATGACAGGCATGGCTCTGGTTGTGCCGCTAGGGGCTCCACAGCTGCATGTGGGACTGTGGGACGACCTGGGTTGGGGGACAGTGTACATATGGGTGAGGTTGCAGCAGGAGAAGTTGCTGCGGCTGGGGTGCTCCCCCCACAGCGCCTTTTTGTGGCGCTGCTGAATCTTGCACACCAGAACAACTTAGCAGTTGCGACAGCTGCAGGTCAAGCTAGGAAGCAGATGTTTGTCGCAGCACAGCAGAAGGATGGGGAAAGCAGTGCAGGCACATCCAAGGGGAGCAGGAGGGGACTGCAGCCAGCTGCTGTAGCAGAAGGTCATAAAGCCGGCACTGGTAATGGCTCATCAGAGGGCGGTGAGGCTGAAGCAGCAGAAGGGCCAGGTAGCACTTGTGTGGCGTGGATTCCTGAGACCATGATATGTTTAGCTCCCGGTCAGGGGGCCCAGGGAGATGCCAACAGAAAGGAAGCGCATGGGAGTTGCAACATCCTTTGTTGACTGTGGAGTGGGGAGGATCAGTTGGACCCTAGCTGCTGGGCACCTGAGCCCGAACCTGACTGCATGCGTTTCGTTATAGTAGTGCATGGTGTAGGTTCTGAACCCGCTTTTCATGAGTCGAGCCTTCGTCTGTGGTGGTGATCACAAGCTCAAACCGACAGTGTCAGTGACTGCAGGTGGCCGATCGGTCAAAACGTGAGTATGGACAGCCTATGGGTACCACATTAATTAAGCCTTAATTATAGCGGCTATAATTTAGGGCGGGAAGATTGGGTGGGGATCTACAGTGTGGTCCGGTCTGAACGCTGGGCTTCGGACTCCCAGACGCAGTCGGCCAACGGCTGGTTCCGGGTGGGAACGGCGCTATCGCCCCGTCGGCTACCAAGGGTATGCTCTACATAGTAGAAGGCGTCAAGGCGTCAAGGTCCTAAACGTAGCAGGGCTCAACTTCTTGGTCTTTATTTACCTTTTCATGATGGTGGACTTGCCAGACATCTTGCTTCCGGAAGATCAGTGTTTAGATATGTTTGATTCGGAGTCTGATATTTCTGGTGATAATTCTGAGGATGAACTGGTTGAAGTCCTCTAGATGAGTGAATACCTGCCTGGTATCCATTTGCTTGGTGGTATGGAACCCATTGTGTTTTGGATCCATCCGATGGTGTGTTTGGTCGGTTCGACCTAGCAGCCCTTGGCGGTTGCCACACCTTAAATGTTTGTTATGTTATGTTATGTTACACTCGAGGCATCCACTCCATCGGGCGAGTACTAAGAAAGCAGACAACCCTTGTAGTTAACGCCGACGACTAAAGGCTGTGTACTGCTGGGGCCCTAATCCCAATGGAAGCATATGTCAGTTTTGGACAGGAACTTGAGTATGCCGTTGGAGCCTCAGTTGGCTCCTTGTGGGTGGCGCTGCCCCCACCGGCGCCCCGCTTTGACGGGGCCATTTGGTAATTGGTAATTGGTATAAGTCCTATTTCCCCTTACATATTGGGGCCTACAGGAGTGATCATGTATGTGCCCTGTAGTTGGCAGCAAACACTGCTTGAAGCTGCACACCGCCCACAACATCAGACAACTCACATAAACCAGCCACGTATACAGTAGCACAGGGTATCCAGAACCCGTGTGGCAGCACACGGATCGAACAGAAAGCCTGACACACCAGCATGCCGCTGATTTCCGCCATGATGCCTACACTGCAAAGGCCGGGAAAGCCCCAAAGCCCGAGCGCCCCTAAGCCAACTCCAATAAAGCAGCTTGCCCCTCCAGGTTCTGGGAAGAGCCATGGACCCCCGAGCCAAGCAGGCTAGATCCTAAAGCCTATGCCCAATGACCAGAGCTGCACTAACTGCGTGACCCGGACACCCAAAGCCACTATTTGCATGACGCAATGGCAGGACAACCAAAGCCAGACCCCCACAATTCATCAACAGTGTACCTACATCACACCTGCAATTTGGCCCTGCTAGTTTGGCACTGCCCAGCCCTGCGCACAGACATACATTCGTTTCCACTGCATCACACAGAAAGGTGGTGCACGACTAATCAGCCAGACCTAGTACAGGTCCCAAAGCTGAACCCCGGCAAATGTATCCTTACTGGCCATATGGCTATGCTCGAGCCAGTGCACAATGCAGGACGGGCCCGGCATCATGCATCCAGAGCATCGTCAACACATAGCTCCCTGTCACAGCTGCATAAAAGCACTCCCCTCCATCAGGTGAACAAGAGCCCGAGGTCGTGGAACAACTGCTGCTGGAAGCCCAAACATACCACAGTCACCGTCGCGAGGTTGGCCTAGTAATGGGAGTGTTTCCAGCCAATGATTGCGTCGAAATCCTCCTTGCTGATTTTGTACTTTCCCACGATCTGACGCAAGGCGGCCTCTTCCGCTGTCTTTGCTGTGACTGCAGCACCCTTATCCACTTCCTCTGTGTGTGTTTTCACTTTCTTGAGCAGATTTGAAAGCAAACGCTCATCTTCCTTGTTGAAGAACCTGCGCAACAGAACCACAACCGTTAACGGACTGTCCTTGACTTGAAGACGTTTGTCTTCGCTATAATCCTTACTGCTACGCCATGCACTTCCTACAACGATAATGATGTATGCAACCGCAAGGTAGTAACGAAACACCAATTTTCAGGGGCCTTCACCTGTTCTCCACAGCTATCTCATGCTCAGAGAAGCCCCTAGCGCCTTCCAGTGCCATGCCTCGTGTTGCTTGCAATAGATGATTGCAATTTGGCCTAGCGTTGGCGATCACTGCATGTCGGACGGCGGCAAGCATGGTTGCGAACGGAGTGCCAAAGTAACGATCTTCGGCAGATGCTCGACACCAGGAAAAGACCGGTAGAATGCGTGACGCTGCCCAAGGATGCCTGAACAACCTATGTTGGTCCGGGAGAGGTCCTTGCCCGCTCGGCTGTTCTCGCGTATCCTGCGTACTGCTCCACGTCACACTTGAGCCAGCTTGGGGGTTTGGAAGCTGGGTCTCGCGAGTGACCATTGCACATGAAGTCCTCCATCAGGTCTAGTGGCGTGTACTTATGTTGTGAGAGTAAGGACTTTACTCTCTGATAACGGGCAGAACACATAACGCCGGCCCGGCGTGGGCAGGACCTATCAAGCACGGCATCATGGTCGGCGTGATTGTCTCTCAAAGTCTTACCAGGAAACAACCGTTACGATAACAAAGTTGCTCACCCAGGGCAGCAGAGTCTCAGCTTAACCTTTCATAGCGCGGCCCTCTTTGCTTGCATAAAATGCCCGTCCTGTACTATATGTAAGGGTCTGCTGCTCTGAACAAGCACTGGACAGGTCCCGTGTGCATGGTGGTCGGGATCAAATCTCAGGTGGGAAGGTCTGTCATGACATCACTGGTCGCAAAGTAAAGGTCTTCCAACTCATCAGCAAGGTCATCCAGCAGATGTTGGAAGCTGTACCAACGCACCTACAGTGCAAGGCATGGGGTAATCAGTAGTGCAATACAAACAGGGGTGAAGGTCTGTGCAAATGACGTGCACCATCATTGCCTTGGCACACTCTGGTTGCTCAACATGGTGGGCACTACTGCTGCAACATGGGAACAAGCTTGGGATGCTTGAACTTCCAAGGATTGTCTTGAGCCAGGAATGGCCACTATCGCTTGAAACTTCCTGAAATGTGCATGAGAGCCAATTATGTGCATTACCGGTACTACCAGGACCCTTGGGATTGCCAGCAGTCATCTTTTCCACCAGCTGTGTTGGACCGGGTGTATTGCCTTCCAGCAGGACATATGCCAACAACACGAATCAACACAGGCTTCTCACATCGCCAAACCCTATATCTTCCTTAAAAAGCGCCACCAGAACTTCAATGGCATATGAGGGGTTGGTAAAGGTTAGAAAAGAAGGGAACGTGATGCGACAAAGATAGGCAGAGTCCTGGACAGCACAGGCACAGCATCTAGGACGATCTAGTATCTTGTGCCATCCCTGCCTCCATGTACATATGCCAACAGCTCCAACTCAGCACTGCCCGGACTCACCTCAGCCATCACCCCCTCTGGAGTAGGAGGAAACAGAGGACTGGTGGTGCCCAGCTGTGAGTCACCAGTATAGCTAACCCCCAAGTCCCCCACCACCGCTGCCTCTGCTGGCCAATCCATGCTGTCCATCGCCCCTCTGCTGACCTCTGCATCCCCTCCTCCTCCTCCCCCTGCTGCTGCTGCTGCATCGCCTGCTGCTGCCGGTCCCCCTATCGTCCCCTCCCTCCCCACTGCTGGTGGAGGCCTCAGCAAGGAGTTTGTTAGCATGGATTGCCTCAAAGACATAGTACATGGGGGTAGCGTCCGCGATGGGGATGAGGGCTTAGCCCCTGCACCTGGTGAGCCAGGAGCAAAACCCCACTGTGATTGCAACCCCTTGCCCATCTGCTGCTGCTGCTCCCCAGCAAAAGGGCTAGGCCCAGCCTCTGGATGTCCAGCTGCAGGCACTCCACTGGCCCCTAACATGGACATTGGGGCCATCAAGTCACTGAAATTTGAAGCCCCACTGAGCTGGGTGTGCATCATCATTTGCTGCTGCCATGCGCGTACGTTCCCGCCTTTGCTATCCCTTCGTAGGCTTATGTTCCGTGCCAGCGCCAGCGGACGCCCTAGCCGTGGCAACTGCCTCGACTCTGCTTCTGCTGGCTCGCTAGACGCTCTGGGGCTGCTCAGCAGTGGTTGCAGCAGCTCCGGCTCCCTAGACTGCCTCACAGAATGTGGCACGTCTGGGGAGGAGCATGCTGTGGGTGAGGGTACAGTAGGAGAGCCTGGGTCAGCATGCTCATGTTCGTCACCTTCAACTGCGGTTGGGAGGTAGCTTACAAAGGCAGGGTTGTTCTGTGGGCCCAGGGCACTGCGCTGCTGCTGGCTGATGCGGGTGGTTTTACGTGCTGGGCGGGTAGCTGCTCCTAGGAGCTCCAGTGCTGCACGACGCTGATCGTTGGAGATCTCAAGCATCCTGCAGTTGGGTCAGCAGACACAAGGATTAAACACATGCTTGTGTTTGTTGGGGGTCGCAGCTTCCAATGTAACGGTATTTGCCCAGATGACTGCACAAACTGCCGGCAGGGAAAACTTCTTGGCAGGCCTGACGGACGATTTCTGGATAGATACTATCAAACTTACAGAAAACAAAAACAATTGAGCATGAAGTACAGTCCAATTTTCGCACCTCCCTAGAACTGGCAGCAGGAGGGCAGATGTGCCTGCCCTAATGAAGTGGAAATGCCAATCAAAATGAGAGAATTGGAAGCCATGACAGGGCACCTTGTCTGGGTTCACCCAGTGCATTACACAATTTCTGCTTGTTCACTACGCCTCTGCCTCCTTCACATGACCAGGGCCATATGAAGCTCCTTGCGCTAGAGTGTGCTCCCTCTGAGTCTGAAGCACCAGCAAAGGCAGCCCACTGCGCATCTAAGCCCAAACCACACACCCCAGCTCTACATTGCACTTCACTCCATTAACTAGAACACACCACATCTTAACCTGCATGCTTACTTTACCTTCGACCACGCAACCACGCACAAGCCCTTCCATACCTGTCAACCAAATTTGCAAAGTGCTTATAGGAGTCCACCACAATGGAAGGCTTGTCTGGGAAGGCGTCGACCAGCGCCTTAAGAGCATCAGTCAGTGCTGCAGCCAAGGAGCTGGGCATCAGCTCTGGAGGGTAGCTGCCCAACATCTGAGAAGAGATAGTGGCATCAATAGTCTGCAGCAGAGCATAGATCACGGCAGAATAATCAGCATCTTGAGTAAGAGCACAGCACCTTACCCCACATGGTGCGTATATCGTGCAATCTCCCCATTAGCTAGTCATCAGATAGAATGACCATCGTGAGAGCTTGATGTGCAAGGGTGAAAGCTTCCACATGGAGATTAAAGATGGCAACTTTGCCATGTAAGCACAGTTGAAGAATTTCAACAGCGCGCACAGCTAACAACTAAACTTGCAATTGTGTTATTCACTCACTGCGGAAATGCCATAGCTAGGCCATATCATGCCCATTCCCGTCCATGCCAGCACGCTACTTCATCCACCACTCCAGATGCCTGTATTCCCCACCAATGGGGAGCTTGCATGTGCCCCACACCACCCTCCCACTCACCTCCATATACTCCAGATGCAGCATCCGCAGCAACCTTGCCATCCTCCTGATGGACCCTGCCATGTCCTCCACATCATCTTTTGATAGCTTCCACCTCTTCCGCCCCAGCCTACCCTTGATGCACAGCAGTTGCTTGCACCCTTTCCATAGCGACCTAACACCTCCGTTCTTCACAAGAAAAGGCAGGAAGAAGGGGTGCCCACCAATGTTGCAGATGTACCATTCATTGTCCGACAGACCGGCATACTCTTTCACTTTAAAGGTGGACTGGTAAACATCAGTGAGCAACTTCTCACACTGAGTTTCATGAGTTCGCCTTATCTTCTCAAGCTCGTCTTCTGCCCAAAGAGTAGTTCTGTCTCCTCCATTTGCGTGCTGCTGCTCCCCCTGCTGCTGCTGTCGTTGATGTTGACCATCTGCCACAGGCATGGTAAGGGCAACAGCTCCTTGCGGTCCTGCCTCTGCTGCTGCTGCTGGGCTGTTTGTGGTGGCTGCTTTTTCTTTGGCTACTGCTTTGGCAGGGTTTGTCCAGACCAGGTTGTTAAGCTCGGTCAGCAACTTCAAAGCCTTCCGCAGTTCACTGCAGCATTGGAGAAATACTCAGTAAATGAACACGAACCGCACCTTAGCCCCACTTGGATGCGTGTCTATCCCAGTCTGGTGCAAGAGTGCCTGAGTAAAGCCCAGTCTGGCTGTTACAAAGAAATATTTAATGCTGCCTGGCTTCAATGGACCTCACTCCTAGCTCTCCAGGACAGCCACTGCATGCACACGTGAGAGAAAGCCCTTCCTTAACCACACGCATCGGGTTCTTGGCAATTTGCCACCAAACTTGTAGACCGCAGCTATAAAAAATCACAGTTCACAGGTGCTACTCTGCAGGCACCTATTAGTTCGCTCTTTGCAAAGTACCACCTAAAGCACCTAATCAGCACACGTTTTGTCTGTCTACATCCCCAAGGATGTCCTGCTGTACATCAGTGCTGCACGCATGCTTTTGGTAAACCTATACGCTTCCTGAGATGTTGCAATGCCCACAGTCTTGTACAAGCTGATGAGAGCTGCACGACAAGTGCCTTCCAAGAGCAACCATCTGTGAAGAAACTCGTTGGCAATATCTAGAACCTTCCGTATCTGGCATGCATGTATGCCAGAACCGAACTTCTACCCACAAGTGCTTGCCTCACCCCTACTTACTGCAAAACCTCAATGGTTGCGCTTTTTGGGAGGACCACCACCGTCAAGATCATAAAGATGAGCACGCCCAGCAGAATCCCACCAGTGCGCAGGAGGGCCACTACTGAAGCTTTTTTGTCATTGTTTTGCGCACCAAAGGTGACCTGGAGCACAGGATGGATCGACAGGAGGTAATGCACATGATTAACAGGTACATGGCTGTTTGGGCCTGAGGTGAACTGGCTAACACAATGACACTTTCACTTGCAGTCATGTGGCAGGAGCTGCACAGCCAGAAAGCTGTGCACAACTATATCATATGAAGGCAATCGCCCCATAAACGAGCAGCACCGGACCTGCATGTGACTCACTTGGGAGACTCCAAACAAACACTCTGCATTGCAACAGCACATCTCATGAAAAAGAGCATAGCCAGAAGTACATATGAACACTCATACCCTACTTGTGGGGCAGCTGCTGTTCTGCCCTTGCTGTCTGTGTGTTTGGAGGGAGGCTCACCAGCAGGAATGTGATGACAAACAGCCTCATAGAGGCCTCTAGTTTGTATCGGAAGGACAAGTAGCAGCTCAAAGCTCCCACACATGCTGCAGCAAAGCACATGAAGACCTCGTCCCACACATCTGGGAGCAGCCTCACGCCATAATCGTACACCTGCAATACACATAACAAAACCAGTGCCTCAGAAAGGAGCCCAGCAGATAGCCAGGAGATGAGCTGTTGTAACTGTTTGCATCTACATTAGCCTTGCTGCTTGCAGAGCAACCAACTGCCATTGCTGTATTTATCTACTGTTCAATTCACTGTTGGTGTAGCATCCCATTGTCCTATGCTCCACAACACTCCGAGGACTGTCAGTGCAGAGGTTTGCCGCTGCTGCTAAAGTTGATGACCTGCTAATGCTTTCCACCCTCGCACAACCATCCTTTCAAGTCGGCTGCCAATACAGCAAGCAAAGCTACCCCAAGTCGGTCTTCTACAAAATAAATCAATGTTGGCAGCCTAATTTCAATGCGGCAGACAGCTGCATAGCCTCATACAGTTCAACAGCAGCCATCAGCAGCTCAGTCTAGGTCCTTGGCGTATGCATCGAAACGATATGAGACATGCCGCGACCAACAAGTTGCTGCGGATCCACAAAGCACAGGCTCCTATTGTGTTATCAGCTCACCAAGAATCCCAGGAGCCCTCCAGTGATGGTGCCAAGGGTTCGCTCAAAAGAGAGCTGAGCCACCTTCCCTGCAACGGCATCAACCAGCCACAAGTTTATAAGTGAGCAGCCAAGAACTGAAAGCACTTATATTATCGTCCAAAACATGGACTTATTGAGGTTGTGCAAAAGAGGAAATGGATCTGCTTGACTGTGTGTACCATAACAAAAGCAAGAAGTAACACAACCATGTGAAGGCCCCACAGCTGAAGCATAGGGTTGAGACTGCTTTTACTGGCCGTGCACATGCAGAAACCTTGCTCTTGAGCCTCAGCTGCAGCTTGTCTGCAGTCGACAATGTTGCCCGCACCTAGTAAAGGGCTTGCTGCTACAACAGCGCAAGTGGCTCCAGCCCAGTTGCAACTTTGGACAAACTCATCACCCCATTCAGCCCGCAGCTCCACTGTATCGCAGCAGCACAGCAACACCATTAGCAAGCCTGTTCCATCAGCAACCTCATAGTATAGCATGGTTGCTTGGCAGCAAGGACCATAGTTGTTCCCAGGCACATGCTTGATATCTATATGACTGGTAGTGGGATAGTTGATATGCATGTGCCTGGAAGTGGTGATTGTATATAAACGTGGCTATGCGACTATGGATATGCCGATGCGATACTGCCAATACACCTTGGCAATAACCAGGCCAAGTCTGTGTCTGCACTGCATGTGAGTGCCAATTGCTGGGAAGGCACATGTTCTGCAGGATCTCAGCATGCATGCTTTGCATGCATGCTCTGTGGAATACACATTGGTCAAACACACCAAAGGGGCAGGACATGGTGCCCTGTACAGTGAAGAGCAAGCAGACTATATTGTATCCCTGGCTTGCACAGCTGGAAGCTGTGCATTGGGCCTGGGGTTCATTTCTGGAAAGGGTTACCTGGCATAGCCCAAAGGGTGAGACCCAAGCTGGTCAAGAACAAAAGGGCCAAAGCAAGCCGTATGCCTCGGCGAACCCAGTCCGGTGTTCTGCTTGGAGACAACTTCGACATTTTCAAAGTGCTGATCGAAGTGAGCGGATACGCCTTGCTATGAAGCTAACTGGCATATGTACATCCCTGAATGGCCTCTGTAAGCTGTGACATCCAAGTACCATCGAATACACTATCTTTGCATTCCTTATCCTCAGCAGGCCAGGGATTGCCGACGTAGTAGCGGTAGGGAACGTCACCGTGCATTACAACAGTGTCATCAAATATCAGCATTCCCGGCTTGCTACCACTCAATGTGATTGCGTGTGTGCACGTTGAAACAAGAATTACCGGTTTGCCCTGCCAACATGGAGGAAAGTTGGAGCGCACGCGGCCGAGCTGGCTGCTGTACGCTCAACACTCGGTACTGCCCCTTCGAGCGAACTGGATCTGAAAGCGTAAAGGCATGTGGAGCACGATATGCTATCCTTTACTCTGTCTACGAGACCACTTCTCTTTGGTCTCATGTGCAACCACCTTCCCTAAGCTAGCCAGGGATCCAGCATCCGATGATTTCCCTCAGCAGTTCCACCCAGCCTCGTTTTCACCGTCATTTGAGGAGTCACAAATCCTCGACATGTCACACATTGTCCAGTACGCAATCCATGCACCCTATTCGGCCGTTTCTGACCGTTCCACATGGTGGTGAAATCCCAGATCGCCATCGCAGCAGCTCTAGCATTCGAGTAGCCATCCAAAGGTCTGCGTTCCATAGGTGTCCCATATGTCGCCTAGTGAGGGTTAAGGTTTAACACCATGGTCCTGCAAAGTCAGGACATTAAGTGTCAGGCCTGATGAGGACTGCACTGACTAATGTGGCGGGGATGCTGTCCTAACCAACTGGGACCTGGTCTGTGGGGTCCTGCCGACCTAGGAAAAACAAGCAACATCTTAGCTAAACGACTCTTTTGACAAGCAGGCACGCTCGCTGTACGACAGGTAAAAACAAGAGTGTGATACAGGTAGTCACACAAAGAAAGCAGCACGAGCACAGAGAAGTGAGGCAGGCAAGCCGTGTCCCCCCTGTAACTTGTTGCAGCTGGTGTGGCTCCTACTGGAAGCGGGATGAGCGCTACCTCCCCCACTAAGCTAAGGGCTACCCATGAAACAACCTGTCTGCATATTTTAGGTACCATTATGTCGTCTGTGCTTGAGACAACATAGGATGTGGATTTCACGGCAGCCTGGCTTGCAAGTGAATACTCTACCTGTTCACATTGTAACTGCAGGCTGTACATGCAGTGCTGAAGAGTATGGGCTTTTTTGTTGCTGGATTCGCTGTTTGCCTGCCACGATCCGTGTTCATGTGTTGAGAGCCTGTGCTTGATCTATTGGTATAGATATAGCACTTGTCTGGTCCCAGCGCTGGTGGTACTGATGAGGTGGACTTACCACACGTCCTGCTACGGGATGGTCACTATTGAATAGCGACTGGAGTACTTCTGGTGACTTGTCTGATGTTGAGTTGGCTGAACTTTTCTTGCTGGATACATGTTTGGTATCAGTCCTGGTTACTGGTCTATGAAGGTGACGGTGCGGTATTGCCCCACCGTCTGTAATTGAAGGTGAAAAAAAGGCAGCGCCCGCTTTTTCTGTTGGGTACTTAATATGGGTATAGACCACAGTGCTTTGCAGCGGTGCAGACCCCATGACGTGACCTTAAACACCTTGTTGTGAAGGCCAATATATGAGATTGATGTTATGGGTGCTGGTGTTCCTGACTGCCGCAGACCAGTGGTGCATAGGCGGGAAGGTTTCGTCCCCTAGTGCGTAGTTGGCACGACCTTGTGACTGGTGACAGCTTTTAACCAACCAAGGGTGCAGAAAGTGGACTGGGCAGAGGATTGCTTGCTCCCTTCAAATCTTCAAAGCCCCTGCAGAGCACTCCCCTTTTCAGAGCCCCTTCCAAAAGAGTCTTTAGGGGCACTATCAGTGTCAACAAATAGCCTCTTCCGTCAAGTTGAAGTGCAGGAACCTTGCATTTCAGATTACCAGATTATTAACTAGCCCAGAAGGGCATCCAGCATCAGCATTCTGGTGCAAGTATAACAAACGAACACAATGAAATGATAGCTGCCATGTCAAAAGGGTTGCCAGGAGCTGGCATATGGGTTTCTGCTAACTGGGTTTCTGCTTGTGGTACTGCTGCTCTGTTTTGCAGCCTCATTTCAACCCACAATCTTGTAGCTGTGCAGAGTATCCCTTGTGGTAGTGTTCTGTTTTGCAGCCTCATTTAAACATACAGAAGTAGGCTGGCAGAGTGGCAGGCGGTGGCACCAGGGGTTACAGTTACACTCGCAGGGAAGTTAGCCATGAAAATACACGACGAACACCAGGAGTGACATGTATGTGCTAATGGCAATCTGTAGCTGATGCATGAATGGCCGACGGCTGGTCGTCGCTAATGAATGCAACATGGAATCATTTTGTATGACACTTCGTATGCATCGTGTATACAGGCACTGGCCGACTAAATGACCTGAAAACACATATAGGATTGCTTGTATAGACCTGCGAAGTAAAGTGATGACATAAGAAACGAAATAGGGCACGCTTCCAGGGATGAGACATCGATTAAGGAGGCAGGCAGCCCTCCTCATCGTCCTGTTATCGTTGGGCTATCTGGCCCTTCTCGACAGCCAGAGGAATCATTCCAAAGATAAGGCAACATATAACATAGTGTGAGTGTCGAGATGAGGAGCATATGTAGTGCCCTGGCTACTGATGGCTTGTTTGCTTCCGCTGCCCACGCTCCCGGCAAAGGTACCTTGCAGCGCACCATGGGCCTGACAATAGCCTTGTCCCTTCCTCAGGAACCAAGATGTCGATAACGCAGCTCTACCAGTCACCTGGCTGTATGACTTAGTTGCCGAGGGTTCCCTGAGGCAGTTGCAGCAAACACCAGCAGAAGCATACGATGCTGGAGAAGGTTACTCGGATTCCTCGCTGGAGGATGACGCAGCAGGAGGTGGCGAAGTAGTCACGGCAGGTTCTTTGGCAACTGTGCGCAGGCGCAGAAAACCATGCGCTGGCAGAAAATGCCCTACTCCTACTCGCCCACCAGTCAGGAGGGCCCCACCTGCTAGGTCTTCACCAGTCAGGGCCCCAGCTAACAGCCCACCTGCAAAGAGCCACTGCACGGGCTATGGGTGTCCCAAGCCAAAAAGCCCGCCAGCAAGGACTACCCCGCCAAGCAAGCCTTGCATGGGGTATGGTTGCCCCAAACCAAAGAGTCCCCCAACACCATGTATTGGCAGCCGCTGTCCAAGACCTCCTGGAGCTGGGTTCCCACCTTCTGCTCAGAACCAGGTCAGTCCACCACCACCACCTCCACCTCCAACACCCAGATCAGCTCAACCACCCATGCCTCCAGGTGGTTCTAATAGCCTGAGCAGCCCACCCCCCTCCCTCCTTAACCCACCAACCTCCCCTCCCCCTCGCTTTTCTAACCCCCCTATGCCACCTGGAGATCCCAACAGTTTGGAAAGCTCCCCCCCGCCACCCTCACCACCTCCCCCCCACCCCCCACGGCCCCCACGCCCCCCACGTCCCCCTCGCGCACCCCGTCCGCCTCGCCCAGCCACACCCCCAATCAATGATCCCAACAATACTTTGGCAAGCCCCCCTCCACCATCTTCGCCACCTTCTCCCACTTCCACTCCCCCACCGACGCCCCCAGGAGATTCCAACAGTCTAAACGGCTCCTCCCCCCCACCTATGCCATCTCCTCCCCGCCCGCCCCGTCCCCCGCGGCCCCCTCGTCGTGCACGTCCTCCTCCATCCACTCAAACAGCAAACTCGCCTCCACCCCCGGTGTTCTCTCAGCTCTCTCCATCTCCCCCACTCTGGCAACCTCCCCCCGCCCAGTCCCCCGCAATTTTCCTTGCTCCTCCCCCTCCTGATAACATCAACATCATGCCCCCTCCACCCACAAGCACCCCACAGAGTCCACAGCAACCCATGCTGCCTCCTCCACCATCAGAGGGAACCAGCTCGCCACCTCGACCTACACACTTGCATGCAAGCCCTCCGCCATCGGAAGCAGCATCCATTTCCCCACCACCACCCGGCCTCCTGATTTCCTCACCACCAGCAGCACCGGATGCTCTCTCGCCACCACCAGCAGCTGGAACACCAGCACCTGGAACAAATGCTCTCTCCCCACCACCAGCAGCAGCACCAGATGCTCTCTCGCCACCAGCAGCAGCAGCTCCAGATGCTCTCTCCCCACCACCAGCAGCAGCACCAGATGCTCTCTCCCCACCACCAGCAGCAGCACCAGATGCTCTCTCGCCACCACCAGCAGCAGCACCAGATGCTCTTTCCCCACCACCAGCAGCAGCACCAGATGCTCTCTCGCCACCACCGGCAGCAGCACCAGATGCTCTCTCCCCACCACCAGCAGCAGCACCAGATGCTCTCTCGCCACCACCGGCAGCAGCACCAGATGCTCTCTCCCCACCACCAGCAGCAGCACCAGATGCTCTCTCCCCACCACCAGCAGCAGCACCAGATGCTCTCTCCCCACCACCAGCAGCAGCTCCAGATGCTCTCTCCCCACCACCAGCAACAGCACCAGATGCTCTCTCCCCACCACCAGCAGCAGCTCCGGATGCTCTCTCCCCACCACCAGCAGCAGCACCAGATGCTCTCTCCCCACCACCAGCAGCAGCACCAGATGCTCTCTCCCCACCACCAGCAGCAGCACCAGATGCTCTCTCCCCACCACCAGCAGCAGCTCCAGATGCTCTCTCCCCACCACCAGCAGCAGCTCCGGATGCTCTCTCCCCACCACCAGCAGCAGCACCAGATGCTCTCTCGCCACCCCCAGCAGCAGGACCAGATGCTCTCTCGCCACCCCCAGCAGCAGGACCAGATGCTCTGTCGCCACCCCCAGCAGCAGGAACACCAGCACCTGGAACAAATGCTCTCTCGCCACCACCAGCAGCAGGGCCAAATGCTCTCTCGCCACCCCCAGCAGCAGCACCAGATGCTCTCTTGCCACCCCCAGCAGCAGGACCAGATGCTCTCTCCCCACCACCAGCAGCAGCTCCAGATGCTCTCTCCCCACCACCAGCAGCAGCACCAGATGCTCTCTCCCCACCACCAGCAGCAGCTCCAGATGCTCTCTCGCCACCACCAGCAGCAGCACCAGATGCTCTCTCCCCACCACCAGCAGCAGCACCAGATGCTCTCTCGCCACCACCAGCAGCAGCTTCAGATGCTCTCTCCCCACCACCAGCAGCAGCACCAGATGCTCTCTACCCACCACCAGCAGCAGCACCAGATGGTCTCTCGCCACCACCAGCAGCAGCACCAGATGCTCTCTCGCCACCACCATCAGCAGCACCAGATGCTTCCTCCCCACCTCCAGCAGCAGCACCGGATGCTCTCTCGCCACCACCAGCAGCAGCACCAGATGCTTTCTTCCCACCACCAGCAACAGCACCTGATGCTCTCTCGCCACCACAAGCAGCAGGAACGGATGTTCTCTCCCCACCACCAGCAGCAGCACCATATGCTTTCTCCCCACCACCAGCAGAAGGACCAGATGCTCTCTCGCCACCACCAGCAGCAGCACCGGATACTCTCTCGCCACCACCGGCAGCAGCACCAGATGCTCTCTCCCCACCACCAGCAGCAGGACCAGATGCTCTCTCGCCACCACCAGCAGCAGCACCAGATGCTTTCTCCCCACCACCAGCAGCAGCACCGGATACTCTCTTGCCACCACCGGCAGCAGCACCAGATGCTCTCTCCCCACCACCAGCAGCAGGACCAGATGCTCTTTCCCCACCACCAGCAGCAGGACCAGATGCTTTCTCCCCACCACCAGCAGGAGCACCAGATGCTCTCTCGCCGCCACCAGCAGCAGGAATGGATGCTCTCTCCCCACCACCAGCAGCAGCACCAGATGCTTTCTCCCCACCACCAGCAGCAGGACCGGATGCTCTCTCGCCACCACCAGCAGCAGCACTAGATGCTCTCTCGCCACCACCAGCAGCAGCAGATGCTTTCTCCCCACCACCAGCAGCAGGAGCAGATGCTCTCTCCCCACCACCAGCAGCAGCACCAGATGCTTTCTCCCCACCACCAGCAGCAGGACCGGATGCTGTCTCGCCACCACCAGCAGGAGCACCTGATGCTCTCTCCCCACCACCAGCAGCAGCACCGGATGCTCTCTCGCCACCACCAGCAGCAGGAACGGATGCTCTCTCCCCACCACCAGCAGCAGCACCAGATGCTCTCTCGCCACCACCAGCAGCAGCACCGGATACTCTCTCGCCACCACCGGCAGCAGCACCAGATGCTCTCTCCCCACCACCAGCAGCAGGACCAGATGCTCTCTCGACACCACCAGCAGCAGCACCAGATGCTTTCTCACCACCACCAGCAGCAGGAACGGATGCTCTCTCCCCACCACCAGCAGGAGCACCTGATGCTCTCTCCCCACCACCAGCAGCAGCACCAGATGCTCTCTCGCCACCACCAGCAGCAGGAACTGATGCCCTGTCCCCACCACCAGCAGCAGCACCTGATGCTCGCTCGCCACCACCAGCAGCAGCACCAGATGCTCTCTCGCCACCACCAGCAGCAGGACCAGATGCTCTCTCGCCACCACCAGCAGCAGCACCGGATACTCTGTCGCCACCACCAGCAGCAGGACCAGATGCTTTCTCCCCACCACCAGCAGCAGGACCAGATGCTCTCTCGCCACCACCAGCAGGAGCACCTGATGCTCTCTCCCCACCACCAGCAGCAGCACCGGATGCTCTCTCGCCACCACCAGCAGCAGCACCGGATACTCTCTCGCCACCACCGGCAGCAGCACCAGATGCTCTCTCCCCACCACCAGCAGAAGGACCAGATGCTCTCTCCCCACCACCAGCAGCAGCACCGGATGCTCTCTCGCCACCACCAGCAGCAGCACCAGATGCTCTCTCCCCACCACCAGCAGCAGCACCAGATGCTCTCTCGCCACCACCAGCAGCAGGACCGGATGCTCTCTTGCCACCACCATCAGCAGGACCAGATGCTTCCTCCCCACCACCAGCAGCAGCACCGGATGCTCTCTCGCCACCACCAGCAGCAGCACCAGATGCTTTCTCCCCACCACCAGCAACAGCACCAGATGCTCTTTCGCCACCACCAGCAGCAGGAACGGATGCTCTCTCGCCACCACCAGCAGCAGCACCAGATGCTTTCTCCCCACCACCAGCAGCAGGACCGGATGCTCTCTCGCCACCACCAGCAGCAGCACCAGATGCTCTCTCGCCACCACCAGCAGCAGCAGATGCTTTCTCCCCACCACCAGCAGCAGGACCAGATGCTCTCTCGCCACCACCAGCAGCAGCACCGGATACTCTCTCGCCACCACCGGCAGCAGCACCAGATGCTTTCTTCCCACCACCAGCAACAGCACCTGATGCTCTCTCGCCACCACAAGCAGCAGGAACGGATGTTCTCTCCCCACCACCAGCAGCACCACCAGATGCTTTCTCCCCACCACCAGCAGAAGGACCAGATGCTCTCTCGCCACCACCAGCAGCAGCACCGGATACTCTCTCGCCACCACCGGCAGCAGCACCAGATGCTCTCTCCCCACCACCAGCAGCAGGACCAGATGCTCTCTCGCCACCACCAGCAGCAGCACCAGATGCTTTCTCCCCACCACCAGCAGCAGCACCGGATACTCTCTTGCCACCACCGGCAGCAGCACCAGATGCTCTCTCCCCACCACCAGCAGCAGGACCAGATGCTCTTTCCCCACCACCAGCAGCAGGACCAGATGCTTTCTCCCCACCACCAGCAGGAGCACCAGATGCTCTCTCGCCACCACCAGCAGCAGGAATGGATGCTCTCTCCCCACCACCAGCAGCAGCACCAGATGCTTTCTCCCCACCACCAGCAGCAGGACCGGATGCTCTCTCGCCACCACCAGCAGCAGCACTAGATGCTCTCTCGCCACCACCAGCAGCAGCAGATGCTTTCTCCCCACCACCAGCAGCAGGATCAGATGCTCTCTCCCCACCACCAGCAGCAGCACCAGATGCTTTCTCCCCACCACCAGCAGCAGGACCGGATGCTGTCTCGCCACCACCAGCAGGAGCACCTGATGCTCTCTCCCCACCATCAGCAGCAGCACCGGATGCTCTCTCGCCACCACCAGCAGCAGGAACGGATGCTCTCTCCCCACCACCAGCAGCAGCACCAGATGCTCTCTCGCCACCACCAGCAGCAGCACCGGATACTCTCTCGCCACCACCGGCAGCAGCACCAGATGCTCTCTCCCCACCACCAGCAGCAGGACCGGATGCTCTCTCGACACCACCAGCAGCAGCACCAGATGCTTTCTCACCACCACCAGCAGCAGGAACGGATGCTCTCTCCCCACCACCAGCAGGAGCACCTGATGCTCTCTCCCCACCACCAGCAGCAGCACCAGATGCTCTCTCGCCACCACCAGCAGCAGGAACGGATGCCCTGTCCCCGCCACCAGCAGCAGCACCTGATGCTCGCTCGCCACCACCAGCAGCAGCACCAGATGCTCTCTCGCCACCACCAGCAGCAGGAACGGATGCCCTGTCCCCACCACCAGCAGCAGCACCAGATGCTCTCTCGCAACCACCAGCAGCAGGACCAGATGCTCTCTCGCCACCACCAGCAGCAGCACCGGATACTCTGTCGCCACCACCAGCAGCAGGACCAGATGCTTTCTCCCCACCACCAGCAGCAGGACCAGATGCTCTCTCGCCACCACCAGCAGGAGCACCTGATGCTCTCTCCCCACCACCAGCAGCAGCACCGGATGCTCTCTCGCCACCACCAGCAGCAGCACCGGATACTCTCTCGCCACCACCGGCAGCAGCACCAGATGCTCTCTCCCCACCACCAGCAGAAGGACCAGATGCTCTCTCCCCACCACCAGCAGCAGCACCGGATGCTCTCTCGCCACCACCAGCAGCAGCACCAGATGCTCTCTCCCCACCACCAGCAGCAGCACCAGATGCTCTCTCGCCACCACCAGCAGCAGGACCGGATGCTCTCTTGCCACCACCATCAGCAGGACCAGATGCTTCCTCCCCACCACCAGCAGCAGCACCGGATGCTCTCTCGCCACCACCAGCAGCAGCACCAGATGCTTTCTCCCCACCACCAGCAACAGCACCAGATGCTCTTTCGCCACCACCAGCAGCAGGAACGGATGCTCTCTCCCCACCACCAGCAGCAGCACCAGATGCTCTCTCGCCACCACCAGCAGCAGCACCGGATGCTCTCTCGCCACCACCAGCAGCAGGACCAGATGCTCTCTTGCCACCACCAGCAGGAGCACCTAATGCTCTCTCCCCACCACCAGCAGCAGCACCGGATACTCTCTCGCCACCACCGGCAGCAGCACCAGATGCTCTCTCCCCACCACCAGCAGCAGGACCGGATGCTCTCTCGCCACCACCAGCAGCAGCACCAGATGCTCTCTCCCCACCACCAGCAGCAGGAACTGATGCCCTGTCCCCACCACCAGCAGCACCACCAGATGCTCTCTCGCCACCACCAGCAGCAGCACCTGATGCTCTCTCGCCACCACCAGCAGCAGGAACGGATGCTCTCCCCCCACCACCAGCAGCAGGACCAGATGCTCTCTCGCCACCACCAGCAGCAGCACCGGATACTCTGTCCCCACCACCAGCAGCAGGACCAGATGCTTTCTCCCCACCACCAGCAGCAGGACCAGATGCTCTCTCGCCACCACCAGCAGGAGCACCTGATGCTCTCTCCCCACCACCAGCAGCAGCACCGGATGCTCTCTCGCCACCACCAGCAGCAGCACCGGATACTCTCTCCCCACCACCAGCAGCAGCACCAGATGCTTTCTCCCCACCACCAGCAGCAGGACCGGATGCTCTCTCGCCACCACCAGCAACAGCACTAGATGCTCTCTCGCCACCACCAGCAGCAGCAGATGCTTTCTCCCCACCACCAGCAGCAGGAGCAGATGCTCTCTCCCCACCACCAGCAGCAGCACCAGATGCTTTCTCCCCACCACCAGCAGCAGGACCGGATGCTGTCTCGCCACCACCAGCAGGAGCACCTGATGCTCTCTCCCCACCATCAGCAGCAGCACCGGATGCTCTCTCGCCACCACCAGCAGCAGGAACGGATGCTCTCTCCCCACCACCAGCAGCAGCACCAGATGCTCTCTCGCCACCACCAGCAGCAGCACCGGATACTCTCTCGCCACCACCGGCAGCAGCACCAGATGCTCTCTCCCCACCACCAGCAGCAGGACCGGATGCTCTCTCGACACCACCAGCAGCAGCACCAGATGCTTTCTCACCACCACCAGCAGCAGGAACGGATGCTCTCTCCCCACCACCAGCAGGAGCACCTGATGCTCTCTCCCCACCACCAGCAGCAGCACCAGATGCTCTCTCGCCACCACCAGCAGCAGGAACTGATGCCCTGTCCCCGCCACCAGCAGCAGCACCTGATGCTCGCTCGCCACCACCAGCAGCAGCACCAGATGCTCTCTCGCCACCACCAGCAGCAGGAACGGATGCCCTGTCCCCACCACCAGCAGCAGCACCAGATGCTCTCTCGCAACCACCAGCAGCAGGACCAGATGCTCTCTCGCCACCACCAGCAGCAGCACCGGATACTCTGTCGCCACCACCAGCAGCAGGACCAGATGCTTTCTCCCCACCACCAGCAGCAGGACCAGATGCTCTCTCGCCACCACCAGCAGGAGCACCTGATGCTCTCTCCCCACCACCAGCAGCAGCACCGGATGCTCTCTCGCCACCACCAGCAGCAGCACCGGATACTCTCTCGCCACCACCGGCAGCAGCACCAGATGCTCTCTCCCCACCACCAGCAGAAGGACCAGATGCTCTCTCCCCACCACCAGCAGCAGCACCGGATGCTCTCTCGCCACCACCAGCAGCAGCACCAGATGCTCTCTCCCCACCACCAGCAGCAGCACCAGATGCTCTCTCGCCACCACCAGCAGCAGGACCGGATGCTCTCTTGCCACCACCATCAGCAGGACCAGATGCTTCCTCCCCACCACCAGCAGCAGCACCGGATGCTCTCTCGCCACCACCAGCAGCAGCACCAGATGCTTTCTCCCCACCACCAGCAACAGCACCAGATGCTCTTTCGCCACCACCAGCAGCAGGAACGGATGCTCTCTCCCCACCACCAGCAGCAGCACCAGATGCTCTCTCGCCACCACCAGCAGCAGCACCGGATGCTCTCTCGCCACCACCAGCAGCAGGACCAGATGCTCTCTTGCCACCACCAGCAGGAGCACCTAATGCTCTCTCCCCACCACCAGCAGCAGCACCGGATACTCTCTCGCCACCACCGGCAGCAGCACCAGATGCTCTCTCCCCACCACCAGCAGCAGGACCGGATGCTCTCTCGCCACCACCAGCAGCAGCACCAGATGCTCTCTCCCCACCACCAGCAGCAGGAACTGATGCCCTGTCCCCACCACCAGCAGCACCACCAGATGCTCTCTCGCCACCACCAGCAGCAGCACCTGATGCTCTCTCGCCACCACCAGCAGCAGGAACGGATGCTCTCCCCCCACCACCAGCAGCAGGACCAGATGCTCTCTCGCCACCACCAGCAGCAGCACCGGATACTCTGTCGCCACCACCAGCAGCAGGACCAGATGCTTTCTCCCCACCACCAGCAGCAGGACCAGATGCTCTCTCGCCACCACCAGCAGGAGCACCTGATGCTCTCTCCCCACCACCAGCAGCAGCACCGGATGCTCTCTCGCCACCACCAGCAGCAGCACCAGATGCTCTCTCCCCACCACCAGCAGCAGGACCAGATGCTCTCTTGCCACCACCAGCAGCAGCACCGGATACTCTGTTGCCACCACCAGCAGCAGGACCAGATGCTTTCTCCCCACCACCAGCAGCAGGACCAGATGCTCTCTCGCCACCACCAGCAGCAGGAACGGATGCCCTGTCCCCACCACCAGCAGCAGCACCAGATGCTCTCTCGCAACCACCAGCAGCAGGACCAGATGCTCTCTCGCCACCACCAGCAGCAGCACCGGATACTCTGTCGCCACCACCAGCAGCAGGACCAGATGCTTTCTCCCCACCACCAGCAGCAGGACCAGATGCTCTCTCGCCACCACCAGCAGGAGCACCTGATGCTCTCTCCCCACCACCAGCAGCAGCACCGGATGCTCTCTCGCCACCACCAGCAGCAGCACCGGATACTCTCTCGCCACCACCGGCAGCAGCACCAGATGCTCTCTCCCCACCACCAGCAGAAGGACCAGATGCTCTCTCCCCACCACCAGCAGCAACACCGGATGCTCTCTCGCCACCACCAGCAGCAGCACCAGATGCTCTCTCCCCACCACCAGCAGCAGCACCGGATGCTCTCTCGCCACCACCAGCAGCAGCACCAGATGCTCTCTCCCCACCACCAGCAGCAGCACCAGATGCTCTCTCGCCACCACCAGCAGCAGGACCGAATGCTCTCTTGCCACCACCATCAGCAGGACCAGATGCTTCCTCCCCACCACCAGCAGCAGCACCGGATGCTCTCTCGCCACCACCAGCAGCAGCACCAGATGCTTTCTCCCCACCACCAGCAGCAGCACCGGATACTCTGTCGCCACCACCAGCAGCAGGACCAGATGCTTTCTCCCCACCACCAGCAGCAGGACCAGATGCTCTCTCGCCACCACCAGCAGCAGGAACGGATGCCCTGTCCCCACCACCAGCAGCAGCACCAGATGCTCTCTCGCAACCACCAGCAGCAGGACCAGATGCTCTCTCGCCACCACCAGCAGCAGCACCGGATACTCTGTCGCCACCACCAGCAGCAGGACCAGATGCTTTCTCCCCACCACCAGCAGCAGGACCAGATGCTCTCTCGCCACCACCAGCAGGAGCACCTGATGCTCTCTCCCCACCACCAGCAGCAGCACCGGATGCTCTCTCGCCACCACCAGCAGCAGCACCGGATACTCTCTCGCCACCACCGGCAGCAGCACCAGATATTCTCTTCCCACCACCAGCAGAAGGACCAGATGCTCTCTCCCCACCACCAGCAGCAGCACCGGATGCTCTCTCGCCACCACCAGCAGCAGCACTAGATGCTCTCTCCCCACCCCCAGCAGCAGCACCAGATGCTCTCTCGCCACCACCATCAGCAGGACCGGATGCTCTCTTGCCACCACCATCAGCAGGACCAGATGCTTCCTCCCCACCACCAGCAGCAGCACCGGATGCTCTCTCGCCACCACCAGCAGCAGCACCAGATGCTTTCTCCCCACCACCAGCAACAGCACCAGATGCTCTTTCGCCACCACCAGCAGCAGGAACGGATGCTCTCTCCCCACCACCAGCAGCAGCACCAGATGCTCTCTCGCCACCACCAGCAGCAGCACCGGATGCTCTCTCGCCACCACCAGCAGCAGGACCAGATGCTCTCTTGCCACCACCAGCAGGAGCACCTAATGCTCTCTCCCCACCACCAGCAGCAGCACCGGATACTCTCTCGCCACCACCGGCAGCAGCACCAGATGCTCTCTCCCCACCACCAGCATCAGGACCGGATGCTCTCTCGCCACCACCAGCAGCAGCACCAGATGCTCTCTCGCCACCACCAGCAGCAGGAACTGATGCCCTGTCCCCACCACCAGCAGCAGCACCAGATGCTCTCTCGCCACCACCAGCAGCAGCACCTGATGCTCTCTCGCCACCACCAGCAGCAGGAACGGATGCTCTCTCCCCACCACCAGCAGCAGGACCAGATGCTCTCTCGCCACCACCAGCAGCAGGACCAGATGCTCTCTTGCCACCACCTGCAGGAGCACCTAATGCTCTCTCCCCACCACCAGCAGCAGCACCGGATACTCTCTCGCCACCACCGGCAGCAGCACCAGATGCTCTCTCCCCACCACCAGCATCAGGACCGGATGCTCTCTCGCCACCACCAGCAGCAGCACCAGATGCTCTCTCGCCACCACCAGCAGCAGGAACTGATGCCCTGTCCCCACCACCAGCAGCAGCACCAGATGCTCTCTCGCCACCACCAGCAGCAGCACCTGATGCTCTCTCGCCACCACCAGCAGCAGGAACGGATGCTCTCTCCCCACCACCAGCAGCAGGACCAGATGCTCTCTCGCCACCACCAGCAGCAGCACCGGATACTCTGTCGCCACCACCAGCAGCAGGACCAGATGCTTTCTCCCCACCACCAGCAGCAGGACCAGATGCTCTCTCGCCACCACCAGCAGGAGCACCTGATGCTCTCTACCCACCACCAGCAGCAGCACCGGATGCTCTCTCGCCACCACCAGCAGCAGCACCAGATGCTCTCTCCCCACCACCAGCAGAAGGACCAGATGCTCTCTCCCCACCACCAGCAGCAGCACCGGATGCTCTCTCGCCACCAGCAGCAGCAGCACCAGATGCTCTCTCCCCACCCCCATCAGCAGCACCAGATGCTCTCTCGCCACCACCAGCAGCAGGACCGGATGCTCTCTCGCCACCACCATCAGCAGCACCAGATGCTTCCTCCCCACCACCAGCAGCAGCACCGGATCCTCTCTCGCCACCACCAGCAGCAGCACCAGATGCTTTCTCCCCACCACCAGCAACAGCACCAGATGCTCTTTCGCCACCACCAGCAGCAGGAACGGATGCTCTCTCCCCACCACCAGCAGCAGCACCAGATGCTCTCTCCCCACCACCAGCAGCAGCACCAGATGCTCTCTCGCCACCACCAGCAGCAGCACCAGATGCTCTCTCCCCACCACCAGCAGAAGGAACGGATGCTCTCTCCCCACCACCAGCAGCAGCACCAGATGCTCTCTCGCCACCACCAGCAGCAGGACCGGATGCTCTCTCGCCACCACCAGCAGCAGCACCAGATGCTTCCTCCCCACCACCAGCAGCAGCACCAGATGCTTTCTCCTCACCACCAGCAACAGCACCAGATGCTCTTTCGCCACCACCAGCAGCAGGAACGGATGCTCTCTCCCCACCACCAGCAGCAGCACCAGATGCTCTCTCGCCACCAACAGCAGCAGCACCGGATGCTCTCTCGCCACCACCAGCAGCAGGACCAGATGCTCTCCTGCCACCACCAGCAGGAGCACCTGATGCTCTCTCCCCACCACCAGCAGCAGCACCGGATGCTCTCTCGCCACCACCAGCAGGAGCACCTGATGCTCTCTCCCCACCACCAGCAGCAGCACCTGATGCTCGCTCGCCACCACCAGCAGCAGCACCAGATGCTCTCTCGCCACCACCAGCAGCAGGAACTGATGCCCTGTCCCCACCACCAGCAGCAGCACCAGATGCTCTCTCGCCACCACCAGCAGCAGCACCTGATGCTCTCTCGCCACCACCAGCAGCAGGAACGGATGCTCTCTCCCCACCACCAGCAGCAGGACCAGATGCTCTCTTGCCACCACCAGCAGCAGCACCGGATACTCTGTCGCCACCACCATCAGCAGGACCAGATGCTTTCTCCCCACCACCAGCAGCAGGACCAGAAACTCTCTCGCCACCACCAGCAGCAGGACCGGATGCTCTCTCGCCACCACCAGCAGGAGCACCTGATGCTCTCTCCCCACCACCAGCAGCAGGACCGGATGCTTTCTCCCCACCACCAGCAGCAGGAGCGGATGCTCTCTTGCCACCACCAGCAGCAGCACCAGATGCTCTCTCCCCACCACCAGCAGCAGGAGCAGATGCTCTTTCCCCACCACCAGCAGCAGGACCAGATGCTTTCTCCCCACCACCAGCAGGAGCACCAGATGCTCTCTCGCCACCACCAGCAGCAGGAATGGATGCTCTCTCCCCACCACCAGCAGCAGCACCAGATGCTTTCTCCCCACCACCAGCAGCAGGACCGGATGCTCTCTCGCCACCACCAGCAGCAGGACCAGATGCTCTCTCGCCACCACCAGCAGCAGCACCGGATACTCTCTCGCCACCACCGGCAGCAGCACCAGATGCTCTCTCCCCACCACCAGCAGCAGGACCAGATGCTCTCTCGCCACCACCAGCAGCAGCACCGGATACTCTCTCGCCACCACCGGCAGCAGCACCAGATGCTCTCTTCCCACCACCAGCAGCAGGACCAGATGCTCTCTCGCCACCACCAGCAGCAGCACCAGATGCTTTCTCCCCACCACCAGCAGCAGCACCGGATACTCTCTTGCCACCACCGGCAGCAGCACCAGATGCTCTCTCCCCACCACCAGCAGCAGGACCAGATGCTCTTTCCCCACCACCAGCAGCAGGACCAGATGCTTTCTCCCCACCACCAGCAGGAGCACCAGATGCTCTCTCGCCACCACCAGCAGCAGGAATGGATGCTCTCTCGCGACCACCAGCAGCAGCACCAGATGCTTTCTCCCCACCACCAGCAGCAGGACCGGATGCTCTCTCGCCACCACCAGCAGCAGCACCAGATGCTCTCTCGCCACCACCAGCAGCAGCAGATGCTTTCTCCCCACCACCAGCAGCAGGAGCAGATGCTCTCTCCCCACCACCAGCAGCAGCACCAGATGCTTTCTCCCCACCACCAGCAGCAGGACCGGATGCTCTCTCGCCACCACCAGCAGGAGCACCTGATGCTCTCTCCCCACCACCAGCAGCAGCACCGGATGCTCTCTCGCCACCACCAGCAGTGGTGGCCGTCGGCCCACCCCCAACCACAGTGTCCAGGTGAGGTCTTCCCAAGTTTGCTTTGTGCTGAGACGTATGCTTCGGGTCTTCATTTTCTGCCTATTGGCTGCCACGAGAACTTGCCTACCTTTAATGCCAAGAGTATGTGCTTTTTCAGGATACCTTGTTGAAAGCTGCCATTAACGCAACTTTATGACTGCACTGTGGCTGTATCTTCTGCCCTTTTTGAGCTTCTGCTAGAACAAAGTGCGCTCTCATTGTGTTGGTATCATGTGGTGCACTGTACTGAACTTGTCTGTGAGGCAGTCCACTTGGTTCAAAAGTGACCAACCACATGTCCAATGGGCAGATGTGGAACTAGCATTTTATCAAGTTGGCACGTGTGTGCTGAGATGCACTGTTCCTTTCCCCACAGTTCTCCGCCACCAATTGCATCACCACCACCAATTGCAACACCATCAGGACCACCGCCCCCAACCCCAGCCTTCCCACCTGCTGCCGGTGAAGAGTTCAACTCGAGTCCGCCTTTATCACCACCACTGCCACCACCGCCCTCACCTACCCCTCCGCCTAGTACTTTATCACCACCACCACCAGCAGTACAGCCTAGCCCACCTCCTCCCCCGTCTCCCCTCCCACCTCGCCCTCCAACACCACCCCCACCACAGCCCCCTCCTTCTCCACCATCTCCACCATCACCACGGCCTCCTCCACCGCCATTGCAACAGCCAGACGGTGAGTTATGCCGCCTGTTTGACTTTCAGCTCGCTTGTTTTGGCATCAGGTTTTCTTTCTTCACTGACTACTGCAGCAGTAAGATTGCAGCCATTTGCATGCATTGCCCAATGTTCAATGGGATAGCAGCCCTTTGCGGTTGCCGCACCTTAAATTTTTGTTTGTTTGTTTCATTGTTGGATTCATCAGTAAGCTACTGCAGGTCAGCATGTGTCAGATTGGTTACCTGGTTGCATCTATGCACACACAATTTGTGGCATGCACTTATGAGAGTAGGCTATATTGATGTCTGTGCCAGTGTATCTGATGTCTCTATGCAGAGCTAACGCCACCTCTGCTTCATTGAACGTCCCCAGACATGTTTTGACTGCCATATGCAAGTCTACCCTTTTGACAGTGTTTTGATGTGCCATGCAGTGTGCCTTGTTGAAGGAAATTCGTGCAGTGAAGTTGTTGGAACCCCCTGCTGTGCCGGCTTGGCATGCTCTGTCAACAACACATGCGTGCCATTCCAGGCCGGCGCATGTCCAAACTTCCAATTTAACGCCTTCTGCGTTGACAAGGACAACGGCTGGCCAGAATGCATCCCCGGCAAAAGCTGCCAATCCACATGTGGTGAGAATGTCTGCAGCCAGCTGTGTACTTTGGTATGTGGGCCTGCCTCTGCCAGTGCTCCATACAGAGCCACTGATTGTTCCAACGCTGGGGGTGGCAACTGCAAGGGTGCTGCTGGGTTTGAACCCCAGTCAGGCGGTGGCTATGGGCCCTGCTGCAAATGCAAGTCCTGTGATTCCTTCAAGACAGGTGGCACAACACAGAGTACATCCCCTCCTCCACCGTCACCACCACCACCAGGCACTTCACGGCCACCACCTCCACGACCTCCTCCTACGGTCCAAGCAGCAATTTTTGATGAGTCTCCCCCTCCCCCACCGCCCCCAACGTCGCGATCTCCCCCACCCCCAACGCCTACCCCGCCTCCTTCACCCACCCCAGCTACTCCACCTACGCCATCTTCTTTGTTGCGCCCACCTCCCCCATCTCCAGGAAATGCTACAGCAAGGCCCCCTTCACCTCACCCACCTTCCCCAAGCCCATCGCCTGCACCCCCGTCGCCGCCACCCCCAGCACCGCTACAACAGCCAAATGGTAAGGATGTTGAGCTGCAACTTAACTGAAGTCACTCATCTTGTTAATCTGTGACCTGCAGTCACTCATAATTTCTGATCTATAACCTGAGGCCATTCATTTTCTTGATGAATGATTCTATAAAATACCAGGGATAGAGCAGTGTGCTGCAGTTTATTTGTTGAGCGAGAGCCTGGGAGCAGGACGTTGTCGAAGAAACGAGAGACGCCTGTGAGGCCCAGGCTACACAGGCAATCCTTGTTGTTTTCTCTGCCCTGGTCTGACAACAAATGTGACAGGATAGACAGCCCAAGACATGAGAGCCTCTGTACCTGGTATAACTGTATTCAGGAGGTAGCTGCAAACGCTGCTGCATGCCATGGATGAATGTCATGTTTTGAATCTTCAGTTGCAACAATGCCCATGAACCCCATGGAACTAGCTACAGTACAGTGGTGAAGTCAACTGCTGTTTGCTGCTGCTAACGGTTATTTGCAGTTGCTAACCGCTGTTTTGTTATTGCGCCTGCTTGCCTGTGTGTACAGTTTGCCGGCCAGGTGGGGCTTCCTGCAGCGAGGCAGAGGGAACGCCTTGCTGTGCCGGCCTGGCATGTGCCGCCAACAACACATGTGTTCCCTTCAAAGCTGGTGCCTGTCCTGACTTCCAGTTCAACGCGTTCTGCATTGACAAGGATGGCGGCTGGCCAGAATGCATCCCAGGAAATAGCTGTCAATCCACATGTGGTGTTAACACTTGCAGTGAGTTGTGTACATTGGTGTGTGGGCCCGCACCAGATGATGATCCCTACAGAGCCAATGACTGCTCTAACGCTGGAGGGGGTAATTGCAAGGGTGCTCCTGGGTTTGTGCCGGGGGGTGGTGGTGGTTACGGACCCTGCTGCAAATGCAAGTCCTGTGATTCCTTCAAAAGAGGCGGCACAACACAGAGTACATCCCCTCCCCCACCGTCACCACCACCACTGGGCACTTCACGGCCACCACCTCCACGACCTCCTCCTACGGTCCAAGCAGCAGCTCCCACTCCCCCACCACCCCCAACGTCGCAATCTCCCTCACCCCCAACACCTACCCCGCCTCCTTCACCCACCCCAGCTACTCCACCTACGCCATCTTCTCCGTTGCGCCCACCTCCCCCATCTCCAGCAAATGCTACAGCAAGGCCCCCTTCACCTCCCCCACCTTCCCCAAGCCCATCGCCTGCACCCCCGTCGCCGCCACCCCCAGCACCGCTACAACAGCCAGATGGTAAGGATGTTGAGCTGCAACTTAACTGAAGTCACTCATCTTGTTAATCTGTGACCTGCAGTCACTCATAATTTTTGATCTACCACCTGAGGTCACTCATCTTCTTGATAAATGATTCTGTAAGATACCGGGAACGGAGTAGTGTCCTGCAGCCATTTGTTGAGTGAGAGCCTAGGAGCAGGGTGTTGCTGAAAAAATGAGGCCTCACATGCCAGTGAGGCCCAGGCTACACAGGCAATCCTTTTCTGGACTGCCCTGGTCTGACAGTAATGTGAAAAGATATACAGCCTGTTTAAGAGCCCCTGTACCTGGTCTAACCAGAATCAGGGGGTAGCTGCATACCCTGCTGCATGTCATGGATGACTGTCATGTTCTGAATCATTCCTTGCACTAACAACCATGAAATACCTCATGTAGATAGCTACATGAAAGTGGTGAAGTCCACTGCTAAAGTTGCGGCCGCTTGCTTGCCTGTGCAGTTTGCCGGCCAGGTGGGGCTTCCTGCAGCGAGGCAAATGGAACGCCTTGCTGTGCCGGCCTGGCATGTGCCGCCAACAACACATGCGTTCCCTTCAAAGCTGGAGCCTGTCCTGACTCCCAGTTCAACGCGTTCTGCATTGACAAGGATGGCGGCTGGCCAGAATGCATCCCAGGAAATAGCTGTCAATCCACCTGTGGTGTTAACACTTGCAGTGAGTTGTGTACATTGGTGTGTGGGCCCGCACCAGATGATGATCCCTACAGAGCGAACGACTGCTCTAACGCTGGAGGGGGTAATTGCAAGGGTGCTCCCGGGTTCGTGCCTGGGGGTGGTGGTGGTTACGGACCCTGCTGCAAATGCAAGGCGTGTGCCACACTCCGGGCTCCAAAGGGTCGGCGCTAGGATACTTCTGGCTCTGGAAGTTTGGGCTGGGATTTGATGCAGTTTGCCCCAGAGGACCTCATGCATTAGGTCAAGGAGTTAGATATGGAATGTATGCCTATTGGCTGTCAATGCGTGCAGGATGGTGTGCTTGCTATGGGAGCAGTGCACTGTCGGTTTCCAAATGCAGTTTTGTCTAGAGATGGCTATTCTGCAGGGAGTATTAGCATGTGGCAAGGTGCAAGATGATGCATGTAGAGCAGTGTTATCTCTCCTTTTTGGCTGGTTGCAATTCCATGTAGTGCCTATATGCTTTATGTTTCCTGGTTTTGGATGCTTGAGGGTTCAACCCATCCCAAAAACGCAGAGAGATGCTCTGCTGCAGTCGGCCTGATGCATATGGCGCTCTGGCCCCGTGGCAAATACGTTTTTTTGTGGACATTATTTCTAGGGGCATGCCGTCCTCATATACACATTTTTTGAAGCTGGCTGTGCTCTGAATGTATCTCGCGGTACTTTGCCTTGCTTGGCGCAGGGTCCTTAGCATGTTTCATGCAGCCGGTATTTATTTCCTGTCTCCATGTGACAGCTGCATTATGCCCCACTTTCATGCAGCCGGTATTTATTTGCTGTCCCCATGTGACAACTGCATCAACACCCTATCATAACAACATAACATAACATAACATTACAAATAAACAAACATCGTGCTCAGCTTTTCAAAGTTAAGCCCAGTCTGCCACACATTTGGGGGCTCTGGGGGGAGGAAATGCCCTATGGATGTGAGAGGATAAGGAGGCTGAGCCCATGAATGTCTTTTTTGCCTGATGCTTTTTATCAGTGTGCGCATGTCCAAGGTTCCCCTGCGGATAAGTGGCAGCATTCACCATTTAGAGTGATGGGGTGGTAAGATCTACAGGCAAGAGCATGCTCGTGGTGCTACTATTTTTACGGGTTGCCTGCCAACCTTGGGGCAGTTCATGAAGCAACTACTACTATTAATACCTAGCTGGGCATTACTCATTTGTTCCTGTTTTAGTTCTTATGTAATGGGAGTTGTGCTTGTCAGCACGTTAGTGTGGCCAATATCGTCCATGTATCAGAAGTACTAGCACATGTGTTGCTGTGAGAAGACAGTGGGCAACATATAGCATAAGGGAAGATGTCTGCTGGCTGCGGGGTTATTTTGAGCTGCTTGTAATGCTCAGGCCCCCGTGGTTCACAGTGGGGAAGAGGGGGTTCTCCCCCCCTTTAATACACTGAACGTTTGCCTTACAGTAGTGACCAGGAGGGACGATGCAATGTTGACAAAGCTGCTGTTTTGAAGATGCTCTTCCAGCATTGATTTCCGCATGCGAGGAGCTTTGCCCAAAGGAGCCTTATGTGATGTGATCTAGGAAGCTGATGTGCTGAGGGGAGATCAGGGCAACATGGAGAGCTGTGGACTTGCCACCAGTTATTGCTATACACCAAAATGCAGGGTACTCAAGACCCTGCATCTTGGGCCCTACTCCAGTGTGTTTCATAAAGGCTGCCTAGGCCAGTGCTACTGCTATGCAGCAATGGACAGGCTGTGTGTTCATACAGGTCAACAGTATGGTGGGCTTCTTTCTTTGTTCTGCTTGTGTTGGGCTGCATTTGGTATGTCTGGTGCTGGTAGTGGTTCCTTTGATGCCATAAGCAATCAGCCACTGCTTGGGCACATGTCCTTATTGTGGGAATTGCAGCAGTTGGTGAGGACCATATCAGTATCCTTAAAGCCAGGAGAATTGGAATAACTTCTGTCTCAGAGTAAACAAGTTAGCATTTGTTTTTGATAAGGTGCAGAGGCATGTGAAGTCGGGTTCCAGGCACCATCCATAAGGAGAGGTAGAGGCAGATGGCGGCAGCATAAAGTGACATACATTGTGGCCAGCAGTCCATAACTGCAGCTCATGGGTGAGTGTGCTCTGGTGGGAACAAGTTCTACGGTATGTTTTGCTTCCTACCATAACACAAGCAGTCGAGGCTTTGGTTGCGGCACCACGCTCTCATTGCTCTTCTTTTGGGGACACTGTGGAAGCAGCAGGGGATGGCATGGAATTGATAGCTTTACTGTCCTGTTCTCCATTGGGTGCAAAGCTGATGCACATGTTGTGGGCAATCTTCTGTGTGCATGAACTCTTGCACATATAAGCAATGTGCCAACCAGCCCCGAAGGGCCCTGCTTGTTGGTACTTAGGAGGACTGTCCACAAATTGGCCTGGATTTGTGGGGTGTGGCATGTTGTGGCGCATAAATGACCTGTAAGTTGCAGGTAATGGTACATGCCAACAGCACAGGGCCATCGCAGAGTTTGAAGGGGAATGTTTGTTCCCTCGGTGGACACGGCTGGCTTTACACACATGCCTTGCTGGATTCAAACAGGAGCAGTGCCATACCGGGAGAACAGATCTGGTCCCTTTAGGCCTTGACCAAGTCTGCCATGCATACTGGAAGGTTAACTCTAAAAGGCGTAGCTTGCAAGGTATATGTATTGTGTTCTTTATGTGCCCAGGTTGTGTGCTTGGCAGCAGGGAGTATTTTGGTCAGCAGAATGACAGCGGAGGAGTTGTGTCAGGTATGGGCATGTGCAAAGCTTTGGGTTAGACTGCCCTTGGGCCTGCCCCTAGTTGATGGGTTAGGTTGCGGTCTAGTTTGGCCAGAACATTAGTCATCTCATATTAATGACGGGGTCTTGTTGTCCCAGGTTTGGGACATTGCATCACAAATAGAACTTGGGTGGGTGCTGCACGGCCCAGAGGCCTGAGTAGTGGTTTCTCCTAAAAAATAGAACTTTTGGGATCAAGTATCTGGGCAGGTTATCTTCTGGGATCAGATGGTAACCAACAGGGCTGACCTGCGGTACAATGCGATGCGGCTCTCTTTGTGGCTAGTGTTTGGTCGTTTCGACCTAGCAGCCCTTTGCGGTTGCCGGACACCTCAATTGTTTGTTATGTTATGTAGGTGAGATGTAAGGCTGGCATGCCTGCAAAGCCATGTGCTCTGACATTTTTTCTATACTTGTGGAGGGCGCTTTCTGTGGCGAGTCATATGGTTTCACAGTGCATGAGGCAGCTGCTGCAGTATGGCACCTCGGTTAAATCCTCTTATCCAGAGGGGCAGGCAGGTGTATGTCTGCTTTGCTGTGACCCCGGTGGCGTGCATGTCCTTTTGGTTTTGAGGAAGCAATGGGCCGCATGTCTTGGGACTTTGGTGGGGACATCTATAGTTGGTTAGTGGTGGGGCAGGCATGCATGTGATGCTGCAGCATATCTGCAGATGATGCTTCTGCTGATTATTCTGTATTATCGTCATTAAACTACTGCTTGTCTCGGTTGTTATCGTCATTAGACTACTGCTTGCCTCCAACCAAGGTTGAATAATAGATGATTGGCAAACGTTACGGGCGCCCCACATGTGGGGCCAATTGGTAATCGGTGATCCGCAAACACCAGCTGTGCAGTCCTTGCTGGGCCAAGCCGTGGGATGCTAGGCTAAATTGCACACCCATGGTGATGGTGCACTCAATGAGTTTGTCCCTGCATTCCACTTTTGTTTTGTTAGCTGTCCTCGCTAAGGTGTTGCCACCAGTCGGGGGATACTGGTGTGGTGGACTTGCCAGACGTCTTGCTTCCGGAAGGTCAGTGTTTAGATATGTTTGATTCGGAGTCGGATTTTTCTGGTGATTTCTCTGATGAGGAACTGGTTGAAGTTCCCTAGATGGATCCATGGTATGGTCTTTCTATGTTGGTGGTCTGGAATCCATTGCTTTTGGATCCATCCGATGGTGTGTTTGGTCGAAGATGAAAGTTGTGGTAATGTTTCTAGTGATGAGTATGAGAACGAATTAGTTGAAGTTGATGATATTAGTCAGTTTGGTTTTTTGGAAGCCCCTTGAGCCTCGTGTTGGCTCCGGGTTTTTCTTTTTTCAAATGTAACATTCAAACCGTGGTCGTTTCGACCTAGCAGCCCTTTGCGGTTGCCACACCTTAAATGTTTGTTCATATTATGTTGTAGTTGAGATGGGGAATGGTACATACCTGTTAACAAAATCAAGTTGGTGATGCTGTGGGCAAACAGTGATTGAATGCTTCTCTATCTAGCTGATTGTGGTGGGAAAAGGGAGCATGCATACATCAGCATTGTCATAACAGTATACTATATGCCAGGACCACTATTCCACAAAAAAAGTTTCCCCCCTCCTCTGCGTGTTAGTTCTCTGGCTCTTGATGTCTGATTATTCCTTCTCCTTCCATGCTGCTACAGCTCAGATGCGTGCGGCACGAGACTTCCCGTGTGCCCTCCCAGCTTTCTTGAGGATGTTGCACACTGTTATGGAGCCAGCTGGTTTGTATGGTAGCGAACACTGGGGCCTTTTTTCTATTTCAGGCTTGTGGTCGTCTAGTTGGAGCCTATCTAAATTCTACAGCCCGGCCTGGCAGATCCTTTGGAGGTCCAGCAGTGCCGCCTGATCCCTCAATTGCCCCAAACAGCTCTGTTGCAAGGCGACTTTGAGTGCCCATAGCACAAACTAGTCAGTATCCACATTTTGATCTTACATACGCCTACATTACTCCACAAGTCCACATGTCTATGCGACATTTGGATTTACTGGATGGTCTTCCACGGTGGAGGGGCAGCAAGTAAACTCAGAAAGCAGTGTACAATCCTCCATCAGTCCATCTCACGAGAACAAACGTAGCTGCAGGTGCAGATTCAATGGCCCTTTGGTATGGCAGGTATCAGGGCCAACATACCTTGCCAAGCCATACTCTCCCATGCATAGTATGTAGGACCCTCAGGTTCAAAGCTATACAGTGAGTGAGTGCAAGTGCAGCTACAGGTCACCCCCAGCATGCTCGCACATAAGCACACAACATTAGGAAAATAGAATACAATGACTCAATTGTAACAGTGCATTTGATGGTTTTCAGTGGGACATTGCATCACCAGACTTCCAGTCAACATGCGTGTCCACCTTTGAACAAGCTTGGACGGCCCTGCTGCTGTTGCTTATCTGCAGCCTTGACTGCATTGGCTGTTCCTATTAAAGGATTGCTGCCGTTTAGGTCTTTCGCACTCTCTGAAGGTACTGCTCTGGTGGCCTGGGATCATCTCTTGACTGAGAGCTTGGCAAGTAATTGCTGCAGCTCTGCTGCTTGTGCAGCTGTCCTAACAGCCCTGCGTTTGCAGTTCCGAAGCCCATGAAGCCCGTGATAGCTACTACCCATCAAGCGGTCTCAATGCGGTTTCAGTGTATCAGTGATTTCACACTTTCGCTACTGACACAGAGCAAGCCAAAGATGTACAGCATTTCATTGAGCCAAGGTGAAGCATTGTTTGCTTTATTAAGAGAGAACACTGCACGGCCCTCCGGCTTTATGTGTAATCGGCATGAGCAGGAGTCCTGCTGGCCCCTCAACACTTTGTATGTTTGACTCACAGCCTTACCTGTCTGTTTCCAATATGCTGATAGCTTTGGTGAGCACCTTCAGCTTGTGGCGTGCATATGCTGACTGTTTTGGGAGGCCTTCATACGTCTGTCTACACCATGCGAGCTTCTGCTCCTCTGTTTTTAAGCTTGTCGGCCCTTTCAATTGGTCCGGTGAGAAAGGCAGTGGCTTTACCCTCCTAAGATTTTGCTTCCTGTTAGAAGCCTCGCTTTTGCTGCGGTGCTTTTGGCTACTGTCTGGCGGACCATCAACAACCATGTGTGCTTCATTTTCTCCTGCCCCTGATGAAGCCATAGTGGCTAGTTTCAGCCAACATAGCCTGCCATGAGGAGCTAAGTCGGCTAACGCACTCCTTGCGGGGACCAACTAGGAAAGGGTCAGAATGAGCTTTACCAGCAGCTGGGTATGACTCAACTATACACAATTGGACTGTGTGCAATTGAAGCACGTTTCTGAAGAAGCCGCCTACGACAGGCGGGCCTGTAGTAGTATGAACCATTTTGGCCATCCTTCACGAGTGAGCACGAGTGACTATTCAGGCAGTACAACTGCACATTGATACAGATGGTCTGGCCCCATGGCTCGCAGCAGCCTAACTAGACGGACACAAAAGACCTGCCCAAGATCCAATTGTTGCCTGGAGAAAGTTGCTTTCAAATTGTGCTATATGCACATCGTGTCTCGTGGGGTCTGTTCTGCGTAACCTTGTACACCGTGTCAACGCTCTCAATTGTGTTTAGTACCTTGTTTGGTGAAAGTATTGATCTGGCTGAGATGCAGGGATTTCACATGACCTAGAGCACGAACCGAAAGACTTGTAGTGGGGAGACGGAACCAGTGCTGGAGCTGATGAAGTCGTCAAATAGAGACAACGTGGGGACCTCGGACCAGTCGCGATCCCATTATCAGCAAGTGGAATCTAGCACCCTTGAGGTCCAGCAGGGAAATTCGAAAGGGCGCAATGGTACCGCTCGCCATGCGCTCGTCAGGACGCCTTACCCAGCACCATACGGAGCCAAGTCTTTATCAGAGGTAACGTCCCAGAGAGCAGACGCCGTACTCATGGCATCAGTCCTACATGGTACTTACGGGCATATGCTGCGTAGGCAACTTATCAATACATCGTACAGCATCATCGGGCCTTGACAACGGTGCTCATAGCAGCAGCACGGATTATGGAGCGTGTTGATGAGTCGCTCCTACCAGCAGTGTATCTATATGTCGCGTGCAGCTTTGGAGCCACCCCCGCTCAGCTAGGCTCCATCACATTCCTTCGAGCCTTGGTTCAAGCTTTGGCAAGCCCCTTGGGGGGTGTCTTAGGTGAGCAGTGGCTGCTCAAAAGCACCATGCTTATGCACTTGAATTGCTGCACAGTTTGAAAGCAAGCGTTGCATCTCTTCTCTTAGCAGGAGCAGCTGATGAGGCACACAGAGGGTCACCCCCCCCCTTAAGATACTCCTGCCGGTGCCGTATGAGCAGAAGCAGCATGTTTTTGGGTGACTGTATGTGACCAGCTGCTAAAAGAGTGTCAGGGCAATTGCATGCAAGGGCCCCCAGTGCAGCAATGATGAAGCATCACTGCAGCAGAAAATGTCTTAGTGATGTTATGGACAACCATGCAACCTTCACATCCAGAGCTCAAACCAGGAGTTTCTGATTCTCTAGCTCCAGACACAGCAACACGACATCAGCATAGAAGCAGCATGTTTCACAGCAAATATCTGAGGTTTATTTCCCTAAATACACACATGCATTGACCCCCCCCTCCCCCTCCCCCTCACCTTCCTCCCCTACCTCTCCCTCCCTCCTGCTGCTTATCACCCTCTCAGGCCATTACTTCAACCGTGCCAAGCTCATAGCTGTGGCAGCCACCACCTGGGCCTTTTTCACCTTCCTCTTTGCACGCACCACCTCTGTCCAGCAAGCCATGGCAGTATGGGCCTTCAACGGCATCGGCTTAGCTGTCATGATCCCAAACAGCCAGTCCCTAGTAGCCGACTACTACCCCGCAGAGCAACGCGGCAGAGCTTTCGGCATGCTGCTTGCAGTGGGGAACATCGGCTCCATGATCAGTGTAGTTTTTGCCACCAACATGGGCGGCCATAGCTTCGGAGGGGTTGATGGCTGGCGAGTGGCGTTCTACGGGGTCGCTGCTTTTAGCATGATCATGGCAGCTGCTATCTGGCTCTTGGGAGCTGATCCTAGATGCGCTCATAGATCGTGGCGACCCACTCCGCTGCACCCTGCAGCACGGCTGGGCCCGCTGTACACCTTAGAGACTATGGAGGAGGAGGACCCCTTGGAACCGTGCTTGGACCAAGGGGTAGGAACATCAGCAGCAGTGACGAGCAGCAGCAGCAACAATGGGGCCCTGGGCAGCAGCGCTAGCAGCAGTAAGAAAGCAGAGGTGAAGGAGCTATTGCGGGAGATTTGGGTGGTAATAACAACCCCAAGCTTCCTGGTCATCATTGCTCAAGTAAGTGCGGCCAAATCAGCACAACTCTACTAGCTTTTGAATGATGTTTATCCACAACCTGCAGAGGCATGTGGGCAGCATGCAATGCGTAAACCAATGGCAAAGAGACTACGACATGCAAGAGGGAGAGGCTTGGAAGGGTTCACAGTACAGATAGAGCTGCGCCCTTCCCACCAGGCAGACACGCATGGTATGCAGGGGTGCCATTCAGTTGTGTATTGGATGTTGACCAAACCATCGGGGTTTTTGCCAGGCAGGATGGTCTGCTCGTGCATATCGGATTGTGGGTTGCTGCAATCTAGAAGTGTTCTGCTGCTCAAGGCGCATTGTACTTCTGCGCCTTCGACACCATTTGCCCATCTATCACCAGTCCACGTGTGTTATCCCAAGCCACCTCAGGTTTCTATACGCAGCCTTCTAAGAATAAGCTATGCAAGTTCCATACCCTGAGTTCTGCAAACCTGCCTTCATCCGGCTGCAGGGTATCATAGGCTCCACCCCCTGGACAGCCATGGCCTTCTCCGCCCTCTTCTTTCAGCTACAAGGCTGGTCAGACTCCATGGTGTCAGTGGTACTGGCAGTGTTCAACGCCTTTGACGCTGCTGGTGCTTTCTTCGGCGGCTGGGTCGGAGACTGGGCAGCAGGGAAATACCCCAACCACGGGCGCATCATTGCATGTCAGTTTAGTGTTGGCATCGGTGTACCGCTTTCGGTTATGATTTTCAAGGGGCTTCCGTTGGGCTCTGCGGTGGCAGTGTATGCGGTAACGTATGCGGCGATGGGTATGCTGATCAGTTGGGCGGCTACTGCTTGTAACAACCCAGTGATGGCGGAGGTGGTGCCGCAGCATTTGAGGACGCTGGTGTATGCCTTTGATAGGTTTGCAGAAGGGGCCCTGAGTGCGTTGGGGGCGCCGTTGGTGGGGCTGGCAGCACAGCGGCTGTTCCATTTTCAAGGGGTGGCAGCAACAGCAGGTGAGGCAGGGTAGAAGTGGGAACTAGTGTCACGTACATCTAAGTCATCCACTAGTACCGCTAAAGTAGTGAGCAATGGAATAGAAACTTAGCCAATGGAACAGAAACCTAGCTAGCTCAACTACCGTATACCTTGAGCTGGCTGCTTGGGAAGTCATACATGCAGAGGGTGGTAATACGCCACCTCAAGATGTCTCTTTTTGTACATGTTCTGCTTGCTGGTGGAGTGGTGGCCTGAAGCATGTGCGATTGGATCTGGCAAAGAGCGGGGTCTATGTCAGTAAGATGGGACTGGGGAAAGACTGGTAGTAGGAAGGGATGGAGGTGCTTTTAGGGCATGGAGCGGGTGCAGCAGCAGCAGGTGGAAGGGCAGGTCCAGCAGGAGCTCTCATCCTGTGGAGCCCAGTGTTGGGTTAAGGCGCATGCACCCTGCTTGCAAGAGGAGAAATGCGTCACTATTGTTGCATTTTGTGATATGCCATAGCAGAAAGTGACATAGGCCCCACACCTCAAGCTGTTACAAAAGCAGCAAGGTGGAAGAAATATTTTTTGCATCTTTTAATTGCGTCACTAAGTTGATTTTCATCATAAGAGACCTGACCAGCAAGGGTTCACTGCTGCTCTCCCTCTGCGTACAGATTGCAAAGCTGGCAGCCAACCATCCTCGCACCATGAACCAGACTTTGCAAAGGCCTCTGCCTTGGGCTCTGCTCTGGCTCTCTTCACTGCTGGGCCCTGGCTGCTGGCCACCCTGGTGTACTGCCTACTACACATAACATATCCCCGGGACAAGAAGAGGAGCGGCTGCACTGGGGCACCTCTGCATGATGTGGCCTTCTCACCTTTGGCAGTGGAAGAGGCACTGGAGGGACCCTTTGAGGACCCACCACGGTTTGACACAGGTCGGGGGTTTTGACCACAAGTTTAGGGGACTGCAACTTTGACCACAAGTTTGGGAGGGTTTTGGGGACTGCAATTTTGACAACATTGTTTATGAGGTGATTGACAAAGAGTTGTGCTTGGGGAATTGTGACAGGTTTGGGTGGTAGTGGAACCAGGCAGCCTGGGTCCTATCTGTCATCCTGGCGTTGCGGCCTCTTCTTAGCTTGTTGCAAAGTGAAGCAGCCCGATGTTTATGATGTACAGGTTGCTTTATTTGCATTGGCACTTCCGAGACCATCCAGGCTGCTGGTCTGATAGCTGTGTTGTGGGCCCAGTATTGAGGGCTTGCTCTGCAGGTGTGGGGTTGTAGTCTATCAACAACAACAACAAAAAATTCTATCTGTGGTTGTGGCTGTGGCTGTATGGAGGATCTTATATCTAGCTACGGGGGGTGCACACACATTAAAGTACAGGTTACAGATTGATGGTTGCAATGCCCACCATCAAAGCGGACGCTGGTGAGGCCACTGTCACCACAAGGAGCAATCTCCGGCTCCAACGGCATACTCAAAGTCCCTCTCCAAACGGTGTATGCAATTCACTCTCTCTTCTTAGGTTCCTAGATGCAAAAGCATCACTGAGGTGCAATTGAATGTCCAGAATTTGCTGCTGATGAGTAGAATGAACGAAGTTAGCAGACACCACGGCTTTCCTTCCTCAATCAAGTGCCAGCCGTGGTTCTGCATGCTATATGATGGTCTAAGGCACAACACTCAAATTTTCAGTACATCAACATTCCTGGTTGCTGCATGGCAAAGCGTATGATGCAGCAACTGCACAGCAGTCACATAGCCACACAGTGAAAGCTTTGAGAGCCGCAGCGAGCAGCATCTGTCTGCCCTGGCCACTACAGAAGGTCTGCAACCTTCATCCACGCATGCTATGCCAAGTAACCCATTTGTACACCACTCCCATAACATTTTCAATTGGTTCAACTCCTCAAACAATGCCAGTGTTTACTTAGCTATAGATGGAAGCCCTTGCAGCTACCATACACCCGAAAAAAGCCCGCAGGGGTCAACATATTCATACCCAAACTGCACACGATGTGCACACACTTAGCACCAAAGCATCTTCGCCTTCTTCAGACTACCACTCCAGCAGCAAGCACCCACCTTATTAGCAAATGATGCAAATCCACATGACTACTTTCCCCCAAAAGCTCATCATGTCGTGGCGTGGGCATGATAACTCATGACAGACCCAACAGGCCTGCAACGCCGGCCCTCACGGGTCGTGGGCGATACCGCTGTTCTGGTGTGGTGCCGCCTCCCTACCTCCAAAAAAGTAAACTCCTGACCGACCACCAACCACTGCTTTACTTCACTGCATTGATCTCCATAGTTCCTGCTGCCATGAGCAGCTCCTGTCTTTGAATCATGCCTTTCGGCAGACCCACACAACACTCCTCGTTCCCTCTCCCCTTCTCAGCCCCAACCCTCAACCGCTTGTCTCGCCCTCCCTGCTCCCCGGTTCCTCCCAACCCCTACTTCCACCAGCAACTCTCCTGTCTGCTTCCACTCCCCTTCCCCATTGCCTCTCACGCCCCCTGCTTACCCGCATCCCCCAGACAGCTCTCAGGCCATGGCAAAAGCTGTGTCATCCCTATCCATCACATTGTCCACCACATGGTTGATCCGCTGCTTCCAGCTGAAGTTCTGAGGTTCAAACATGCCCTGCACCTGAGTCAAAACACTATGTGTAGGATCCAGCTGATTACTCCACCCCTCCAGAATCAGCGTCGTAACCACCACCGCACAAATATGCCCCGGCAAACTCACACCGTGAATTCTCACCAACTCCAGCACCGACGCCAGAGCATCCGCCCCAGAATCAAAATGCGAGTTATCCCACCCTGCTGTCTGTGTCTTCCTCAATTCATCAAACGTCCGCTCCAACTCACTCAGAAACTCCTCCTCACACGGCCCCGAGCACCCCTGCTCCCCCCCGCAAAACTTCAATATCCAACTTCCCGCTTCCCGGCCGTCCAGCGCCGCGAACGACTTAAACAACCCAAGCATGTTGCTTTGGTCTTCTGACGATAGCTCCGTAGCCATGCCGACATCGAGCAATATAAGCCGAGGCTGCAGCCAAGCAGCTTGAAGGGCATGGAGCTTAGCACGTAGGGCTGGTGTGAGGGGGAAGGAGGCGCTGCCTGTCAGTGCGTTGACGCCTTTGTATGCTAGGCCTAGGAGACCCCGCGGCACCTCAAGTCGGACTAAGATGTTGCCAGGATGTAGATCTGAATGGATGAGATTGTCCACCAACATCATCTGTAGGAAAAAAAGCAAGATGCGAGAACATCCGTCAGGTTAATATAATCACTCCTTCACATGGGTTTGTCAAAAAGATTGTGAGCTGCGCTCGGCTGATCACCCTGCTCCGTATATCAGGCTGAACACATGACATGCCGGTTTTGACCTGGACACACGCCAGAAGAGAAAGCAGCTGCTAATTCCTGGTGTATCTGCATGCAGCTTGCAACAACTATTTCTGCTGTGCAACATGCAACTCGGCCCCAGTACCCATTCTGCAGCAGAGGTTAACCTACGCCCTCTCTGCCCTTACGCCTGCAGTAAGCCCTCAAATCATCCACCAGGGCAAATGCAGCAAATGCGTAGCAAACTCACATATTACAATCAAACTGGCAAAACCTGCTGTCTATCAGCATCCCGGCATCTACTGCCCCATCCTCCCCCTCCTTGGCCTGATAGCTAACCACCAATTTAGCTCAACACAAAACCCTGGGTCCAATACCTGCAGCATAGTCTCACCCCAGCACTGGGGTCAGGGGGGGGGGGGGTTCCTCAAACCCCCCTCCCTCACACACACCCTACACTTCCTACTCTAATCACAGCCTGACCTTAAAGCACACTAGACCAGCACCCCTCTGTTGGCCACACATGCGCCCCACACTGCCCGTCCTTGCATGCTAACACGCTCTACTCTCCCTTGCCCTGGGACACATGAATCTCAACACACCTTTTCTCCCTCCTGGTTTTTCTCCCCATGGTTCTGGCCCATGCGCACTGCCATGCCCCTAACCCCCCCCCTGGGCCCCAATCTTGACCATTGAACCTGCAGAGAAAGCGCAATAGCAAGCTCGACCGGCATCTCCTTCCCAAGCAACATACCTCTGCACCGGGAACCAATACCCTGCACCAGCCTCCTCCCTCCTCCCTCCCTCGCAGCCCTACACCTCTTACCCTGCAGCACTTACACCCTAACCCCCTCCTTCCCCGACCACAGCAAGGTTTTGCTTCCCAAGCCCTCAACCCGCCCCGCCCCCCCCACCCCCCCTCCCTCCGTCCCTCTCACCACTGCAGCAGTGGACCCTTAACACCTCAGCCCCTCCTTCACCTGCAGCAGTCAACCTTCAACCATCAGCCCCTTCTTCACTTTAGCAGGCACAACCCACACAACTATAAGCCCCTCCCTCACCTTGAGCACATAAAACCCTTAGCCCCTCAGGCCCTCCCTCACCTTTAGCAATTAGAACCCACAGACCCTGAGTCCCCTCCCGCACCTTTAGCAGCTAAAACCCAAAGACCCTGAGCCCCTCCCTCACCTGCAGCCCTAAAAACGATTACCCCCTCAGCCCCTCCCGCACCATTAGCAGTTAACACCCACAAACTTTAAGCCCCTCCCCCACTTTCAGCAGTTAAAACCCTTCCCCTACAGCCCCTCCCTCACCTGCAGCATGGTTCCGCTCCCCAGCTCTGCTAGCCTGTGACTGTAAGGGTGTCTCTGCCCTGCTGCAATGTAGGTGCTGATGTGGCGCCCAGCCTCAAAGGACTCCACCAGGACATCTGGGGCCACCAGGGGGTAATGCGGGGTGGGGAAGGTCACGGCACGAGTGTGGCGGAAGTTATGGCTGAAGCGGAACAAGTTGCGTGCCTCACGGGACAAATCAACCTGACAGAAAGCAAGCAATAGACATATTTACGTTTAGAAAGACACATGCGGACCCCCAGCGGCAGACGTATGGACATCATAAAGGAGGGCGTGATTAAGCTAAGGCAGCCGACAGCAGTGGTTGTGAGAGAGCGGCCGATATGGGTGTAGCAAAGCAGGAGGAGAGGAAAGTGCCTTGCTTGGTAGGCTCCCTTGTATGCCTCCAACAACTGTAAGTATGTATCTTGGCGGTGACATATCTCGGCAGCAAAAGACAAGCTTTATGTATCTGTAATGCGAATGCATGATCTGTGCATAAGAGCCAATACACATACAGCTGTTGCATCTGAGGAGGATGGCCATGCTTACGTATAGTGTACACAGATGCTACAGGGGTCAGAAGTGGCTGATTCTGTCCCTGCCACTCCCTGCTACCCCGACTCCTGTTTTCATGTCTGGAGTACAACATGCTCCCACCTGCTTGCACAGTCGCCTGAGTCAAGGGCACTACCAGATAAAACATGTATGATGCTACTCTCCACCTTGAGCACCAGCAATAGGTATGTGTGCTCCCTTCAAGCACTCGCCCTGCCTATCACTCCATGAATCATATTCCATCACAATTTGATCCCAACTTCACCCCTTAGTTTTCCCCTTCAAGCACCAAAAACACCTGGATGTATTGCCCCTTCATTTCCACATACAGAGCAATACTACCACAGCACCAACCACAGTTACCTCCTGCAGACCACAGCAACCAACCCAGCTACTCCGTCCTCTTCCACTCCCCCCCCCCCTGCCACAGCTACCCCCTGTTCCTAACCTGCTCTTCCGCCCAGAGCCCCCCCCCCCCGCCCAGCTACCCTCTCTTCCTACACCCCCCCCCTCCCACCCCGCCCCAGCTACCCCCTCTTTCTACCCACGCCCACCCCCCACCCCCACCCACCCTCCTCTCCCCCAACCCCCTTTCCCCCACCTGCTCATGCAGTGGTGCGGCAAACTGCTTCAAGGTATCCTCCAACCTCAGCTCCTTAGCTGCAGGGAACACCTCCCCCGCTAGATGTGCCAGCCACACCATAGTCTTAAAGTCCCTCTCAATCTGCCAATCCACCCCCGGATGCCGAACCTTCACTGCCACTACCGCTCCCTCCTGACACCCTGTTAACACTGCCCCCTGCCGACTCAACCTTGCTCGGTGGATCTGCCCAATGCTACCGCTCGCGAGTGGAGTCGGCTCGAGCCACTCAAACAGCTCCTTGGCCGGGAGACCAAAGGCACGCTTGATGGCATTGGTGGTGTAATGCGCGCTGTGAGCTGGGGCGCTCGTGTGCAGCTTCTCTAAGGCTGCACATACGTCCGGGGGGAACAAATCGTGCCGCGTTGCTGCCCACTGCCCCCACTTGATAAATGCAGGCCCTGCTGCTTCTAGCGAACCCCTTAGAAGCACCAGCCACCAACCTCTAGGTAAAACCTCAAGCTGCAGCGCAAGGGGAGTAGCTGCAAACAGCGGCAGGAAAAGGACAAGCAGCCACACCAGCCGAGCTCCAGCTGATAATGCTGCTGCGGCTTCGTCTAGCATCGCTGCCCAGCATGCAAGAGACCAGGGACTAGGGGACTTCTTGTATTTTTGCTCTGCTGCTGCTACTCCTGTTGCTGAGGAGGGGTCCTCGGGGACCACTACCTCCCATTGCACGGACTGCGCGCTGGCTGAGCTAAACCACGCTTGGCTGATCATGTCTGCGGTGAGCAACCCTAGGGCCATGGGTAAGTGGGGGCTGACAATGGTTAGGGCATTGAGGAGGGTAGAACCCACCCGCCAGCAGCGTTCCATGCCCCAGAGCATCCATAGCTCCCAGCAGTGAGCTGCTGCTGCTGCAGCTGCTGCTGCGGAGCCACAGGAGGAGATTGCTGAGGTGGTGGCGTACCGCAGCAGCTGCAGCTGGTGGGCTACTGCTGCTGCTGTGGCTGCTTTAGCTGCTGCTGCTGCTTGGGGGCGTAGAAGGCGAGCCAGCGTCCTGGTCATGAACCCCATGCTACTACTAGTGCTGCTGCTGCTGCTTGTGGATGTGATGGCGATTGTGGAGTGTAGCTTGTGTATCAGCAGGGTGTAGCTTCTGCTGCTGCTACTGCTGCTGATGTTGCTGCTCCTCCATGCTAGGTGGGTGTTAGGAGTGTGGGGAAGGAGTGAGCCATGGAATGCACGCCTGCTGCAGCTGCTGCCTGTGCCATGCCAGCTTAGGGGTGATCGTGGCGCCCTTGATGGTAGATGGCTGAGCTGTCGTCGAAGCAGGGTGCTGATGCTGGTGGTAGAACCGCCTGCTCTTTGGCTGAGGAGCCGTGCGAAGTAGCTGCTGTAAGGACAAGGTACTGCTCCTGTTGCTGCTGCTGCTCCTGTTGGGGATAGCCAAGGGGAGGTTCTCTGCTTCTGCTGCCGCCACGGGATCTGCACGTTTCTAAACGTCACTGAGAGTAGTTGCTGCTGCTGCTGCTGGGACCAGGACCTCCACGATTTTGCGGGCAAGCGGTGGCCGCTGCGTAGGTGACAGGCAATTGGTGCGCTGCCATGGGTGGTAATTTGTCGCAGAATCTTCAGCCCAAGACTTGGGCTTGCTACCTGCCCGCTGGATAGCCAGCGAATCAGCCGGGACATTTTCTAGGCCGACATTAGCTATTCTCCAGATGCATTCACACCCCTGGCTGCTTCAGAGGTATCGCCACGAGCTCCTCTCGATGAAGTCCGTGCAACTAGAATCGATGATAGAAAGAATTGCAGCGGTCGCGCTGCTGCCTAATTAAAAACACCGACACACTCTACTGCGTCGATAGTGCCACATGCGCACTGCTTTGGATATGCACCAGTTGGGTATGATTAGACTTAGAACATAAGGTTCGAATCAGCAGACAGCCGCAACCAAACCCTCCTCAGACAGTGTACCCGCAGGCTTCAGTACACAAACGCAGAGTGCTATCGCGATGCACCAAGTAGAGGTGTGAGGGAACTCCCTGGCATGCGTTCAGAAATCCCAGCGCGAACCCTTTGTGGGATCCGCAGTTAATGCAATTCATGCAAGGCAACTTCCAGGAGGTCATTGACGACAGAATGCATCATCAATCCTCATCGGCACCCGTGCACGTAGAACCCTGTTATCCGTTGAAACGTCTACGTCTAAACGTCAATCGCCAAACCTCAGTCATTAGGTTCGTCCTACTGTTGCTCGAGTATCTGCTATAGCCCGCGGCTAAGAGATTTTATATCGTTTTGCACTGCTTTCAGTTGACGACTGCCATGCTTGATGGTACTATTTCAGACTTCGGGAAATGCTGATAAGAAAGATGCTTACAGCGGTTCTTCACTACCATCAGGCTGTCGAGATGCAGAGAATAACTTTGGTGTTTGTAACGACCATATTACTGGCTCTCAGTCCAGTTGCAACCTCAGCAGCTGGTGCACCTGGAGACGTTACCAGCCTGCTCTCTGACCTTGGCTCCATGTCGAAATCTACCTTTCGCTTCTGGCAGCAATACGGGATCGATGGCAGATACGGAGGCTTCCATGGCACACTTAACTTTGCTGGTTCTCTAGTCGACCCCACTTCCAAGACGCTTGTGCAGACTGCTCGACATGCCTGGGCTTTCAGCTTCTACCATAAGTACGGTCCACAGGCAGCAGGTAGTCCATCACCAGCGGCTATGGCTGGAACTGCTTATGGTTTCATGCGAAAGCACATGCTTGACCCAGGCACACACCTGTTCTACTACTCAGTCTCGAGAGATGGCAGAACAATATTGAATCCTAACAAGGTCTTGTACGCCCTGTGGTTTGGCATCTATGGGGCAGCAGCGTATGGCAGAACATTCGGTGACTCAGCAGCAGTAGACGCCGCCATGGCATGCTTTCAAGTCATCGATGAAACATGGCACAACACCACAACGGGTGGTTACAATGAGCTTCTGAGTAATAACATACCAGGAGGTGGTCGTCCCTATAACCCTGCAACCACCCCTGACAGGCTCACCCCACCTACCCTCAATGCTATTCTCCACGGAATCGAAGCCCTCACAGAGCTTTACAAATCACGGCCTGATGACCTTGTCAAGAAGCGCCTCTTGGAGCTCCTCAACATCCTTTGCATCAAGATGATAACAACGGATGGCATCATATACAGCGATTACACTCCATCCCTGGACACTCAGCGCTGGCAGCCTACAGCAAGATCAGTGGTGAACTATGGCCATCTTATCGAGACCTCATGGCTGGTCTGCAATACCCTGGATGTGCTCCTAGCAGCCAAGGCAATCAACCCAATGGTAGAAGCAGTGTATCGGCAGAACATGGTCACACTGGGAGCCAGAACTGTAACACTTGGCTACGACAATCAGCATGGTGGTTTCTATGACTATGGGTTACCTGGGGAGGCCCCCCAATCTGATAAGAAGATCTGGTGGTCACAGGCTGAGGGGGCTTTGGGGCTATGGAATCTGTATGTGCACACGAAGGACCTCAAGTACCTGCAAATGCTAGTGCAGACTGTGGGGTTCATGAAAGAGTATCTGAGAGATAGCAGATATGGGGAGTTCCTGTGGCAGGTGGAGGCCAATGGGAGCAGCTTAAGCAATTACAAGCCAGGGCCTGGTATGAAGGGGAATGCTTGGAAAGCGAGTTATCACATCCTGAGGATGCTGGTGCTGCTGCCAAGGCGTATCAGGGCTGGTTCTTAGCTGGGCCTGAGCACTGCGCCATAGAGCTAGGACATAGAGCAGTAGCAGTTAATGCATCAAGCCGGCCGTATCTACAACTGACCTGGCCTCCAAATGATTTATTGAGATATGTGTCTGCCAGTATGTTGTGTTATGGGGAGTACTGTGAAGCAGTAGGTTTTCTTACAATAGCCTGCAGAGGTAAAAGGGGCTTCATATGTGATCAATGTGGATTACTCCAGTGGCAGCAAGTGGTCGCATGTATCATTTAGGGAGTTTTTGATGATTCACCATATAGTGCCTGAATAGGCAAATTACATCATATCAATAACCAAGATGATACCGGTAGTTCCTGCCAGCTCTAACTTCAGATACTCTTCAGATGCGAATTCAATAGGATGGCAGTCACAGGGGTGAGCGCACCGTAATGCATGCGGTTTGGTCCTATTATTCCTTTTGTAATCAGTCATTGTTTTTGGGCGTAGGCACGTTTTCTTGCATCAGGATTTGTGAGGAAGAAGTTTCTAAACTTTTGGTATCGTGTCTCTGGACTATGATATGCAAGGGCTGGTCAGAGCTTTGTGCTAGCTGAGTGCAAGTTGTGTGTCAGGGCCATGTTTACAAGTTTGCTAGTTTCATCAGTCGGACATCTTATCTTGTCAGCATTTCTACACTATAGCCCCTGCTGCTCTGCTGCTGCTCCTGCTGCTGTGTATGTCACAGTCCTGCTGCTGCTGCTGATGGCAGCACCCTTACTGCTTACACACAACAGGACATTGTATAGTGTCACCGGTACCGTAACTGCAGCAATATACGCCTGGCCACACAAGGCGTGGTGTGCGGCTAGGTTTCTACTACTTGCAGCATGGAGGGGTGCTGTTGTTATTGGGCATGCAGGGGTTGTCCCTCTCTCATGCACTGCTGTTATTGCGCACACACATGCTTGGTCGCCTTGGTTGCGCTGGTCCAACAAGTGGGAACATCCCTATTGGTTTGTCATTTGTCACGGTCAAGATAGTTACATTATTGCAGCTGCAGTCTGTGTTGGATGCAAGGGAAGCAAAGCACATGGCTTCCTTATTAGAGGCATGCCAGGGATTAGCAGGCCCAACCAAAGGACATGTGATGACCTTTGAAAGGTTTGTGGCGCTCTCATTCCATATTCTGATCAGTGTGAAGAGTGCTTTTGGCGGCTTATTTACAGTTTATGATCTACCTACAGTGAGCCGCACACATGCATATGAGGAGAGCCCGTGCAGTGTGTGATCATCTTGCTCTGGGTGGGAGGCACCACGAATGGGGATGCACAGCTGCACAAGCTGTTGTTCCAGAGCTGAGGAGGGTTTTGGCCGGCTGTGCTGGCGGGCCGCCAAGATCTGATGATAGTCTTTGGTTGGCTTGCCGCTCTAGCCAACAACTAGATTGGGGTGCCTGGGTTATCCTATTCCAAAGGGCTTTGTTGATCATTGACAAGGGGCAGGAGGCTCATGGCAGCCGCCAGTTTAGGCAACATCAGTAGCAGCAGCAGCTTGCATTCCTCTCCTGAGCCTGCTGGGCACGCTTTCAAATTTGAGTCATATGGCAGCAGATGCATATTGGGACATGCTAGCGCAAAAGGCGGCAGATGAATAGTCTTCAGGCGGCTTTGCTCTTGGTCTGGGGCTATATGCTTTTCTATGGTTGGCTTGCAGTGTCAGGCAGCCCTGATGTTTTTGATGTTTGGGTTTTGGCACAGCTAATGTCAATTGTGTATGTACAGGGTGCTGACCACGTTATCGGCTGGACACATTATCGGCTGGGTTCAGAAATCGTCGCGCATTGCCATGTTGGCGTGCGAACTGGCCGCTGTCCTTCTGGTCCAAGATTGTACTACAGTTGGTTGCAAAAGTTTTGGCCGGAACATAAGGCTGGGGTTTAAGCAGCAGCAGCAAGACCTGATTTACAACAAAAGAAAGTAAACAGGCAGAGCATCAATGTGCTGCAGTTAGTATGCCCAAGTGGTACCACAAGTAGCCTCGCACGCGAGACGTCCCGAGTTCGAGCCCCGGGCGTGCCCTGTTTCATGCACCTGTTATAAACAAACCAATTTTAACGTCCGGGTCCAAGACCGGAAGTCAGACTGACTCATCGGACGGCCTTGCGGCGACGGTGTTGCCCAGTTGATCAGACCGTTAGCCCATTGAACAGACGAATCCATTGTCTAGGCAACGCGGATACCTGTAACCTTTTTCTTGAGAGGCCCCGGCTAAGGGCGGCGAGGAGACCGGGACTCGAACACCGGATCTGAGGATTCGAAGTCCTCTGCTCTACCAATTGAGCTACCCCCCTACTATATAAAAGCCAGCCAGCCAGCCTTAGCCTTAGCCGCAGACGCAGACCAGCAAGCCTCCCCCCTGTTCCTATAGCCCTCCTGCTTTTTTTAACCTGGCTCTCCCCTTCCACCTCTGCCCCTCCTGTGGTTGCCAGCCCCACACCCCATCTGCTCCCCTCCCACAGCCCTCTCAGCTCAGCCTTGCACTTGCCCCAACTTCTCGCATGCCCTGCCTACCCCCACCTGCCCTGCCATTGAACTGGTATAGCCCCTGCACCTGCTTCACACCTGGTCTATATGCTACTGCCCCTAAACAGTAAAGAAAGGGCACCTGTGCCTGCTGGCAGTTCTCAGCATTTACCCCCTTAAAAAGCAGCAAAAATGCCTCCGCTGTCTCCCTTGCAAGACCCCTGCTTTTCTCAGCAGCCAAGCAACACAGAGCAACAGAGATGCTGACCGCACCCATTGGTGACAACCTGGACCTCATACAGAAGCTGCCTGTGCAAGAGAGCAATGAACGGCCATGCCATTTCACAGAAGCAGACCATTTCCTAACAAAATCTGAGTTTTGGGCCAAAACTTTTGCAACCAACTGTGTCCAATGTTTGCACCTCCTGTTTCCTCAAGTGCAAGCAGAGATAACAGCTGTGTCTAGCCTGTTGCAAAGAACTTGTTGATGCAATTATTGCCTGCTGTGCTAAATTGGTGGCAACCGCAACCGCATTGAGAAAGTGCTTGAGCTGACTTTTCAGATTTTGGTCAAAAGTGGGTACGCCCCTGTGGTCACCTGAGTTAGGGTGCATGGAATGGAACTTCTCCCATTTATCAGCAAGCTTTCCTTGGCTTTACAGTACCATGTCACTAGCTGCAGTCATGCATGCTCTGCACAGCAGGCCCCACATTAGCTATCCCTGCAATGCTGAGCATTGCTACAGGCAGCAAAAAGTGTGGTTTTCAACATGGATGCTACCCCTGCTGGAGGGGCCCTGCTTCTGGCAATCTTACCATAAGCTTCAAGGTCACTGCCAAGGATTCAGTATTAACAGAAGCTGGTGTGCTTTGCATGCCAGTTTGATGGTAGGAAGCTTCCTTCTACATGCTGCAATCAGCGGCGGGCGAGACGGGCCTATGCTGCAAGGCTGTCACCCACGCTGTCACCACCACTTTGGAGGACTGTTTTCTTTGTCACCTGTCACTGCTTGAAACAAGGTCTAGCATACCACAGAGTTGTTCACTGGGCCAGGCTTGTTGTAAAACAAGACATGTTACGCATATCCCTTCGGTGCAGCACCACCTTCTAGACCCGACGTGCCCTTGCTACTGCTGTTTTAACACTTTCCACCAGATCTTGCCATGATAGTGCTAGCAGATCTCTCAACAACCTCCTCAAAGCATATGTTTTTATTCAGCACCGCTCCCCCTTTCTACAATACCACATCGGCTATGCCAATCATGCTCCACCTGCAGAGAACAGCAGCTCGCTACATGTGCTGGGGGTATACCCTGCTTTGGGGGCGCCAGATATGCCCTTTGGGTATTCCGCATGGCACAGGCAGCTTCAGAGACAGCCCCTGCTCCAGCTGTAATGTCCTATGGCATGTGCTACCAGGGGAAGTGTGCAAGTCAAGGTATCTCAGTTGTTGGTATTTGCTTAGTGTACTGCTGCAGCTGGTGAGGGTAGGGGTAGGAAGGGCCCCCGTCATGGGTTGCCAGCACATGCAACAATTCATTCACCCTGGCTGCGACTGTTGCATAGGTCCAGCCCCTGGTACCTTAAACCAGCCCTGCCCCAAGCCAAAGCCCTTGCCTCTGTCAAACAGCAGCAGCAGAACCAATGTCCACAGTTGGTTGCAAAAGTTTTGGCCGGAACATAAGGCTGGGGTTTAAGCAGCAGCAGCAAGACCTGATTTACAACCATTTATGTTTAAGAAAGTAAACAGGCAGAGCATCAATGTGCTACAGAATGGAACCTGCAGCAGCTTCAACAGCTACTTCCCTGTCCGCAACTGTCTTTCTGCTAGGCATCAACTCAAACGCCTATGCTGAAAACTAGTATCTTGATGCCGGCACCCATTGAAATTTTTACTAGCCACGCATTGTATGGATGCATGCGTGGTAGCTACATGGTTGCCTGCTCAACACACCGTCATCCCCAAATTCCATTACTCATGCAAATGGAACGCCAGTATCATCCTGCTGGGTGAACTACCACCTCTTGTTAAGAGTTCATCGAGAGATATCACTCAGCGACACACCTGAAACCTCAAGGCTTCTGCGGAATTGGCAGACACGATAAAGTGCAATGTAGCCTGAGCAAGCTGCACAGCACCAAAGCCCATATGTTTCTGACATGCACTGTATCGGCTGTGCCTTCCCACACGCTCATGTAGTGGCCATCCACACTATCACGTGTACCACTATCATGAGCCCTTCTGGCAACCTTCCCAAATGGTGTTTGCACCTTCATCCTCTTCTAAGCTAATGCTTTGTCAGCACCACTTTAACAAGCAATAAGAATCCACTTGCATCTACAAGAGGTTAGCCAAACGAAAGGATTCAAACCACCTTCTGTGTACCCCTTCCATTCCACTTTGTTCTGTCTAAAGACTTCCACATGCACTGTGCAACCTGCGGACACTACCTTGCAAGGCCCTGCATTTACAGAGCAAGTACTGGACTTGCCCAGCAGCATGCATAGCATCTCACTCCTTCATGAACAAAAAGCAAGGAAGCCGCAATGTGCTGCCAGACCTTGCAACCCGAGATTGCCATCACACCCCTTACATGCAATATTTTAGCAAACCCAGAATGCCATAATTTGTCCAAACCATGCCGAGCTCCAAAGCTACAGCAAGTCCAACACAGTATCGTTCCATATAGCCATCCATGTTGGAGCCATGCAGTGGCCCAACTGCTGTATGTACTGTCACAGTACTAGTATGTTGAATGTATCCGCTCATCTATGTCATTGTCGGCCACCACTCCCGGGCCATATCCAGACCTTAATTAGCACGGACATATGGCTTCCACACGCTGGTGTCGGTCTTCCCAGATAACTCGATCAGGCGATACACAGCCCAGCGACGGTAGGCATAGCGGGTGGGCAGCTTCCTGGTAGCCGCCAATGTACTGCGGATGAAATCCTCAGCATCCTTGTAGAATTGCTGCAAAGACTGGTACAATGGGGTGGGTTTGTTGTTGTTGTCCACCAGCCAGAAACCGCGGTACTGACCATCCTTGGTCATCTCATTCTCCTGGAATTGCCACCACATCATATGCTCTGAGCCCCATGCGATGCCACTGGCAGCAGCCCATAGGGCCCTCTGCTTCTGCATCTCTGGGGTAGGGGCCGTTTGGCTGACCTTGCCGTCAGGGTACCTGATAGCAAATGACGATTCACTCAGCACATCATCCACTTATGGGAAGCAGAAAGACAAAGAAAGGGCGGCACGGGGCACTTGCAGACATTCGTCTGTAAATGAAGGCAGGAATTGCTGCCCTGCTTTGTGAAGCTGTGAGGATGCACAGAGTGCACCTGACTCAACTATAGTACTCCGGGATGGATTCCGGTACCACATGCCTAAATGTGAATGGATTATGATGATGGACTGCGGTGCAATTTCCGACATCAATATTGGCACATAAGACCATGAAAGTCCCGCAGGACCAATCCCATCTGCTTGATTTGCCACACGATTATGCCTGCAAACCCACATGTAAGCAATCTATACAGGTCCCTGCAATTCCCACCAGCATATGGGTAAAAAAGAAGCAAACACGTACTTGATAGAGAAGTAGAACTCGCCCACAAAGGCTCGAGGCTCAGGCACACCAGATTTGAAAGGCAGCCTGCTCCGGGCGTAGTCCATGGTGACGTGCAAGTTGTTGGTTGGGTTCCACTCACGCAGGGAATCACCACCCACACTGACGCTAACATAATCAATTACGGGCCTGACCTTGTCAATCACACCATGAACCATAGAGGTCCATGAAGTGCCCTTTTTGATACTGTTCTCCACCAGGTTGGCCTCAGCATAATGCCACACCCACACCTACAAGAGGAAGGCAAAATTATCCCTCACTTCAGAATGTGCTGCAGCAGCAAGGTAGACACAAACCCAGGCCACCACCTTTTCCTCCTGCCGACTTCTGGTACAGTCAGCAGCAGCTAACCATACCAGTTCTCTTCTCCAGCTCCACCTGTACATCGAATGCATGCACAGGAAGAACGTGCCAGACCATCTGCACCTTACTAGTGTCCTAAGCAGTCAATCTCATACTCAGTATAAGTATTAATTGATCCCAATGGCAGTAGGGCCAATGGTTGTGTTCAGGCAGGTTGCCAGCGAGTCACAGTAGTTGCACATGGACCCAGAAGTTTGAGGACAGTCACAGCTTCGACCCGCATGCCATGCCAGTCACACCTGCTCCACGAGACAACTAGAATGCGCAGTGGAGACTGTAATGCAGCAGGCACAGGATACTTGCAGCCAGACTTGGGAGAGTTGATGAATACTTACATCCTTATGGCCTGTAGCCCTCTTCGCATCATCCACACCCCTCTGCTTGTCTGACAGCAGCTTCACCATCTGCTGAACCCTCTTGGGGTTTGCATTTGCATCCTTGTTCAGCACATCCCTGATGCTCCAGTCTCCCTCCCACTGGCCAATATAGAACGTCTTCCCACTCCCATTGTACCTGTAGGCATGGACACACTATGTACATCACGGCATGCCTCAACCTCAAGCTTACAACATGGGGGGTATTTCATCATGGGGCTTGCCTGAATATCATTCTTTTGAGTCAGGGCATTTCTTGGTGGAAAGTGGTGTTGGTGGTCCGAAGGACAGCAAGACTTCATCATATCCTACTCCTGCCATCATGGCCCAAGGCCACTATTGCTGACATGCTTGCCCTTGCTATAACACCTTTACTGGCTTCGTTGTCTGCCAGCACCTGGCATGACATGAGCTGTACCTGAAACATGTAGTGTTTTTCCTCATTGATACATGATGACGGACCTGTGCAGTACTCTCTGTCCAGCTGGGCATTGAGCTGCTCATACAGGATGCAAATCTGCTGTTTAGTGGTTGGTATTGGCCCCTAATTGATTACAACCTCCTTCTGAAGGTGTTCGGAACCTCACTTGCATGTTGATGAACTTCTCAGGCAGGAGTGTCTCCATAGCTGTTTTACCATTCCAAGGCATAGCCCTTCTGCCTGTGCCAGATAATGGATGCACAAAGACCAAGATCTGACACCTCCTATCCATTGCTGATACTCCTATTGCCCTATCACCCATGGGCACAGTCACGGACCTTTTCAAGATGAACTGGGTGAGCCTGTAGATCTCCTTGTAGACATCCCAGCCATCAACGTCACCCTTGAAGGTGGGAGGTCCACCCAACTGTGCAGTCCAGATCATGAAATGCTTGAAGGGCATGTCCAGCAGCTGAAGGTAAGGAAGCTCCCTGTTTGTCAGGATAGCCAGAGGGCCTTCACCCTTGATGTACTGTGAGAACAGGGGTAAAAGTTGTGAAGTCAGTGAGGCATGACTTTAATAATATACAGACAGAAGGGCAGGCTGCATAGTACAAGCAGGGCCCACTGGATTGGTTGGGGACTGAGCAGCATGTCTATTAGGTGGAACCCCATTTGCGATCAAAGTCCAGGTTCTGCAACCATGAATTGGAAGAGCTACAGGCTGCTAAATGGGTCACTCTCTATGTTCCTTAGGAACATGGCATCCATTGGAAGTATTTTGCCAACAGAAGAGAACACTCCAGCGGACAGGCTTATAGACAAGTGCACAGGGGCTTCCTTCAGTCAGTGGTTTGACCTCATGCATACATGCCTGGGCTCAACTTGTGCACATTCACTTACCCCAACAACTTTCCCATCACGCTTCATATTCTTTAGGTCGAACTTAAAGCTGGTGGAACCAGCCTGCAGCAGCTGCTTGGCAGCCTCCAGCGCGAAGTGGTCGCTGGTATGCTGGTACAGGGGCATCATGTTCTGGCTCCCGATGATCTTATGGTATGCTGAGACCTCTTGCTCATTCACCCTAGGCAAAGCAGCTGTCCGCAATGCTGCGGGAATCTTGGGAACAGACTGGAACTGACAGCCACCACCGGAGTAAAGCCCGCATCGGAAGCCGCTGTCGACCTCAACTGCAAGTAACGAGCGTGAATGAGAGCTACGTATAAGATATTCTGAAAAAAATGATTCAATCTGCACGGTTTGTCATATATCAGGGAGCTGGTTACACATAAGTCGCCGATGCCGCAAGCTGCTCGTACTGCGGGAGAGCTCTTCGAACCATCTCAGAAAACGCAGGCACTGTCAGACTCTACGGATGAGCACGCACCTGGATAGCGTGCCACATTCTGGCAGCTGCTGGGAGTTGAGCAAACCTGAACTGTCCCTCTGGGCTTTGCTGCCAAGTACCAAGATGTATCCTTTGTTGAAACCTGCAGAGGTGAATTGCATGAACAGACGTAGCCAGTGTATACTCAGCGGAGATGGTGGTCATCCTGCTGATCCAATGGATTTGGAGGATGTGCCTTTGCCTGACCCGTTGGGATGAAGTGACTACCGGCGAGAGGGATTACACGAGGTAGCCTTAACCCTACCTTGCGGGCCGCTGGATTGCCAAGTGATGGTGTGCAGACACTTAGCAGCGCCAGTGCGACGACAAGCTGCGCCGCTGGGCCTCGGCCCACCAAGGGGCAGGGAGCTGCCTTCATCGGCTTATCGTGAGCAGTGCCCCGCTCCTATAGGGGATCCTAGCTCGCCACCTCCCTGGTGGGCTTAGTGTGATGCGACAGCAAGACGTTGTACCTGCGCATATGTTGTCCCACGATCAGCTGATCCTCTCCTTCTGAGTGAGTGCCGCAAGAAGAAGGTGTAACTCGAAGGTGTAACTTCGAATCCAATCCCCCCGGTATCAACCGTCATTTATAATAAGCGGTTGCTAATTACCTGGTCCTGCGATGATGTTGAGGCCACAGCCATCACGGCTCCGGAGCGTGGAGTCCAAACGCTTCTCTCATAGTGGATGTGGCAACACTAAGCATGTTTACTGTTGTTTTTTTCTTTGCTAAGCCGTACGTAGCAGATGCCTAGATCATTGAGCCTGTCATTGGGGTCTTGCAGCTGGGCCGTGCTTGCTGCCCGTTAGCCGTAGCCCATAACGCATGACCCACATGTGCAAAATCTGATGCACTTTGTTAGACATAGAAGGGCTTCAGCGCCTTGGAATTCAAGATCCTGGATGTTGGTCACTGCATTATTGTTTGAACTTAATTGCTTCCTTATGATAGCTGCCAATGAAGGAGATGCTCTGGGCCGGAGCTTCCTTTGCCAAGGCTTAGGGCAGACAACAATCATTACTGCAATGAGTATCTTGAAGCTTCAGATCCCGCAACAAGCAAGGCGGTGGCAGCTGCATGGCGCAGAGAAGATGAAGCAACATGTAAGGAGCTTTCCTTAGGCCTCCTGCTCTGCCATTAACATCTGTGGAACAGTGACAAGCAGCTAATATATATATGATCTCCTGCAGTTGCCTGTGCCAATGTAACAGCGGAATGCATGTTTGAAGACATGGCCAAGGGAGGCGCAGGATCCTCCTGTGTGCCTACACCTGAACGGGATCCTTGCACAATCAGAGGCAGGAGAGGGCAGTGCTACCAAGGTGTTTGCAAAGGTAGTTGGAGCTGCTGCAGAATGCAGGGGTCTATATTAAGTTCCATGCAGACCACTCCTAAGGCCCTCTCTCATGAAGCCTGCCAATATAACTCGGACGTGCGAACACCGTAACTCCCTAGAACGTGCCTGCGAGCCATACATACAGCACGCCTGTTCCTGCCAGCCAACAAGCTGCATCTCATTTTGTAAATGGGACATAGAACAGGGCAAGATGTGCTCAATGCTCAACTGCTAAGAGAGCCAAAAAAAATGACAGCCATGCACTTCACACTGGCTATCAGCACCCGTTGTATCAATGTTTCCCTGTAACTTGCAACCAGCATGCCATGCCTGCAACCAACTCATAGTCGCTTTATAAAGGCTGACACCATGCCTGACATCATGGCTTTGTATAGGCATTGAGCGCTAGGGCTGGTGATGCTTAGATCCACATGGCAGGTCTGCCCCACTTCAGCAGCCCAACACTGCTGTCCTTCGCTCACTATGCTCGATCTTTGCGCAGCTCCAGTTTGCTGACCATGTCCATTCCAAACTGCTATGCATGCTGGACATTCTCATCTCCGAAGCACAATGCAAAGTCATTCGCCACTAAACAAATTTCCTTGCTTGTGTCCCCCTGCAGAGCTAAAGGTTGGACGGCAGTTGTCAAGCCTTAACTCTTCCCAACTCTGGACAACACTCTTTGGGTTTAGGCCTCCTCCCAGTGCACCATCAAGAGTCCCGTATGGGTGGGTAGCCTTCACAGTCGACCTGGACAAGCTTGGCACTACAGTCCCACCTTGCTATCTAGCTCTTTCTAGGGAGTATGGTGAGGAGGTGTACTGGGACAGAAGGCCTGAGTGGTTCAAGAAAGTTGTGGGCGTGCTTGGGCCGCATCCTATCATGCGTGTTGGAGGGAACTCACAAGACGCTCTGCTACAGGTGTGTTGGGTTTTATTGGGCAGCTGTGCATCCCGGCCTGTGTTTGCAGTTCCATGGCAGCTCATATTAACAGCCATCATGCATCCAGCTTCTCGAGCTAAGTTGCAGCACTTTCCCACACGCCAGAGTTCCTGTGTTATGGCCGCATGATAGCTGGGCCGTGCTGTCTGCAAGGAACATGCATTGACCATCTGACAGAGCTAGGGCCCCCATACTCCCCCTATGTCCCATACAATGGAATTTTGCTTCAACGCAGCTGCTCTAGATGTTGATACCTGGCTTGAAGAACTGGAAGGACTCCGTGATATAACCATAACCCCAACCTGCAGGATGACTTTTCTATTCAAGCGAGTTCGCTGGTTTGAACCCTTGTGTGCTTTTCTCTCCAGGTTCCTAGCAGCGTGTTTATCCAAGGGCTGGTGAGGATGCATGTTCAGTTTGGTATGCACTACATCTTGGGGCTTCCACTTCTCCCTGGCAACACCAACTTCACCCAAAGTGTCAAAGAAGCCTTTGATACAGCTATTCAGAGCTACCCTCAGGCCATCATCAGCTACGAGCTGGGGAATGAGCCAAACTTCTGGCCTTGGAAGGAAGGTGGTTATGCCATGGAGCCATCTGCGGTTGAGATCAAACTGCAAAGCAGCCAGCAGTTGCACCCGCGTGACTTGGAAAAGGGGCCAGTTGGCAGGGAGGGACTGCTGCAGTCATAGGTGGGAGGAAGGTGCAGGCAGAGCGTTCTTCAGCAGAGTCAGCAAGAGTCAAGCCCAGAAGGACTCGCAAAGTTCCTCCAGCAGTCCTAGCAGCTCCGCATACGTCTTCCAACGTCAAGCCAAGTTCCACAGCAGGCACACCCGTGCAACTCCATCACGGCTCCGCCAGCTCCTCTTCCAGCGGCCTGGTAAATGGTAGGGGTGCCCTCTTCCAGCCAGGCTGGCAGGCTTATGTGGACTACTTCACTGCGACAGCGGATGTGGTGTCTGGATGTGCAGCACCATATGCAGAAAACCTGCAGGGTGTTGGCCCAGGAGGCAACAGTGCCAACAGGCTGCCAGGGAGGATTATTTCAGGTCCTGCTTGGGGCGGGTTTGGCATCCACCCACATCAACTACAGCAGCTGATGAAGCAAAGTAGCAGGTGGGTTGTAAGGCTGGTTAGCTGGGCAGCTGACAAGGAGCAGGAGCCTCGTGTGGAGGAGCTATCAAGGTCCCCTGCAGTCATCAGGTGATGGAGGAAACTGAGCTATGGCAGCAGGAGCACGCAGGTTCTCAACATTCCATACAGGCATTTGCTAAATTTCAGAACTCCCCCTTAGTTAGCTGCAGTGGGAACAGCAGCAGCAGCAGTAGCACTAGCATTGTGTGCTGGGAATAGCAGCAGCAGCAGTAGCACTAGCATGGTGTGCTAAGGCTGATCCACTGAGTTGTGTGTCTGGCTGGTGTTGTTTTCTGAAGCAGGTGCTCCCTACAAGAAGCAACTTTGCATTGGTACCATGGTGGCAGAGGCACAGGCCTTGACCATCTGATGAACGAGGAGAAGCTGCAGTGGGTCAAAAAGAAGCTACATGACTATGTCCAAGTGGGGCATGCCTTTGGCGTGCCTGTACGTATCTCAGAAGCCAATTCAATCTCCGACGGAGGTGAGCCATTTGTAAGCAACACCTTTGCAGCGGCTCTGTGGACTGCTGAGCTGGCTTTTGAGTTTTTGCAAAGGCTGGGGCAGTAGGCCTGCACCTACACAACGGCAACATGGGCCACCGAAATGCCCCTGCGTACACGGCTGTACAAACAGTGTTTGAAGAGGGAGATCCTGAAAAGCCATACCCCCAAATCACTGCCCCCTTTTCTGGTTACCTCCTCCTCAGCAAGGCACTGGGCGGAAATGGCCAGGCACAATTTGCTAATGTTCAGAGGACTTCTTCGACGGACACTACTTGTGCCACCAAATTGAAGGCGTATGCTCTGGTCTTGCCTCAGAGGCGCATATTGAACATTGTTCTGCTTAACAAGGGAGATAAGGAAGGGTGCTGGGTGAGCTTAAGCCTCCAGGGCAGATATGGCAATGGGACATTAACCCGCTTACTGTCAGGCCACAAGGGGCTCCATTCTTTTGGGTGTGGCATAACTTATGCTGGCAGGACATACTGTGACAGTAAAGACGGGTCCCTGCTGGGCAAGTACAAGGCAACAAGAGTGAGGGGTGTCTGGGATGGCACTGAGCACACTGTCATGGCCTTCAAAGTGCCACCAGCAAGTGCAGCCATCCTTTCCGTGCGCCTTGTGGAGCACTGGCCAACTTAGGTCACCATATAGAGCAAAGATCAGCGTTCATTTTGTTTCAAATCATTGTTCAGCAGATTCAGTGCATTCAGTTTTTGTGCTTTTGCTCAGTTTTGGGCATGGCGGCAGTCTGTTGGGATGAATGCAGTCACGACGACACGTACGTGCGTGGTAGCATTTCTATCTGGCTTGCTAGTTGCTGGCACGCAAACAAACAGGATAAGCATAATTGTCTGGCAGATTGCGGTTTTGGAGACTGAAAAGTTGATGTCTGTACATAGTGTTTTGGCTATCATTTCATTGCTCAGGGGTCTAGCAGATGGACCGCAACAGTCTGTACTCCATTTTATGCCTTTTCTTTGCTCTTGGACCATGCAAGGCAAGAAATGGATCAATTGCTGTAACGTGTTTTGATGGATATCTTTGTATTGTTAATCGCGTAGTGCTAAAGCAAGCCAGCGCTTTTTGCAGGTAGCTTGAAACTAAGAAGACCCCCTATATCACCAAGGCCCTTTTCTGCCTTCAGCTTTTAAGGATGCAAAATGTGGCAGCGGGCCTGTGAAGAATCAATTATGTTAACTGCTGGTCCTTAGTAGCAGCCCAGGGTTAATGCTGTGATTGGTTTTTTACAGGCATCGGTCAGCCGTTGGTTCCTCTTGCTTGGTGGTATGGATTCCATTGTTTTTGGACCCATCCGCTGGTGCGTTTAATCGTTTCGACTTAGCAGCCCTTTGCGGTTGCCGCACCTTAAATTTTTGTTTGTTTGTTTTATGACAGCACATCTGTAGATTCTGAACTGCTTGCGGGAACTGAGTATAATCAGTATTTGAGGGTGTGTACGACCAGTTTGCAGAAAGCTGTTGTGCGGCATTTCAGCTTTGTGTATTGGGCAGCGTTTGCTCTGGAGTGGTGCGTATCACGTCTGGAATTCGATGGCATGGCACGTCTGCTGCCTGAAGAGTGTGTTGGTAGCCAAAAAATGTTGTTTGTTTGTTAGCCAGGAGAAAGGGCCCACTCCCTTGCAATTCCCAGGCAACCACCTTGTAACATATGCAAGGAGGGATTTCCCCCTTCTCTGCGTAGTTCTCTCTCTCTGTTTGTTAGCCAGGAGAACAGCAGGTGGCTGCTCGATCAGGATTATAGCCATTTGCAGTTGCCACACCTTAAAATTAATGTTTGTTTATTTGTAGTTATAGCAAGCGATTTTTTTCTTGAGTAGCAGCCGAGAGCGGCCTAAAGCAGCATTCACACAGCGAGCCCACCAAGAATGTGGTACCAACACTTCAGCTCCGGCAACTTCTGCAGCATCTTACACAACGTCACTGAAATGACCATCATGTACTGGGTCAACTGGTCAGCGCATGGCAAGTCGAAATGGGCTGGCCTGACATACATTGGCTAGCAAGGGATTTAGGGTGGGCTGGTGGCAGCCATTGTTTGAGCTTGGGACATGAAATTGTGTATGCCGTTGGAGCCTAAGTTGGCTCCTTGTGGGTGGCGCTGCCCCCACCGGCGCCCCGCTTTGACGGGGCCATTTGGTAATTGGTAATTAAATGGTCCGTCCCCCCAGCCCCGACATGTCCGCAGGGCGACTAAACTCCCCATCACCCGTATATACAATCTGCACCCCATAATACAACATATACAAGTGCAGTGCTTGCGCCTACTGCCAGACCTACTTGTTAAACACCCCGACGTCAGCTGGTGCTACTGACTCAAAAGACCAACACATAATCAAGGTGTGGCAACCGCACGAGGGCTGCTAGGTCTTATTTATAACCGACCAAACGCACAATGGCTTCCAGATCACCCATTGTTTGTACCCCGCAAGCATGCATCCACGGCTAGGACACTTTAACCAACAAGCTCTCAGACAAATCACCATCATGATCCGACTCGGATGAAACACATAACATCTGGTACTGCCAATTCCCATGAATCAGCTCCCCACAAAGATTGGCTCACTAGGGCCAATCTTCGTGGCCTAGGACTAAGTTGAACAAGCAGAGGCATCATACATATGAACACATGCGTAACTGCTAGAAACCCTAAACCCTAACCCTGAACGATCAGCCCTCTGAAGACACCCTTGGCATATTAACCAGTGCTGAAGTAGTGGATACCTGCAGCTAAGCATCTGCTATGGCCCTAGTGTGCTCACTTGACCTGTATCCACAAGCCACGGCGGTACCAGCACCCCACACTGCGCAGTACAATAAAAGACCACAGTTTCTCACTCCAATGTCTCAGACAGGAGCGGCTCCTCTTGCCAAAACATGCTGGCATGCACTAAATGCACGCGCCCACAAATGCACTCCTGTTGCCAAACAGCTAAACCACGGCACTCCATCAATAACAAAACCCTTCTCCCAATGTTTTCAGAACAGACGGAGCCTTACCAAGGCAAGTCATCAAACTCTGCTATTCATGTGTGCAATCTGCCATGTGAAGCAACACGCCAAGATCCTAGGCGTGTAACGCAGAGTGCTTCTATCAGAGCATGGCATTTAATCACATCGACAGAACCCCACACATGCAGGGATAAGTACACAGCCTCCCCACCTCAACAATTGCCATCAGACACAGTGGTCCTATAGTAACAACTTGTATATTGCAAGTTCATCCATTCTCTGGCAATGGACAGCAAGTCTGTTGCTGAGCAAGATGAACAGTTGCTCTTACGTCATTCATGGGACTAAGATAGAACCACTACGTGGCTGCTACTCTGCATGAATAGAGCGCAGTGAACCAGTGGGATGCACAGACCAAAACCAAATTCTGTAAACAGCATCTCATGGAAAACACACTAGATGCAAGGCAGTGAAGGCACACGCCCTTTAATCAAGCTGTTCTTAAGACTAACCATCCTGTCTTGCCACACGGACTTCAACAGTGATCTAATCTTCAATTGCAGTGACGGCCATAAGGTGCTACTCTGCAGCATATAGACGAAGTGGTACATTTTCTCAACGCTCGTTCCATACCTCCCCAAAGTGCATGGAGGCTCTCTCTCATTTTCCTGCTTGCTTCTCATAAATTCCTTCCCAAGAAAACCACGACCTAATAGTGTCCATCAGTGCAAGGCATTCTGCAGACGTCCTCAGGATCCATCATCCACTACCGAGGAAAGTGCAGGAGAAGGCAACAAGTGCAAGAAGAGTATGCAAAAGGTTGGCATCTCCCAATGTGGCTACTCCAAAAGCAGCAATTCCAAGCAAAGAGCAGTTACCACCAAAAGTAGCAGTTCCAACCGAAGGTAGCACCTCTAACCAAAAGTAGCAACTATTGTAAACAAAAGCACCGAGAGAAAACACCTGAATCTTCCGAGTTGCAGAAATACCAGGGCCTTCATTGATTGCCAGCGAATGGCCGATCAACTGCAAACGGCTGATCATGTGCAAATGTACCTCAGATTTCCTGTAACGATCAAGTCCATCCGTCCAACACTTCCAGCCAACATGATTCTCAGGCACGCAAACAGAACTGCCATCACAGTCCAAAAGCAGCCATACATTGCCCCAGTTGCCACAACAAAAAGTTTAGTGCGCAAAATGCAATGCAAAGTAGTTTGACAGCCCAGCCAGTGCTGTGAGCCAGCCCGAGATATCCTGATGCTCTGATTTCTGCATAACCCCAGCACAGCAAGGACCTCTGAAGCTTTGCAAGAAAGTGACAGCTCCTTCTCAAATGCCCAGCTCAGTCCCACTTGATTTCCACCTGGTGACAGCAGACAGTATTCTCCAAGGTACCAACGTTGAAATTTAAAGTGAAGTTGCAGCTCTCCTACACCCCATCGCCCATTGCCACCAATATCAAAAACCAGCAGCTGGAGACCCTATACAGCAGGGTGCCAGACACCAAACTGTACTCACAACAACAGCAACTCGCTGGGGACACCTGTTCAGTAACACTCCATGCAAGAACAAAAGAACAAACGTGGACCAACGACTCACTTGCAAAAGACATAGGCTTCGCCTTCTTCTCGAGGTAAAGTGAAACTGCGCAGGACAACTGTTGCAGCTACTCACTGATGTTAAGCACACTCTGATGACCACTGTACTCACCAGCATCACTACCCTGGAAGAACTTAAAATGCATTGCTTGCTGGAAACATATACTGACTGAATCTGTCTCGATCACATTCAATTCAGATGTCCCTTTTTCCATGTAAGCCAGCAATGTGGACGCTAGTAAAGAGCCAGCGCCTAAACAGCACTACTCGACACTGAACGACTCCCAGACCTCACAGTACATCACCTGAACTGCTTGAAGATAGACCCCTCAGGACGGGCCCAGGTTCGGGCTCTCGACCGATGCATTGCTTCTATCCAAGCTGGTGCTTCAGCTAGTGCCTTCAGAAATTCATGCTGCTACCGCTGATGTATCTGCTGGTGCACTTGATTGCACTGCATCACGTCTGTGACTCAGCCCTCTGCTGCTCAGGCGGTTTTAGTTGTCATCCCCACAGTGAACACATTGACGGAATCTGCTGGGGGCAGGTGGCCAAGGGTGTAACCCAGCTGCTTGGTAGCAAGCTCCTCTATAGCAGCAGTGAAATTCTTCCTGTCAAAATCCAGAGGCTTTCCTGTGAAGAAGCTGCTCTTGGAGATCTCCTCAAAGAAAGGGGCCAGCAAATTGGCACGCATTTGAGCAGCTCCTGCCTGATGGTATACAAATACGCTGCTACCACCTTCAGCATTGGAGACCAGCGGTTGCTTGTCCTCGCACACAGGGCCATTGTTCCCAGCCACCACCACAGCTTTGCCTACAAGGGGTCCCCTCTTCACGCTGAAGTAGATCTTGGCGCGCTCAGGGGAGCCGGGGTTGGTGGGCCACCAGTACTGGAAGAACTGGCTGATGAGTTCCATGGGGATGTAATTACTGGAGATGCCGTAAGCCGTGGGGTTGTAGATCATCAGGCGGACGTGTCCACAGCCCTGGTAAGGCGATTGCACCATGTACGAGTACCAGGTGTTAGCCACCTCCCTGTCACTGGGTTGCCTGCGTGTAAAAGGCACCATGGCGGAGAGGAGTGTTAAGACAATGTGCTGCCAATATGTACTAAATCCAGAAGATGTAGGTACTCCAGCAGCCCTGATCTAGTGGGTAGTCTTTTTAGAAGCAGAATGATGGCAGTGCTAGAGATGCCCTGTTCTGCACTTCAGTTGACTACCTACATGCTAATGTGTTGCTAGCCCCTTTGCCTGGGAGTGAGAATTGCCCACCACTGCAGCTATTAGATGCTTAACAAAAGAGCAGATGCCTGTCTCGGAAATGGAGCGAGGGTTTGGGGGGGGGGGGCACCCCCAAAACCTCGCTCCCCCACAGTAACCTTGGGCAAATCTTGCTCTAGCAAGTCTCATGCATACTGTATGTACCAACCACAACTCCATTGCTTAGCTCTATTCAACATCAGCTGGCTTGGCTTCAAGGGCCTCCAAGTCCCCTGCGCCATCAGCTCCCCACAATTGAACCACCAAATGCACCACAAGGTGGAAGGTAATGCCACTCACACAAGTGGGAAGATGACTGGCTTGGGCTTGATGCCTGCAGCTCCCACTGCCTTGAACAGCTCCCCCAGCTTGCTCTCATCAGTATGGTAGTAAAAAGGGCGGCTTGGGGTTGCCACCTTGTCCATGAACTGGCGGAAGATGAAGCGGATATTGGTAGCATTGGGCGTCACATCACTGCAACAATGGACATAGCTTCAGGAGGAGGATATCCCAATCATCCTGGCTGCTTCCAAGCAATCCTATTGTATACATGTTGGCTCTGGCTCCGACCTCAGCCCCAGCACATGCACAGGATAACATTAGGCAGATTTTTTGCGTTTTGGATCTCTGCATATATGGGTTGGTACAAGCTAGGGATGCTATGTGACATGCACAACTGCTGGGTTTCGACTTCGACTCTAGGGCTGTTGTCGCATGCAGTTCTATCTGAAAAGCTTGCGGGACATGTGACGAAGAGCATGGAAGGAGAAGGTGGAGGGGCTAATTGCCACCTCTGTACCATACTTCTTTCCTTGCTAGAGCCATGCATATAACCTTGGATGTGCTGCAGCAGAACTTACTTCATCTTCAAAAAGAGGTAAATTCCATCAGAAAGCTCTGCAAAGTCGCCTCCAGGTGTCGACAACATGTCATCATCACCACGAGCATCAACACAACTGCAGGGGCAGCAAAGCAGAGGAGGTTTGGCACCACTTAGCAACCAACCGTCCTATGAAATTTCATCCCAAGATGATAAGCTTTCCCAAGGTGGCAATTACAAAGTTGGTCAGAGAGTAGCAACCTCCAGAGTGTGAGCTGGAAAGACATGTTTGCTGGACGCATTCTAGATTATCTGGACAAGACATACATCCTCTGTCTGCACCTGTTATCACGGAGAACATACAGAGGCAAGCGCATTCCTTAAATTCTTCTCCCGCCTTCATCTTGCAGCGAGCCGCCGGAGGAATGAGTGCGACATTGTACTTGAGGCTTTGACCATGGTTCAGGAACCCGCCTTTAGCAGACCTGTACTTAGTGACTTCAAGTAAAGCTCACCTGAAGGTGGTCTTGGCAGGATCAACATACGTGTGCACCTGGTTGGCAAAGTGAGCATGCACATCTGCTACCTTGTATGCTGTTGAGTCTGGGGGCTTGGCCGCTGCTGCAACATACTTCGCCTCGATGCTGGCAGTCTCGCAGCTGAAGGCAGGGGCTATTCCAGCCACCAGCAAGGCCGCAGCGACGGCAGCCCAGCATGGACACCTCATCCTGGATACGGCTCCTCGTCCTCTTTGCCTGAACTTTGGTCGTGGACCTGAGGAACTGGTCCTGAATTGGCAGCATGGAGACGAGTAAGTACTTGCATTTCGTGTCAGAGGATGTCCTGGCCGCTAATAGCAGGTGAAGGCGTTCGAATAGCACATTTGCCGCCGTTGAGGATGCAGGAGATGCATTCAGAGCTCCTCTCATTCACTGGTGCGAAGTTCTCACCTGCAGTCTGCCAGCAACCTTGCAGCGCGATGGTAGTTTGCCGACAATTCAGGAGACCGCATACACTTATCTAGTGGCGTGGTAGGCATATGAGCAAATTGTCAGCAACAGGAGGATGGTAGGTTGGAGGCACTCGGATCTAGGTAGGGGCCACTGGTGCTGCCTGGCACTCCTCCGCAAGATCCTAGAACCCTTTGTAGTAGTATGCATGAAGGCCATCTTTCCGCCGGGGCCCCGTCTGACTGGCCAGCTAATCAGCAGGTTTTTTTGGATCAGCCCTGTACCCAACCTCCGGATCAGCCCGCCCATCTGCCAGCTCGAACCTGTGTCGATCATCCAGGAGGCTTCTCATAGGTTTGGGGTGGTGGTCTTAGCCTCAGCTGTATGCTTTTTGCTCTCAATATGCCGTGCCAGCCTGTCGTGAACCCTGCGTTTGTCGCCTAGCCAGCACCCCTGCATCTTTGCCTGTACCACCTCCACCTATCGATGCCTGCGCATGTGCTCCAAAATCGACACCCTGTGCGTACGATGGCCAAAGCCAGTTGCGCTGCCAATTAAGGCCATGGGCGGTGTCGATCCGCTTGCATCAGGGAGGCAATGAAGGGGAAGGAATTGTAGCCCCCTCAGGATATCATGGTGGAATCGGCAAGCCAAATACAATCGGTCCAGACCGAAGCCAATCTGGCAATCAAGCTCTGCATGCAAGACATCTAGACCTGTTTGTCCCCTCTTGGTTGTTGCCGGACAACAGATATAGGCTTGGGGTGGTGGTCAACTTGCTTTGTTCGCTGCATCCTTTTCTCCATTCCTTCAGCACTGGACGATAAAGCATGCATGGTGGCTCCCACCGATTGGCTGCAGGGTGTTTCTGCGTGCCGCTATACAATCAAGCAGAAACCATAAGGGATCTGTGCGCAACAACAGGCAACTGTTCTGCACGCCCGGACCTCACAGGTACGGTTGAGGTTAGGAAAAGACCCTGTAGTGCAAGAGCTCTCCTTGCTCGGATTTGCATGTAAGCCAGCACTATATTGTAAGCACTGGGTGTCGTACCTGAATATACAAGAACCACTCCTGTACGGGCTCCTTCCATCCAGTTACCCACCCTGAGCATAACAAAAACATTTAAGGTGTGGCAACCGCAAAGGGCTGCTAAGTCGAAACGACCAAACGCACCATCGGATGGGTCCAAAAACAATGGAATCCATACCACCAAGCAAGAGGAATACCCAAGCAGACATCCAACTACGGACACGGCAAATAGTAGCACCAGCAAACAAAGCACCAGCAGGAGACTGATGGGTGTGTCCAATCAACAGGAGCAGAGGCAGGTGTCAGGACATACCGCTGTGGCATGGTGAGGAATGGGATCACCTTTGACCTGCTTAACCTGCTTGACCAAGTCCTGCTTAACATAATGAATCTCAGAACATGCAGACCTCTTTCAGACAGGGGCAAAAGACACAGTCTCTAATGTTCTGACACTTACACATAACATCCTGTACCTTCCACTACTTCTTCAAGCTTTCCGTATTAACCACAGAAAAGGTACGCTTGGGCTCTGCGAAGAGGCAAGAACTCTTATGGCCATTCAGACGACCAGCCCCTTCCCCATCCCTTTATACGCCTCAGAAAATCTCCACATGCGGTTCCACCCGCTAAAGCACTCTCTGACTCTCAACAGCACCCACACAGACCACCTCCCTAGCCACAGCCTCAAGAACCCCAACCTACACCATCTGGACCTTGGACCCATATGTCTCTGATTCTACCCCTCGGCTCCTGTGTACATCCACAGCCAAGAGCTTACAATGAATTCTGGTGCCTGCCAGTTCCATAATCTAGAAGCCCTTGCTTGCCACCCTGCCCCACCCATCCCGCCTAGCCGCACCTTGGCTCCCCCCGCTAGCTCCACCTGCTTCATCCTCCTCCCAATACTGTCTGCAGTAACAGCCCCTGGCAGCGCCTGGAACAGTGCTTCAACATCAGCAGGGTTCTTGAACACCAGAGTCAGACGCCCCTCACCCAGCTTGCTCTCTTCCAGGCGCTTGGGCAGTGGGGCACTCGGAGCAGCTGCTGCAAGGGCATTGAAGATTTCACCAGAGGTCACCCCCTTGGGCAGGCCATGGACTAGGAGCTCCTTGAGCAGGTCCTTGTCCACCTGACAAAACAGCAACAGCAACAGTAGCAGCAGCACAAGGGGAAGAAGAACTCAGCAGCAACAGCAACAGCAGCAAAAGAACTTTGCAGCAGCAGCAGGTGAGGAGGTGACATTAGCAGGGAGCTGCAGCACCTACGGCAGCATGAGTGCTTAGCAGCGGCAGTGTAAACAGCAACACCAGAACCTGAAGCAGCAGCACCAGCCCATGAATACACTTGCCAGGAGCGATGTATAGGACCTCCTGACAATCCCAAAGCACATCGTTGTCTCACCACAACATCAACAGCAGCAGCAACAGCATATGATCGGCGGACACCTCTCAGCATTCTTCAGCATGTAACAATTAGAGGCTACTGGCTAGCAATCTGTTGTTGGGCAATTGAACAACCAACTTGGTAGCCAGAGCAAGACTGAAGCTCCCTCTTCAGCACTGCCAAAGAGTTGAAGTAAAAGACACCACCACCAATAGCAGGCTGGAACCAAGGACAGGGACAACTAAATAACGAGCATGAAGGTGCTCAGCCAGCAACAAATTCCTGCAGATCTGCAAACAGGCATCACACCAACGTAGGCTATGCAACACAGCTAAATAGCCATGGAGAGCACTACCCACTACCACATCTCAGCTGTAGCCTCAATGCTATGACAATGCAACGCCCAAGCACGCCGAAGAGAAGGTAAGATACGGTAGGATACAGAAGTCCGAGGCAAAACGCTCATCTGGGCTACCAGCCCTAGAGCTGCTAATGATCACCCGGCACCCGTGCAGGATTCAGATCTGCAGTGAGGAAACTAAAGAGGTGTGCAACCTCTTGCCTTCAGCCATTACGTCACACTGCTTCTAACAAAATAATGTCAGGCCCTTCTCAAGCAACTCCCTGCATGCAGATAGGAGTATGCTTGATCCTTACCTTCGCTTGTGGTGGGTCTAGCAGCCCTGTTGGCTCTGTTTGCTCCACTTCTCTCATCACCAGAGCTACAGCTGCAGCAGCATCCTCCACACTGTCATGCACCCCCTTCTCATCACCACCACGGAGGTCCTGGGAGAGCAGCAGCTTGGCAAGGTGCATCAGAGAGGGCTTGGCAGAGTCCAAACCCCTGCAACAGCAACAGGTGGCAAGATACCCCAGTCAGTAAAGAGTCTTCAGCATCACCTGCAAGAGCATACTGCATTGGAACGACACCTTCTTCTATTCTGAGGAGTCGCTCACTCTTAACTTAATGCTGCCACTTACAAGATGGCTTCTCCTAATGCAGCCCAGGCTGTCCATTTGCGTCCATGCTGGCAGTGACCTGCATTGGCACTTCTTCACTATAGCTTACTTCCCAGTCTCGTCTCTCCATCCACGATGCTATCAAGCATGTTGGAAGTATCCTTCATGTGCCTGCTCACCAAAAGGTCCAGTCTACAAGCTCTACGTCACCATACGTGGCACAAGTCGTACCTCATGCCTCCCCACCACATCCCTCCCCTCTGCTTACTTGTACTTAAACAGCAAGCTGGTATCAATGACTGGCTGATGGTCCAGCCGCAACGCTGTGAGGTCATTATGCAGCGCATGTCCCACCAGCACCACCTGAGGGCCCAGGAGGGGCAGCAAGTGCTTCTTAAGCAACTGCTGACGTGTGAGTGTTACACCCTGCAGCTGCTCCTGACTGATGCCTGTTACTGCTGTGCGCAGATCAACAATTGTACCGCCTGGTTGCACCAGCTCCTGCAGCAGGATGGCAGTACAATGCATCACTGTTACAACTATGTGTTGGCATATGTTGTCATTCTAGTATGGCTGCATGCCAAAGACATCCCATACGGTATGATCTTCCACCTGGCTGTTTTCGAACACAGCTTGGGGTGGGGGCCCTATGGCACTTTTGCTATTTATGAACTTTAATCCAATACGATGGCTCTTCAAAAGGGGCGCTCATGCAAAGTTACTGTAGGTTCCAGAGCAAATATGGTGATACCCGGCTCAACAAGTAAGCGGATCATCAGTCACTGCCCCTGGCTTAGAAGGAAAAATGTCAATCATACTCAATGAAGTAGAAGACTACATAGCATCACTTATGCTCAGGGGTGTCTGGACCAGTAACCTATGTTTGAAGGCACAGGACACTGGTGCAAAGAACCTATATGCATGTTTGTGCAGAAGCATATATTCTGGCCACCGTGGCAGCGGATACTCTCAACTTGGTCCAGCCAAAGGGATGTTGCGTCCTGTGCTTATGCTCTTGGTAACAGCCAACACTAGAAAGACACAATGGGCAAACTTGGTGTGTATGCCCCCCTGCTTGCCCTCGTCACCTTCCTTGCAGCCATGTGGCGCCAGATGTCAGATTTCAATCCCATAGGGTCACAGCTGCATACAAACAAAGGGTCCTTAAACAGCCTCTCCTCGCCACTGCTGTGTTTTTCAACCTGCAGCTAAGTTTCCTGCTGCTGCTACCGTTACTCATGCTTCTATCGATACTCTGTTGCTTCTGCTACTGCGGCTATTGTAACTAACATGGCTGCTGCTGCTTTGGTGCTGCTTACCCTGACCAGTGTGTTGCCTGCCTCATCCACCACAGCCAGTGCCAGCAGCTCCTTGTCATTCTCAGAGGTGGCACACATCTCACAATCAATGCCCAGCAGCACTGGACGCTGAGACAGATCTGGGGCTGGAAGTCTGTGCAGCAGCAGCAGGTCACACGGCAACACACAACTGGGTCTTCGTACAGTGAAGCAGAGGCTGATGTGGAGCGGTTAGCGATGACAGGCCCAAGAGGTGGGCTACGAGGCTCTTTTCTACAGTTTGGGGCACATTCTAAGGCATTTGCTTGAATCATACACAACGAGGTCTCAGTGTACAGGCTCAGGTCAATAGGGGTGACACACCACCATTAGCATGCGGGGTACATCCAACCTAGCAGTGTCATGACATGCACATAAGTAATATTCAGGGACCTACATGTGTACTTAACCGCTAGGTAACATGGTGCGCGAAGCAGTTTGTGTGGTGCAATACCATACATGTGGAATCACCAATGGTATTACAGGGACACCAAGCTGAGTTAAACTGGACAACAGACAACACAAGAAGTCGTGGCAGTGTAGATTGCCTGGGCTGTTGACCAACCACACTTGCCTGCTTGTTCGTTGCCACCCTTTCTGGTACGAAGGGAAGTCGTACCGCCTAGGGAATTCAGGATTCAGCTTGGTCCTCTGCACCAAAGCCCAGACCGGGTCAACAGCTGCCCCTGCACTGCTGCTTTTCCTGCTGTAGCTGACTGCTGCTGCTGCCAAGCTTCGAGCTGCGCTGCTGCTGCTTGTTTGTCCTGATGGCTTTGCTGCTGGAGCTGGAGCTGGAGCTGGAGTTGGAGCTTTGCTGTTGCTGGGTTTAGCAATGGCTCCAGCTGGCGTGTTAGCTGCATGTTTGTGTAAGTGTCCAGGTGCCGCCAAGAGGTGATAAGGGCCTAAGACACTGACTTCCTGCAACGCCACAGCACAGCACAGGAGCAGGAGCATTTGATGTGTGAGATGGATCACTGCAGAGCTTTTGGACCGTGCAGCGCCTGCGGCATGACCTCAACCAGTTTGTTAGGATGTGTGAAGAGCAGGCGTGATTGATGTGGTCAGTGACGGTGCAACAGCACTGAAGTGGTGCAGCAGCAACTGTGGTGGTGGTGGTGGTGGTGACAACAGGCCGCATCTCTTCACTACATTTACTCATCAAGATCGATCGCAATTGTTTGGTACGTCCATCTGCAGCTTCACATCAAAATGTTTGGAGTATGCTAGCTGTATAGTCAGGCATAAACCGACTTCCATAAGCGTGCCAAGGGGGGGCAGGCATGCCTATTGGTGCTTGCTCTCGCTGCCATGGTTGCACAGGGACCAGCACCGGCTCTGCAGAAGTGCTGCTTGCAACATTGCACACATGACACAGCAAACCTGGCTTGTAAGTAATGCATGCCTGCTTCGGGAAAGTTCAATAGTGCACATGACCGATCCTATCTAACTGCTGTCAAGACAACAAACCTGCTGTATGCTCTTCTGCCACTGCAGGATCCTTGCAAGAAGCTTCATTGGCTTCTTGGATGATTCTGATGGAACCAAGGAGCCCAGGAAGCCAACTAAATGCTGCTTCTCATGCCGACGAGGGTCATCCAGCCTTTTCTTCTGGTTGAGAGCCTATATATAACATGATGGTAATTGGCCCAGAGAGCGAAAGATGCGTATCTGTTCAAGGCATACATATACATACTTTGACGTAGTCCCTCCATGGGCCTTGTTCACTTTGCAGGCCCAGTTTATTGACAAGCTTGACGGTGGTGGCTAACAGTTGCTGGTCACATTCTTCAAGGTTTGGGATGCTTTTGACCATTTTCAGTGCTCAGTTAGATACACTAGCCATGCCGGTGAGAGCACGCTAGCATGTTCACGCCAAAAGCTGCTTTTGGGACAGGGGCGTCCGGCACGGACAATGCATGGGCCGCCCAACAAAGTAGCAGCGACAAGACAAAGCACAGGAAGCTAACATGAACTCTTTCAGCTATTGTAGTTATACTCTGCCCAGTGGTTTGTGAGCCCTTTTTACAGCACTCCTGGTTTGCAGTTCGTCACCCCACTCACGCACTCCACTTCCAGAGTCCAGGCGGCCATGGCTAGTTCTGTTTTTGTATCTTCAGCAAGCAGCAACATGACTGTAGCGGATTCCAACTGCAGTCGTGTTCCCCTGCCTCGTTGTTGTTTGTACGCCGTGCTTCTGGGGATCTACTTCTTTTTTGATACCGTTCCCATACCTGACTGTTTGCGGCTGCAAGTAAGGGACTGGTCGCATACTTTAGCACGGGACGACTACTGAAGCAACGACAGCCATAGCTCCATAGATCAAGGCGCTACCTTAAAGAGACGATGGCACCGAGAGGAAAGGATGTCCAAAAAGATTTGGCAATCTACGCCGAGAAGTTGCAGCAGTGGACGGCAGAGTATGGAAAGGTACGAAATACCTCTAGCACCCTTGCTGGGCCTCGTCTGGTGTATTTGTCGACCATGATACGGTTAACCACACTACTCTGCACGGGGCAGCGGTAGTGTTTGCAGTCGTGTGTCGTCAGCTATCCTGTGCGTCTCAGGAGGCTATTCTGTGGGCAGTAGTACGATGTTGAAAGTGAACGCACAATGCCCAGCACAGGCAGAAGACAAGGATCTGTTGTATCTTATCGGTCACTCAGCAGCACCTTTTCCTTGCTTTGTCTCTGTTGCAGCCCCTGCTACAGTACGGCTTCATCCCCGCAATCATCATAGCAGGCATGATGTTTACGAAGCCTAAACCCACTGTGGCGCAGCTGCTCTTTTTGGCCTAAGCAGCGATCTTGACCAGCAACAGCCTAAGCAGCGGTCCTGACCAACAACAGCAGAGCTGCTCCTGCCGAGGAGTGGGCCACCCGCAGTCACAGCGCAGGGACAGGCTGGTTCAGGCCAGGATCCAGCAGTTGGTCGTTTTTGCATTTGCAATTTGCAACTTGCTGTTGGACCGAGCAGAGAGGCTGCAGCAGTTCATGGGTAGGCTTTGCCAGTCACCAATGACATCTTGTCTGGGATGAGAGGTTGCCAGCACGTCAAGCTATCCTACGGCCTTTGGACTGCTGTGGCCTGCACGATGGAAGGAATGGGCAGCAGTTGATATGTCAACAGTGGGCTTCAGCATGTGCGAGTTAATGGTCGTAGGATCACAGTTGGTATGTCCAGTCTCTTCTGTCCACTCTGCATTCATATAGGGTTTGCCCAACATGATTTCTGTTGCGATTGCACCCTGTGTCATTGCTTGTTGGGTAGGAGTTGTTGGTTGGGAATTTGCGAGGGCATTGTAGACATGGTTGGATGGAATGCATGCTGTATCTGCATGCTCTCTCACCTGTTCAGTACAGGTTATGGACAGTATGCTGGCAGCAGCTTTCTGAGTGTGGGCAGGGAAGAGGCAGGTTCAGTGCGCAGTGAGGCAGAACACGTCTGGTTTCCTAAATGGGGAAACTTGATGAAGGGTACTACTAGTATTTGTGCGACTGCTGGGGCCCTTGCTGTCGGGACCAGGTCAGAGGAAATGCTACTAGTTGAGTAGTGAGGTGCTGCACTCCAGCAGGCACGTTGTGGTCAGCGCTGGCAGTTAGAATGAGCGGTGGGCTGCTAGAGAGGATTACAGATTACAGATTACAAAGTGGCCCCACAAAGGGGGCGCCCGTAACGGAGCCAAACTAGGCTCCATGGGCATCATACACCATGCCAGACTCATCAATATAATCATCATAGTCAGACGAAAACGTATCAATTTGGTAACCAACCAGACCTAGAGAGGACAGCGCAGTGTTGCAAAAAGGAAGGTCTATTGCCGCACCTTTATTTTTTGTTTGTTTGTTATTGAGGCGAGGTGGCTAGATGCTGAGTTACTACTCAGTCCTATGTGTCGCAGTTGTCCAGCTGCCGAAAGGTGACTAGTCATAACCAGTGCTTCAGTGTGTTTAAGGATTTTGGCGGGGGCCAGTTGTCCGTCGGCGGAGAGATTGAGCCATATCTGCGGCAGCTGGTTGTGGTAGTAAAGCTCACTGAGTTGTCAGTGACTTGTGGTGATGGATGACGCAGATTCAAGAGTTGCACGAGTTTAGGTTGTGATAGTCATTACATCGATCTGTGCAAACACCACTAGTCTGACGCCACCCGACTCTGACTTTCACTCGTTCTGCAAGTGCATCATCGGCGAGGTCCTAGTAGGCAGCTCAACTGTCTTTGGTCATCGTAAGCACCAGCGCACTTGAGTGAACAAGCACATTATCCACACATCCATAGGACAGCCTGTAGATCTACGAGGAGTGCCATCACCGGTGCCCTTACCTAGTTGCCTAGTGCCTCCTTTCTGCTATTGCCATGCAAGGTGTAAAGACCGGTTTTGAACCTCGAGTCTGATCCCGCGAGCAACCTGCTTCAGTGCCTCCTGAAGGCACTGAAGGCACTAGGTAACTTCAGTGCCTGGATCCTACCATTCTGACATTTTGCTCATATGCCTACCACACTACTAGATATATGTCTGTGGTCTCCTGAACTGTCGGCAAACTACCATCGCTGCGGGTTTTCCTGGCAGACTACAGGTGAGAATTCGCATCCGGTGAACGACACGAGCTCCCTTGAATGCATATCCTCCATCAATAGCGGCGGCCGTTGTGCTATTGAAAAGCCTTTACTCTGCGATTAACGCCCAGGACATCTTCAGTCACGAAGCACAGGCACTTGCTGAGTCGATGGCTCCATCGTTCTTCCGCAGGTCCAAGACCAAAGTTCCCAACGACGAGGAGCCTCAGGATGCGGTGTCCATCCTGGTTTGCCGTCGCAGCGGGCTTGCTGGTGGCTGCAATAGCCCCTGCCTTCTGCTGCCAGACTGGCAGCATCGAGGCGAAGTATGTTGCAGCAGCGGCCAAGCCCCCAGACTCAACAGCATACAAGGCAGCAGATGTGTATGCTCACTTTGCCAACCAAGTGGTCACGTATGTTGACCCTACCAAGACCACCTTCAGGTGCGCCTGCTTTGAGTCAGGAAGTATGTGTCTGCTAATGAAGGGGAATCCCTTACGGTGAAAGACCTGAAGTAAGCCCCAGCTGTTGCACTCATGTCTGCAGTAATTCGCTGCCGAAATATACACAGGATTTAGAAATCTACTCGGCTCTGTTGTCCTCCCTAGGGTCACGTGCATATTGTGCGAAGTCCTGTCCAGACATGTAGCATGCATTAGGCACCATGTGTCTCCCAGCTCATACTTCTGTGACCCTGTGTTTGTCGCCTTGGACAACCTCGCCTCCAGCAACTATCTCATTGGACCAAATCATCGGACTATCTGGATTTTCCAAAGCACCATGATGTGGACTTCTTGCACTTCATGGCACGTCTGACAAGAACTGTTTGTCCAGATTTCTGATTTCTCTACTGCGTGCTTGTGGCTCAATCAAAACAGTGTTGATTGCTTTGCGGGTTTGATTGAGTGGGTTGTTGCTAAGTGGTGCCAAACCCCCTCTGCTTTGCTGCCCCTGCAGCTGTGTTGATGCCCGTGGTGATGATGACATGTTGTCTACACCTGGAGGCGACTTTGCAGAGCTTTCTGATGGAATTTACCTCTTTTTGTAGATGAAGTAAGTTTTGTGGCATGTTACGCAAGCTGGTATGCATGCATTCAGCTCATGACTTCCCCCCTGTCTATCCATGCTTGTCGGTGGTAAGCATGTGCCGCCAGGTTTTCAGATAGAGGGGCATGTACAGACACCGCTACAGACATCCTACAGACATCGCTACAGACACCACACCCTACATTCAACATTGGGTCCCATAGCATCCTGAGCTTGTACCAACCCATATTTGCCAAGACCTGCACAACGCTAGGCTGTGCATATGTTTGGGCTTTGGTCATTGCCAAATTCAGAGGTGACTCTACAACATGTGTACGATAAAATTCCTTGGGATCAGCCAGGACATTTGGCATGCATGTGCTGTCTCTGAATCTACCTCCCATGTTGCAGTGATGTGAAGCCCAATGCTACCAACATCCGCTTCATCTTCCGCCAGTTCATGGACAAGGTGGCAACCCCCAGCCGCCCCTTTTACTACCATACTGATGAGAGCAAGCTGGGGGAGCTGTTCAAGGCAGTGGGAGCTGCAGGCATCAAGCCCAAGCCAGTCGTCTTCCTACTTGTGTGAGTGGCACTTTTTGCACGTACTGCATCACAGACTCCTGGCATTTCAGTCCGCACTTTCCCCTGCTCTGATTGCTTGTACCCAACCTTTAGACAGTATGGATGACGCTTGCTAGACTAAGGTTTGCCCAAGGCTCCTATAGTGTACTCATATCTCAGGGAAAGCTCTCTGGGTTTTTTACTAAGCATTCAACAGCTGCAGCCTTAGGCATTTCTTACTTCCAGGCAAAGTGGCTAGCAACACGTCAACATACATGCTAATAAGCACAGAGGCTGCATTCAGCTTCCCAGAAGACCCAGTTTATTGGGGCTGTGGCACCACCTGCGTCTGGAAGTAAAACATTACAAACATCTTGGCAGCAGAGCATCTTAAACTCATCTCTATGATGGTGCCTTTCTACATGCAGGCAACCCACTGACAAGAAGGAGGCTAACATCTGGTACAAGTACATGGTCCAATCGCCTTACCAGGGCTGTGGACATGTCCGCCTGATGATCTACAACCCCAAGGCTTACGGCATCGGCAGCAATTACATCCCCATGGAACTCATCAGCCAGTTCTTCCAGTACTGGTGGCCCACCAACCCCGGCTCCCCTGAGCGCGCCAAGATCTTGTTCAGCGTGAAGAGGGGACCCCTTGCAGGCAAAGCTGTGGTGGTGGCTGGGAACAATGGCCCTGTGTGCAACGACAAGCACCCGCTGGTCTCCAATGCCAATCTTGGTAGCAGCTTATTCGTATACCACCAGGCAGCAGCTGCTCAAATGCGTGCCAAGATGCTAAAACCTTTCTTTGAGGAGATCTCCAAGAGCAGCTTCTTCACAGGAAAGCCTCTGTCTTTTGACAGGAAGACGTTTACTGATGCTATAGAGAAGCTTGCTGGCAAGCAGCTGGATTACACCCTTGGCCACCTGCCCCCAGCAGATTCCATCAATGTGTTCACTGTGGGGTTCACTACCAAGACCTCATGAGAAAGGAGAGCCCAGGCGCAGGCATGATACTAACTAGTGCCAGGGCAGGAGTGCCAAGTTAGTGGAACAGCAGCTTTTGTGGCACCAGAAGCAATTGACAAAGGCACAAGCTTGGAATGTCTAAGGTGTGTCATGTGAGTGGATCAGTAGCATACAAGGGACAACACAGTACGTACTAGGCTGAGGCACCAGATTGGCTAGGATCAAGGTGTGGGTCCCGTTGTGAGATTTCTCTCTGCCTGCAGGCTCCTGGGCCTTTCTACACTGACTGTGAGAGGTTCAGTGTCTAGTAGTGTTGTGGAGTTTCTGAGAGCTTTTCAATTGTTGTCTAGTATGTGGGAAGGGAAGATCTGAGCCTAACTGAGGAAAGAATGATCAGTGGTGATTTCAAGCAAGCAGTACAAGAGTGGCTGCACAGTGGCTGGGTAGTTAACACTGGTGATTAGAAGTGGCCGTCTTTCTTTGTACTTGCTCAAGATGAGCGAGTGGCGTGACATCTGAGTGTCTTGAGAGGAGCTTCAAGGTCTTTGCTCAGGCCCTGGCTATCTATCTAGCCAATTGCACCTTTGTTTTTTTGCGCAAGTCCTTACTTAAAGAAGGAGGAGGAGCCTATGCCTTACACAACGTGAGTAGCCGCTGCACACCTGTCCTTTTGTTTCTGTGTGGAGCTTTACTGAGACTACAGCATGTTCAGATGTATCCTTCAGTGTTGGGTCTCCAGCTACCCTACTTTGATGCTGGTACAGGCTGGAGATGAGTACATGAGAGCTGCATTTTCTTGTCAATTCAGTTACTTGCACTTTCGACACTGGTACCTCCGGGAATGTTATCAATAGGTGAAATCAAGAGAGATTGTTGTGGACATAACACTTTGAGTTGGAGGTGTCAATTAAAGGCTTCAGAGGCTTTTGAAGGATGCACACTAAGGTCCTTGTGTCTTGGCACCTATGCGTGGCTACCTTGTTGTGTGAGGGAGGCTGCTTTTCGTGTGATTAGGCATGCTTGTGGACCATGCCACTCGAGCCACATGGGAATTGCGCCAAACGGCTTGCTAGTCACCATTAACTGAGGTGGCGGAATTATCAATTATTAATCAGTATTTCACTTCATGTGCCATATGCTGGCAGTTAGTGAACTATAGTAAGTGATGAGTCATTGCACTTCACACATTAGAGTGATTAGGCTTTTCTGCAAGTTGGCATATCCAGGTGCTGTTGCTCGGTATTTGGATGGAAATGTTTTTTTGAGAGTAGTAACAACAAGAGGCATTAGGAAATGCTGTTTTTGGCTGGAATTGCTACTGTGAAGTTGTTGCATTTGGAGATGCTGCTTTTGCGGGATTTCTACAGAGATGCTACTTTTGGCAATGCAACTCTTAGTTAACTTTGCAGTTGTGTTGCTGTCTACGCTGCCCTTGGTGCTCGCTACATCCTGTGGAGGTGTACTGGATGATTGCACTGTCCCACACTGTGTTAGGGTGTACTTTCTGGAAGCAAGCTTACAGGAAGCAAGCACAAAGTTGACAGAGCGACGCCTTCCAGATTGGGGCTGCGGCATGTTTTGAGAAAGTGTACTACTTTTTGTGTATGCTGCAAGGTGGCAAAATGCAGTCTAATCAGTTGAGGCATCGCTTAGTTAATTCCTTTGTGTGGCCCAAGGCCAGCCCTTTGAATTGGCTTACCAGGGACTGTCTTTTCTGTGCCAGCATCACTTGTGTTCATTGCCACGAGGGGAAATTGATCTTGCAAATTCTTAGTTGTCCCTATAGGGAAACACTGTATTGAATCTATGGCATCTTTGAGTCTGCACAGTAACAGTTGTTGCTATAGGAGCACTATGCCTGACGGCAACTGCTGAGCTAACAGGTCTGGGTACCTATCCCTGCATTCCTGGGGTTTTTTGTCAGTGTAATGACATGCCGTGCTTTGGGAGCTTTCTGCTGGGGCAGTACGTGCTGTTTTTAGACGCCTAGAATCTCGGCGTATTGCTGCAGCTTACGGGTTGCAGAAATGAGTACCGAGGACTTGACCTGCCTTGGGGAAGGTTTTGTCACTCCTGGGAGATGGACATTGAATGCCAAGGCAGTCCTGCTTCGGTGTGCTTGCAACAGGAGTGCATCTGTGGGGACATGCAGTTAAAAGCATACCAGCCTGTTTTGGCTACAAGAGTGCAGCTTTTTGCTGGTGCGGATGCGATTAGTTGGTCTCCTGTTGTGCCGTCTTGATTGCTATGGGGTGCTTGTACCAGTGGCTTTAGACACCCATATATACAACTGGTCATATAACTGGATGGAGTTTTGCCAACGGGTGCTGCACGGCCTGAAAGCTGTGCAGTGATTTATCTCATAGTGCTACTAACTGGTCATGAGTCAAGTGTGTGCTCCAAGGCAAGTGTGTGCTTATCACTGTGCCGTTTGACCAGACTCTGGAGCTTGTTAGTTAAGAGTTGCGTGAGAAGCTCTGACATCCTCCGAATGCATGCTATGCAAAATGCAAATTGCTCCTTGACTGAGCAGCACAAGGTCGTGATCTTCATAAGTGGAGTCCGCAGGCACAAGCACTGCTATTGGCATACAGGTGGTAGGAGTCTTTGGTATTGCTGCTGACGTGTGGGGCTGCAGGGTGACAATTACGATTACGATTACATCATGGCCCCTCAAAGGGGGCGCCCGTACGGAGCCAACCTAGGCTCCATGGGCAGAAATACTGGAACCTGGTCCATCAGAAGTGAATGTCTCAGCAATATCACCTCTTGGTCCAGAAGAAAAGGTATCGAAAATACGACCTTGCCATTCATCCCCGAATAATGACAAATCAAAGTAAGGATTATAGTCCTCACATTCCTCCGACCTCCGAAATTCCATGCATTCATAAACAAACTTTGCAACTTGGAAAATTGGCTCTTGGTCCATGAACAATCTCACGTTGTCTGAATTATGCTTCATTGTACTAGAAGCTTCCTGGCAACCTCCAAACTGTGCAAACAAAACGGTATTATACTTCTCACGAATTCTATCATATGCTGGGCATTCAAAAAGAAAGTGTACCTCGTCCTCAACCACTGTGCAAGAACATTTTGAACATACACGATGCTGCCTTGGCAGTTTGGGACGAGCCCACCTCCCAATTACACGTTTCTGATAGATGCACCAGAACACTGCACTTGATGCATGCAGCAGACGCTGCAACTCAAGCTATAGTGGCTACCGTATTGCCACTTGGGCCGTCTGTGGATGCTGTGATGGGTGCTGCAGCTTATTGCTACTGATCAGAAAACCTTTTACTTGCTGTACAGTGTGGACTGAGCAGCAACCTGCTGGTCTGCTGGCTACTTAGTATCAGCACCGCTGACTTGGGTTTTGTTTGACCGGTCCCAGATGTGCCTGATATGCTGCCATGTCAAAACTAAGCAGTATGCGAGTGGTAAATGGGCTCCGTGTGGAACGCCGACAACCACTGAGCGTAATCCCTGTCCCACTCACGCCCTCAAAGGATATCAGGAAACTGTAATGCATTGACCAGCTGGTGTTTGGCTCGGCAGGCTCAGTGAGAATGCAACCTGTGCCAGTGGCTGCGTTAAAACACTGCACATCACTGAATGAGGCCTTGTCATATACCAGTCGGTACAAGTCTTGTGCCATGTTGTGCTGTTTGGTGTTCTTAGCCGTTTATGGGTGGGCCTTCATTGGCTCCAGAGACAGAGAAGGGAATGGTGTAAATGGCCTCTTGGACTAGTGATCTGGTACCAATGATTCGGTCAGATATGCTACTACTACTAGTGAGGCTAGCTACAGTGAGTACCCCAGCAGCCATTCCATCCTGCCCAAGTGTTAAGTTACGAAAGTTATCTCCATATGTGATCTGGCTCCAATTCTCCACCGCTGTTGGTAGGCTCATTCTCGGTACGGTGTATGTTCCGCAGAACAGCACAGCAATGCACGAGGTGTATGACACATTATTGTCTGAAATAGGTGCCTTTCAGGCATCTGGAGCACAGGTGCTCTGCATAGGTGACTTCAATGCACATGTTGGGGATTTGGATGATAGGGGTTTAGATCCTTCTGGTCGACCGATTGGACTGGCATGCCGCCGTGGTCCTGACTCTCATGCGATGAATAGCTCTGGGCAATGTTTGATAAACTTATGTTTGACCACTGGTACCCTCCTCTGTACAGGACGGGGCGCTGGTGGGGGTGTGGCTGTGCCGATTGTACCGTCTTTTACTGCTCGTGGAGCACAGACCCGCCCAGATCATTGTTTGGTATCAGCCGGTCTGCTGCCTAGGGTTCTGAACCCTGTTGTACTTAGTCATGTCCATGGTAGTGACCACCTGCCCATGTCTATGGGGCTTGCTATGTCATCTTTGGAGAGTGTGGGGTCTCCTTCTGCTTTTGGGCAAACAGAACCCATGGTGCGATTAGTGTGGGATGAGGCAAAGCGTATGGACTTTTATTCTGCACTTGAGACAGACCCAGCAGTGATTGCTCTGCTTGCAGATGCCCAAACAGCTACTCTATCTTCTGAGACACTGGATCAGTCTGTCCAGTTGCTTGGGCAGGCCCTTTTCCAGGCAGCCAAGGTGGTTGGGATGAAAATTCGTGCGGTGTCTAGCTCTTGTCGGCGTAAAAAGGTCCATCAGCCATGGTTTGATGATGAGTGCAAGGCCGCCGTGCGGGCCCTTCGTGGTGTGGCTGTCACAGCTGAGCAGACCAAGCAGCTTCGCCGTCTCTATCAGCGCAAGAAGCGTCAGCATGCAGGACAGCAATACTCCAGGTTTGAGCAGCTGTGTCGGTCTCAGCCCACATACTTCTGGAAGGCCCTACGCCGTGGCATTGCCCAATCCAGCCCTGTTGTGCCTACAGCTGATGAATTTGCCCAGCACTTTTCCAGCGTCTTCAGTGGGCCGCCTGTGAGGCCCCCCTTGCCATCCTTGGCACCTCCTACAACAGAAGACTTAGATGACTTGTTTGGGGATGATGAACTTCAAAGTGCCTTCAAGCGACTTAAACGCCGGGCCTCTCCTGGTAAAACAGGCCTCCCAGTGCCTGCTCTGGCTGCCTACCCTGTTCGATATTTGATACAATCCATTCTACGAGCTGTGCACTTAGCTGGCAAGGAGCCCACTGAGATGAGTCTTGCCTTGTTGAATCCTATATATAAGCGTGGGGACCATTCTCAGGAGGTTAACTACCGCCCTATAGTGGTGTCCTCACTACTCCACAAGTTATATGCAAATTGCTTGGGTTCTGGGGTGTATGTGGCCCACACTCAGTACAGTCACCAGCATGGTGACATGTTCCCCCGGCAAGCAGGGTTCTTGCCTGATCGGAGTACCCTTCATAATATGTTTGTTGTGCAGCATTTGGCTCATCATGCGCTCACTACCAATCGTCTCATGTATGTGGTATTCTTGGATGTCTCGGCCGCATATGATACTACTGATCATGGCAAATTGGTGGAAACTCTCCTCCAGTTGGAGTTTCCCGAACATCTTGTGCGAGGGATTGCAGGCATGTACCAGGGTTTGCGCTATCAGGTGGTTACCAATGGAGTTGTTGCAGAGCCTTTCCATGTTGGTATTGGGGTCAAGCAAGGATGCCCCCTGAGCCCCATGTTATACAATTTGTATGTCCAGCCACTAAGTGGAGCATTAAGTGCACTTGATAAGGGGCCATGCTTCCCTGGTCTTCCTGGGTGCCATCCGGACTATCATTATGCTGATGATGCTGCTCTCATGGCAGAGTACCTCCCCGACTTGCAGGCTTTGCTGACCCATACTAATGTCGTGCTCGCTGCTCGCAATCTTAAGCTGTCAGTGCCTAAGTGTATCGGACTCGTTTTGGGTTTGCAGGCGGGAGCTCCAGTTGGTGAATGTTCTTTGAGTCTTGGTTCCGCGCCCCTTGCATCAGCTTCACCTACTGAGGGGACACGCTATCTTGGCCTAATTTATGACACAGCAGCCTCTGCGGGCACTATGGCAGCTCACAGGGCCTCCTGTTTTTCCTCTTCTTTTCATGCTGCTACTGCTCAGATGCGTGCGGCACCAGACTTTCCCTGTGCACTCCCAGCCTTCTTGAAATTGTTGCACACTGTTATGGAGCCAGCTGGTTTGTATGGGTGTGAACTCTGGGGCCTTCTATCTATTCCGGGTTTGTGGTCGTCTGGTTGGACCCTAGCTAAATTCTATAGCCTTACAGATCATTTGGAGGTTAAGCGGTGCCGTCTGGTCCGTCAGTGGTTGCAGCTCCCTCAGTCTGTGCCTCTTTTGCCTTTGTTACATGAGCTTGGATCTGAACCTCTTGTGCATTGCTATGTTCGGCGTGCTGTTCGTTTTTATAACTGCCTTGTTGAGTTGGATGCTGCTTCAGTGTATCGAAGTGCTCTGCAACAGAACATTGATGATGCTCTCTCCACTCGCTCCCGTGCCCATAACTTTGTGGGGGCTCTTTTTCAGGTGCTACGGATCCTTTTGCCCCGTGAAGGTGGTCTTACTCGCACCTTGCGAGCTTGCCTGCCTTTGGATATTGATGGCATTGATGAGGCATTGCATACTCGGTACACTGAGCACATTCAGCGTCTGTCCCAGGTTGTCAATGGTCCTGGGTCCCGTACTGGTCTGTATTTCAGGGTTGTTGGTACACATGTTTTGGGCGTTGTCCCTTCTTTTTACTCATGTCGACTGTCTCATGGTGTGTTGGTACGTTTCTTGCGTTTTCGTCTTGGTTGCCATCATTTGCGTATCCATACTGGGCGTTGGCTTCCGCCCCTCCTTCCGCATTCTCAACGCACCTGTTTGCGGTGTAGCTCTACAGTAGTTGATGATGAGGCGCATTGTTTGTTCATGTGTGAACACCCCACAATTGTTGAGGCTAGAGATTTGTTTCTGGCAGCTGTGGTTCCCCCCGTGGCCGCGTTGTCCTCGCTCAGGTATGCTGATTTCTGGGCACTGTCAGCCACTGGCTGTGTCCCTCTCTCGGCCTTGGTCAAGTATGTGGCCGTGTGTGTTCGTGTCTGTTGGTACTTGTTGGTACTGCCATCAGTCCGGTGGTACTGATGTGGTGGACTTACCGGATATCTTGCTCCCGGCAGGTCAATATTTGGATCTGTTTGATTCGGAGTCGGAGACAGATGTTCCTAGTGATTCGTCTGATGAGGAACTGGTTGAAGTCTAGATAGCTACATGTTTGGGTATTCGCCTTGGTTGGTGTGCTGGCCGTCTTGGGTGGTACATATGCGGTGGACTTACTGGACATCCTGCTTGGTTGGTGCTCTGGATTGTGTTTGATTTGGATACACCCATCAGTCTCCTGCTGGTGATTTGTTTGCCGTGTCCGTAGTTGGATGTCTGCTTGGGTATTCCTCTTGCTTGGTGGTATGGATTCCATTGTTTTTGGACCCATCCGATGGTGTGTTTGGTCGTTTCGACCTAGCAGCCCTTTGCGGTTGCCGCACCTTAAATTTTTGTTTGTTTGTTTTGTGCAACTAACATGAGTACAGAATGAGGCACCCTACTTGCAAGCAAAGCAGTCATCACATTCCAACACGACTTCACAGCATAGCAGGCGAGCCAGCTGGCAAAGCCTTCTACTGTCTCCACCTAGTCACGTATCACTATCTCCCGCCCAGCCCACAAGTGCGCACGTGTACAGCAATGGAATTTTCACTACGAGAACACCCCTTTGCCACGACAGCCCCAGTCATACTGGTGGGCGCTGAACTGCCTAAAGCTGTGCAGTGGTCTACCTTATTACCAATTACCAATTACCAAATGGCCCCGTCAAAGCGGGGCGCCGGTAACAAGGAGCCAACTTAGGCTCCAACGGCATACTCAAGTTCCTGTCCAAAACTCACACAACGGCTGCCACCAGCCCACCCTAAATCCCTTGCTAGCCAATGTATGTATGTTATTACACACCCCTTCCACTACAAACCCCGCACTGACCCCATCACCAGCATTTGCCGCAAGCTATCTGAAATTGTTACAGTGTTCCTGCTACTGGTGCGGTGCTGCTGCTGCTGCTGGGCTGGCATTGCTGCTCAACTCCCTTGTAGCTCCTGCCGATGTCTCCAGCTGCCGTGCATTGTCATCTGGTGGCTCTGCTGCTGCCTCAGTTGTATCTGGCAAACGGACCTCCAGGATGCGCAGAGCAGTCAGATGGGACCTGTGCAAGGGCAAGCAAAAAATAGGTAGCCAAGGTAAGACTCGCCATGGATCATCAAGTTCGAGACAAATGGCCCTGCACTGATGCCCAAAAGGACGTCATCCTTGAGGAGAGCATGTAGGCAATGATAGCAGTCCGTAGTCAGTAACAGAGCATACATGGTGCCTCACGGGTCGTGGGCGATTCTGATGGTGGTGCCGCCTCCCTACCTCCAAGAAAAAACATGTGCACCAGCAGAGCATACATGTGCCCACATAACCTTTCTGCTAAGAAAACATAAAGCAAATTCATACATAGAATCTTCCATAGTGTCTGGCACCACCGTTTCCTGGCGTGCAATGCGGTAGAGCAGCTGCTTGCATCCCCTGCTGCACTACAGATGACAGATGAAGGATCAACAAATGGCAACATGAAACGGGGTGCCAGTGAGGGCAGGGGATACCCACACAACTCCCTAATCTTCAAGGAGCCAACTTATGATCCAGAAACAAATTCAGCTACTGCAGCTGAAGGCACTGCAAGCCTCTCGCACAGACACATACCATCACCACAAACACATACCATGCTGTCCCTCAGCACCAGCAGACACTCACCGATGGCCTTGCAGCTTGGTGTACCTCTTCCGCTTTTTCTTTTTGAAGACATACACCTTGGCATCTTTGAAATGTTCCTCCACTGCAGCCACAACTGAGCTCCCTGGTAGGTAGGGGCGACCTATAACGGTCTCCTGAAAAGCACAAACAGCAGACCACCCGGGCTGTTTACTATAGTTTTGCATGCCTTTCCTATATTTAGATGCTTCAGTGCACAGCCTTGCAGCCGTGCAGCGCACACGGCATGACTCTCCAACCACTTAGCTAGTGTGAGGAGGAGAGCAGTAACTAAAAGGAAGAGAGAGGCCGACTGTCATCCATCCCAGTTTATGAATAGCCAACACTGAAGCACTTGAGCTGTCAGGTAATTTGTTGGTGTGAATGTAATCATGATGGGCTGGTCTGTCACTCATCCCCAATGACTCCGCAGATACATGAACACCCATGGTGAACAAGCACAAAAGCAGGTGTTCACACTGCTATCACCATGAACACGCATGGTGAAGACGCAGGAAGCAGGTGTTCACACTGCTGATAGCAAATTGTCATGACGCAGAGGTCTCTACTCCAGGACCTAACTCTCTATGCACGGCAGCCATGCAGCCTCTCACGAGGTACACTAGCATGTTGCTGCAGCTAACAAGGATTCCTCGTCCTGCCACTCCCGAGTGCAAGAAGTCTATATGCACTTTTAGCATGGTACCTATGCGCTTGTCAGTGCAGCAGTCTTTGAGACTGGGCGACAAAGAACACGTAAGCCAGCTCCTGCTAGACTGCTGCAGCCTGCTTGCTGTAGCAGCCTGCACTTTTAGATTCACTGCTGCGAAATCCAAGTCTATGGCACCCAAGGAGATTATCAGATATGTGAGTGCCCACAATAAAAGTGCCACCAAAGATAGCATTGTGTTGGGTAAGCACTGGCACATGCTCAGCTACTAGAGCTTATCAGAACTGGTCAGCATCCCTGGACCTGTTTCTAATGCTAGCGTTGGCACTGTACACGGTCACACTTCACTGAGCTGCCGCAGCTGGCCATGTGTCCTAGCGCAGGCCTGCATGATCCCTTCAGTAACTATGCTGCATTTTACAGTCCTGCTGGCACTCTGGATCTGGCTCGCTCCGCTAGTGGTTTCTGATGTCCCTGCTCATGACAGCCCTGCATGCCCTCCTTCTCACCTCCTGTGTGCCAGTTAGGAGCACTTTGTTGAGCAGCAGAACATCATTGATATCAACATCTTTAAGCTTGTCAACGAAGATGACATCATCTGCTGTAACCTTGTACTGCTTAGGCCCTAGCTGTACGACTGCGAATGCCAGCTGGGGTTTTATGCTGTAGGGTCCTGTGATGCGGCCCATTCGCTGGTAATGGACTGGCTCTGGAAGCACTGGTAGTGGAGGTATTGCTGTGTCTATTACCGTCGCCTTTGGTGTGCTTGGCGTTGCTGCTAGGCCACTGGGGGCCTTGTCTAGAAAGGGCTCTATGGCTTCTCTGCTGGCTCGTAGGTTAGCTCGTTTGAGCAGGACTGCCTTGGGGTGCTTGGCATATGAGCGAAACTGGGCTGCATGATGCCACGAAGAGGAGCTGGTATCGCACCAAGGCCTGAACGTGTGCCAGATGCTGCCGCTGCTACTGCTGCTGCTGCTGCTGGTTGTGGTGGTGCTGCCGCTGCTGGTGAGGAGGGTGCGTTCTGCTGGCAAGCACTGCCGACTGCATGTACTGTAGCTGTTGGCGAGCCTGGTGAGAACATGCAGTGGGAGCCCTTCGACCAGGCGCCAAGCCTGCTGGAGGCCTGCCTGGCGCCACATGGGAAGTACCGCAGTCACACTAGCAGCAGGGGTGGTCTGTACTTCAAAACGAGGTGGAAACCCTTACTGACAAGTTTAGAAGGCAATGTACTCCGTCCTCAGTGGGAGGAGGCGGCACGCAGATCGTCACAGCAGTAACGTGCACAGCAGCAGTCCACAACTTGCACGGTAAAACTTAACATGTGCCTGAGCCATCGTTTCCCTTAAGGCCATACCGTCCTAACGTATTAGTTGCATGGGCCGTGCAAAGACCGCTGGGAGGCACTCCTCCTCACCCGCGATGGCACTCCGTGTAAGTTACACGCTCCTCTTTGAGCAAGCAATCAGCAGAGAAGGCGACCAGGATCACTAGATAAGATACGTATGCACCTGTACAATTGAAGACTGCGCCTCAGGGATAACCCAATTACTTGCATATACGGGAAGCAACCCCCTTCCAGCGTGAGGGTCAGAGCGTTCGGCCTGGATAACACCGATTCTGTAGACATTCGAGAGGATATGCAGTCAATTATCAAAGGGAGGGCTAATGCTCTGGGTACATGCAAGCATGAAAGACAGCATTGTCGTGTACCTGCTCCATCTCCCCTAGGCCGACCGAGCACCAGCAGACCATACATAGCTTCCTTAAAGGCTCGGGCTGAGCGAAGGTCTGGCGGCAGTCAGATAGCCCAGGGTATGGCACTGCCTCCTTGCGCTTCCCGAAGGCTCTTAGAATGCCCCTGAACAACCACCTGTTCATGTGCAGCCAACGAAAGCATGCAAATATTGGAAGGCTTCTACTACGGCAGAGCATTTGCTGTCACGCTCAGTCGTCGCCTAGGGGAGCTCGTGGTCGAAGTTGTTAGCGACGTAACCAAGGCAGTTGCAGAGCAGCCTCAGCGCTGGGAGGAATTCCAGGTGGGCCTATCTACAGCAGGTTCTCCTGTGGCCACTGCTTCACAGTGACCTCTAGCATGGTAGCATCCATGTGGGCATTGATAACATATCAGGCATCTGAACAGTAGGATAATAGCACTTCTCTTGTGACTGTTGCTTGCAGTTGCCGCAAGCATGTGGCTCATATCATGCTAGAGCTGGTTTATGACATGCATGCAGGATAGCCATGTGAAAAAGCAATGGTCGTTGGTATGTAGCATGTATTTGAATGCAGTGTGTATCTGCAAGGTGCAAGAACTCAAGAGCATGCTGTACGAAAGCTGTAGCACCCTAGACAACAAGTAGTACAAGGCCTCATGAATGCAGGCCAACTAAGGGATGCAGTTCATCCCCATTGGTGTTTGTACATAACCACAAGAGCCCCCAGAATAGTACACAATCCAGCAGCTGAATGATCCGCATGCCACGTGGGGTCCCTCAGCAGCATCACACAGATCACCGGCGGTACATCGTGGTGACCTGTGTACTAGGCATAGTACTGGCCACTCCTTTGTCCTCAATATCTTGCACCTTGCTGTGTATGGACACATGTGAACGCATATGACTAATTTCAAATCCTGTACGCATTCATGTTGTCAGGAAGAGGTGGTGCAACTAGCTCGTCAGGAGATGGGCGGGTCGGGATCTACGTGGCCAAGCCAGTTAAGCAGCAGTGGTAGCACCTCAAGCAACAGCAGCGGCAGCAGCAGCAGTGGTTCTGCAAGCAGTAACAGCAGTAATGGACTGGGACAGTCACGTATGGACCTAGAGGTGGGTTGCTAAGCCCTAGTGCAAGGCCTGGCTTACTACCGTTGCATATGTTTGTGATCAATCATGACGGGGTACCAGTGCTTAGCGTTCAGATAACAAGTTGTATAGAGTTAGCTTGTAGGGTTGCACTGCTGGCTGGTTTAAGGTGGAGTGCTTGCTTGGCAGATGTGTTGCAGTTTGCAATGATAGGCGCAAGAGGTGAGCTACGCGGCTCTTTCAGTTGCTATGATTGGGAGAACTATTAGGCATTACGCATGAATCATGACTGGCTGTTGCATTGGTAGGGCGGAGTTCTGAACCTCTTTTGCAGACATTTGTCATTTTCTGCTTGTTACTGGGCATTCCATGTTTCTGGCGGTGACATTGAGTCCTTTGGTGAGTACATGGTTTGTACAGTCAACTGGCTGAAAGCTTGCGAAGCTGGCAATGTAGACGCAGTATTGTGCTGGCATGATTTGCAAGGCCAGAATTGATGATTGCTAAAAATGTTTGTGATTTTCTCCTTCTGCTGTAGGCGGTGGTTGATGACCTCCGAGCAGACATTGCACAGTCGCGGGCCATCTTGCAGCAGCTGAGGAACAGCAACTCAGTAACCACTTCAGCAGCAACATAAGCAAGCACCCCTGGGGAAACTTGCAGCAGCAGCAGCAGAAGTGGAGGGAGTAGCATGCAGACAGCAGCATGAATTTCCTCCCGTTTTGCATCTTCCTGTTCTAGCTGAGGAAAAGCCAAGCTTTTTGGCTTGAGACAATGCCAAGCATGTCTTGCTTGAGGGGATGCTGAGAAGGGATGCCAGTGGTGGCAAGATAGCTGATGGGGATGCTGGCTGAAACAGCACTAGTGACCGGTAGTTTGCACTATCAGCACCACCACTACCACCACGGCTGTTAGCAGGAATGGTTATTGGCAGCAGCTCCGTTGCCAGCAGCATTAGGGTGTGGCCTGGTGCATGGCAGGCATTCTGAGTGTTGGCAATGATCTGCATGTAAGCCGTCGAGCCGGTGCTACTAAATGCAGAACACGTGGTAGACCAGTTGGTGGTACTTTAGCTGTAGCTGTTTCCTGCGTTTGTAAGGTTGTGCTTGCCCTGCCATAGTGATGTAGTCACCATACATGAGTGAGAGAAGGGAGCATGTTCTTGTGGGCATGCAATTTGAGAGCTGGTTCACTAGTGTGGCTCATATAGAGCCCAAGACTGGGCCAGCTGGTGCTCACCTGCAGCAACCGGCACCTGGTGTAGGAGTTCTGTAGGAGCAGAACAAGGGGTAAGGGATTGAACACGTATGGCTTGAAGAAGTTTGACTTCTTCATATGGATGGGCAGCTCTTACTGCCAGGGTGTTGCAGTGCTTTTCATGTTGAGTTTGGTAAATCTGTTGCCCAAGCTGTTGCCGCATCGGCTTTTTGTATTGAGGAGTCTTGTATGTCCCATGGGCCTCGAAGTTGGCCTGCTGGCTAGTGCCGGAAGGGGTTTCAGTCCCCCAACTTGTATTGTATTGTGTTAAGAGAGACCACTGCACTGCCCTCTGGGCCGTGCAGCACCCAAGCATGACTCCAACCGGGTTTGTTAGTGTGGTGTGTTGAGTAATAGCGAGTAATAGAGAGCTAGAGGGCTGCGAATTCGAGCTAGGGCTTGTATTGTATTGTATGTTGAGGGCATGGGTCTCATCACCATAGGAGCACATACGTCAGTGTGAGATCTGCCGTATGGAAGCTGCTGCAGCAGGAACCGTCATGGCTGCCTGAGTGACCCTGTGTAGTATGCCGGACAGTGTGTGCTGCATGCGGTGCATGTTCGGCTGTGGCACTCCAGCCTAAGCCTCAAGTGCCTAGGGTTTAGCCTTGGCGCAGCCTGCGGCTGCTGCCTGCATCGGGTGTATTGGCACGAACAGCGCCTACCTTTCCGATTTTGTCCCGTGGTGGATGGACCTTAGGCTAAGCCCTCGCATTCAACATGTTCTTTGGTGACGGATACGAGAAAATGTAACAAGTTTGGGCTTACTGCACCTGAACACGTCTTATTCTCCTATATCTCACGGGTCAGCAGCAAGCTTATATGTCGGGAATATAGTTAATGGATGTATGTCGGGAATACAAGTGCCATTGTTGTGGTCTATCTTAGAGATTACCACTGAAATGGCCCCATCAGAGCGGTGCGCCGGTGGGAGTAGCGCCCGATGTTTCATCTAGGCACCGCTAACCTTCTTTGGGGCTATTATGGGGGAAGACAAGACTACAGCTGCCGAGTTTACCATCAATGGCTTCTAAGCATAACATAAATAGCAATCATTTAAGGTGTGGCAACCGCAAAGGGCGGCTAGGTCCAAACGACCAAAGGCAATCTTGTATGGCCACAGTCTACCAACAATACCAGCCGGATCCATCAGAACTACCAGTTACCAATTACCAAATGGCCCCGTCAAAGCGGGGCCAGCGCCACCCACAAGGAGCCAACTCAGGCTCCAACGGCATACTCAAGTTCCTGTTCAAGACTCACACAATGGCTGCCACCAGCCCACGCTAGATCCCTTGCTAGACAATGTGTGCCCATTTCGACTTGCGAAGTGCTGACCAGTTGACCCAGGCAACAGCAAGCCAAGCAGCAGACATACAACACAATGGCAATACAAGTGGGGGGACTGAAAGCTCTCCTGGCACTAGCCACTCAGGCCAGTAATTCAGACAACGTGAGATTGTTCATGGACCAAGAGCCAAGTTTCCAAGTTGCAAAGTTTGTTTATGAATGCATGGAATTTCGGAGGTCGGAGGAATGTGAGGACTATAATCCTTACTTTGATTTGTCATTATTCGGGGACGAATGGCAAGGTCGTATTTTTGATACCTTTTCTTCTGGACCAAGAGGTGATATTGCTGAGACATTCACTTCTGATGGACCAGGTTCCAGTATTTCTGCCCATAGAGCCTAGGTTGGCTCCGTACGGGCGCCCCCTTTGAGGGGCCATGATGTAATCGTAATCGTAATTTGAAGGCTACCAGAAACTTGGCGTCCATACTTCAAAGTTTAGGTTCAGACAAATAGTGACATTATACTTACGCTTCATATCCCATGGGCACCTGCCCATTCCCCAAGTTTCTCGACTGCTTTGCCAAGTCCACCACCAAATCCGCAACTCTTCACCTTGCTTGATATATCTAACATGAAAGGTGAATGAACTCTTCACCTTAAGCACAGCTGCTTTATTCTTTTGGGGGGAGGTAAGTATAGGCCCCGAGCAAGGCAGAAAACTGCTTGGCTTGCTGTTGACTGGGTCAACTGGTTAGCGCATGGCAAGTCGAAATGGGCTGGCCTGACATACATTGGCTAGCAAGGGATTTAGGGTGGGCTGGTGGCAGCCATTGTTTGAGCTTGGACAGGAAATTGAGTATGCCGTTGGAGCCTAAGTTGGCTCCTTGTGGGTGGCGCTGCCCCCACCGGCGCCCCGCTTTGACGGGGTCATTTGGTAATTGGTAATTGGTAATTAAGTAGGGAGGCGGCACCACTCACCACCAGAACAGCGGTATCGCCCACGACCTGTGAGGGTCGGGGTTTCAGGCCTTGCTCAGCTGCTATTGCCCACTCCAAGAGTCTCCACTCAAAACACACGGCACTGCAATGCAGCAACTGCACTCCAGCCATGAACCGCAAGCTGCAGCACCAACAGCTGCAGCACTATTGCCTCGGCACTTGTGCAAAAGCAATCCGTTTCCTTGTGCAGCTAACCTCAACAAGTACAAACAACGGTTGCACTGTGGCAGTGTTTGGCATCTTTCCAGTGAGCTGGCAACTTCAGAAGCACCACATTTGCTTTGTCAAACCCCACACAGCAGGATCTAAGCAGCGGCCAGACCACAGCACAACCACAACACTTGCCTTTTCCACCAGAGCAGGAGCTGCACCTTCCAATTGTTGCAACAGATCCTCGGCTGTACAACTGCTGCTGCTGGTGCTCCGTGGACATGACCATCCTGCATGTGGAATTGTGCTTCTGCTTCACCCTGCAGCCGCCAGGGCTGCTGCAAAAGATCACGCCCACTAGCTTCACGGTGCGCATGCCAAGTCCCTTGACCAGTAGTAGACAAGTCAACCCAACCCGCAGGAGGTCAGGCAACTCCAAACAACGTCCCAGAAAGATCCAGCCTAATTGGCTTGATAGCACTACAGCAGTTCTGGTGAAAGGCGGAGTACTGCTCTCACCTCCTGGGCCCTTCCCCAACAACCCTGGAAAGAGGTTGATGTAACTTTGAGTTGCCTGAACCACATCAAAGCTTTGCCAATTACCTACCTCCTGCACACAATGGCATGCCAAGGCCAACACTCCATTGCATGCAAGCTGCATTTTCATATTTGCCTCATCATCCACACCCCTGGGGACCAAATCATCCCAGGGAGATTTCCCCCTGGTTCCTCTCAGTCCATGTTTATTGTGTTGCACACAGAACTAGGAAGCTCTGACCAACAATAAAACCAGCTTTGGAAAGATAGGCTCCATACCAACCACCATGGCAACAAGCACCAGCAAGCGGTGCAGAATAACGCCATGATCCAGCAGCCGCGGCAAACGCACCAACATAGCCACAACGCAATGGCTTCACTCGGACCAGTTTCTCGACAACAACTCAGGAACACAAGGCTCCAAACAAATGGAAAAGGAGTGGCCATACACCACACTAGATAATGCAGTGGCTGTGGCATACCTTATTGCACTGCCCATGTGTTGCATGCATCTCCAGGAGCCTTTGGTACATGGACGTCCTTGCTACAGAGGGTGCAGTGCAATGATACTATGGCGGGGTGCGCAAAGGTTAGGACAAGGTCAGTCCGCGGGGCCCCCATACCATCAGTTACCTCCATACTCCCTTTAGCAGCGACAACGGTGGAAGCACTAATAAAAAGAATCACATTAAGCACGGTAGGAGCAGCTGCCCTGCAGCCCTTCACAAGGGGGACAGATGGAAGGGCCAAGCCTGCTAGGACAACATACACGGTGGGCGCCTGGAATGCGAAAAAGGGCAAATGGCCCCCATATGCACCATCCTCGCGGGAAGTTCTCCTTAGTGGCAACAGCAGGCTGCACTAACAAACGTCATTGACTTAACCAGGAAGGTACTGACATATCACATTCAGCAGCAATAAAGCTGCACTGCGGTAAGTGAAGGCAACAATGCCTACAAATGCGCCAATGGAGCAAAAGGGTGGCAACTGTGGAAGTAGCATGGCAGGCTCAAAACAGGGGCAAGGGCCATTCAATGACTTCACAACATTAAGCAGACATGGGCATTACCCACTCGAGCTCACTCCAACAGGATCCAATAGACAGCTCCCAAAAATCAAATTCAACCACAGTAAACTTCCCCACCAGGTATGATAGAATCAACCTGCCTCTCATAGCACCCACATACCGTCAGTGCACAATGCAGCACACCACATTATTTCCCCACAGTACCTAATGCTGGCACAAGAACCCACAGTACCTGATCCTGGCAAAAGAATCCCACCACAGTCTATAAGCCTGGCAAAGTCTGAAGTTCACCCCACAATCAGTGGATGCAGACAGGAGCAACACATACAGCAGCCTGCTGGAAGTGTGCTATGCTGACATGCTGCGCTTGTCCCACAAACCAGCAGATGCTTGCAAGGCCTAAGCATTAATGACCCAAATATTAACTAGCACACATCCTGTCAGTGCAGGGTGGTTGCAGCACACATCAATAGTTCTCCAAATGGCAAGCAATCCCATCGTCATGCTTGCTTTGCCAGCACAAAGCTGCTGCTCTTACTCCTACGCCATGAGGTGGCGGTTGCAGACAAACCGTAATTATTCAGGCTTCCCAATCCAGGCGAAACACTGAACATTTATGGCTGCGTAGGTTGTGAGGCTGGAGCCGTCTCAAGCCTTTGCCCTGCTTCAACATCCTGAGGCTTCATTGAGGGCTCCTTGATCACGACATTACCAGGGAAGAGTGACACAAGGAGGGTACCCGCGATAAGCAGTGCCGCCCCGAGGATTCTCTGCCAGCTGAAGTGCCTTTGAGGGAAACCTGCTGTGCCAGTGAGGTCCAAGATGATGGAGGTTATCAGCTGGGAGGTCACAAAGGTCGCTGTCAAGGTGCCTGAACCAAGGGTTTGGGCGAAAAGGATGACAACGATGACATATAGGGCACCCAAGAGACCCCCCAACCAAGACCACCACGGCGCGCCTGTCCATGGAGAAAGGGGCACAAGTCAGTGAGTGCGTCTGCGTTGCTGCACGCGCGAGGGCGGCAGGCTCGCCTCCACACTGCGAGTTTTTCTGGCGCGAATCAATGAGCGCAATATATGGTGCTACCAGCACACTTACTTGCTAAGCTAGCTGCTGTAGGTGTCTTCCCGAATCCCTTGGCTTCTATTAGGAAGAACACTGCGCAAGCCGTCAAACCTAGACTAAACGAGATGACAGCAGCGAAGCCACCGCTCCCTGCTTTCTGTCCCAAAGTGGCATTAATTCCAGACTGGAACGACAAAGCTATGCCAGAAACTACCACAAGAGCGATCCCAATCCCGAAAGCAGCGGTAGCCATGTCTGCTATGTCTGTGAAAACGCGGGAACGACCACTGCCTACAGGCGCTGCAGCTTCAGACTCTCTCAGTTTCAAACTATAGCAACAGCCAATTCGACATACCGATGCCTCATGCGAGCTATTGCGCAACACAAATCCTCACAGGGGCGAAAGATCGTTTAGCACAGTACAGACATGCGTTAATCGCTTGCAGCGGTGAACGCAATGCTTCATGTATGGCTTGTTGCCTGGTCCACAAGAGCATGTGTAGGGCTGGATCCATCACACCGTGAAACAACTCTTATATCGTCACCACTTCTTCAACTTGAGCACCCGACGGTCCTTATATGCCATAAGCCACATTCAAACGCCGAGGGACTCTGCCATCTGGTGTGGGCGCTGCCAAATAAGGGCAAAGGGTGCTTGATAAGCACCGAACGCCTGCGTAGTGGTTTCGTGTCTGCACAGGGCTCCTCCTGCTTAGGGGGCATGTGCCATGCCAAGCTCCGTGACGATTTATGCAGATGCGATTGACTGCTTACGAACGCTGATAATGGCAAAACTACCAACGTCCTTTTATGTTAAGCTGGGAACGGCGTGTTTTGTGGTGCGTTTTCCATGAGGCAGCTTCAAGTGCCCATCATGACCTTCAAGGCCTATGACTTGGGCTTTTGTGTAGATTGGGGCTTGCATGGAGTTCTTCATGATTCAAACAGGGTTCTACGACATGTAAGTGAGCTTTGCACCTGAAAAGCCACCCATACGTCCCCCCGCACCCCTTCCCAACGAGCTGGCTTGCTCGCAGAGTAACCGAGACAGAGACGCAGCGTTGGCTGGAGAACAAGACTGAGCGCGAGGAGCGTGCACGCAAGCTTAAGGCTCACATGGTAGAGCAGTACAGGAAGAAGGGTATGGAGGTGCCATCTGACATCGTCCAGCAATAGCAGGTTCATTGCAGCTTGGCAGCATAGCAGATCAGAGACTCCTGTCTTTATCAGCACACAGTCTGGTCAAGTGCCGTAGGTACGCCGCAGCACGCAAGTTCCCAGGCAGACAGCAGGTGCTCAGGCAGCACTTCAGCACAAGAGCAGTGCCATGGAACGGCTCCTGGGTCTTCTCCGAGGCCCAGCTAGCCTCAGCAGCGCTTCTGCCATTGGAACTCAGCAGAAGGATGTAACCAGGAACATCTGGAAGGCTTTAGATGAACTATCACAGGACCCGCAAGCATACAAGGACATGATGGAGGAACTTGCAGCTGAGCAAGGGGTGAGGCTGCCTGATGGTTTGGTTGAGCGGGCCACTGGTAAGCTGGGCATGGAACTCCTTGGAGGAAGGGCAGCAGATTGGTATGAAGTAATTATGTAGCTTATCAGCACGGTTGACACCCATGTCATTCCCTTTTCCCAGTTCTGCCATCCAGGAAGTGTTGCATGAAAGCTGAGAGCTGGCTGGGTCCCCAATTCAAAGTCCCAATGTGTACTTGCATTAGCCCAGGTCCCTTTTAGCTCATTTGCTGCCGCTCACATGCTGCATACACCTAGAATTACATTTTGTAAGCACACTCTTTGTACGTGTAACACAGGCCCCCCTCCTCCAGAAGCAGTAGTGCACCCCCTGGTAATCACAGCACACATTCAACGCCCAGAAGGAGTGATCAGCCTCCAGCACCCTACCCTAGCAGTCATACATATACGAGCAGCTGACGACCCAAGCAGCTCAGCAAACATGCGACCCCAGCAACCCCATCCGTCCTCCACCTCTTCCTCTCGCCTCCATGTGTCTCAGTCACCAGCGGCGGCACCCCCGCGGTCAGCGGTAGGAGCAGCAGTGACCCCAGGAGTAGCAGCATCTGCAGGAGCAGCAGTTCCAGCAGCAGTGGCAACAGCAGGGGGAGGAGCTTTGAGGGTTCCTGCAGGTCCTCAAGGTCAGCCCCTCACCCAGAGCAGCCCCCAGCAATGGCTTCCCGGCTGTCACGTAGATGTCAGAGCTTGGAGACCTCCTATGAAAGCAGGACAGAAGGCATCAGACATCAGCCCAGCCTTTACTGTGTTCGGAGGGCAGGATGACGTTGTTCTGCATTTCTGGTTGGAGGTGCATCCTGATGCTGTTCAGCTGGCTGTGAGGGACGCGCCCAGTGGTTTCAGGCATGCACTGTCGGTTCGTGCACAGCTGTGGCTGCAGCGGCAGCCAGTGCCTAAGGAGTGTGGTGTGTTTGGGACCTTGAAGCTGGACATTGGGAGGTCTAGGGTGCTGGTAAGTGGGGGCTGCAACTGACCCCAAGTTGTGCCCTTTTTGCATACTGCGAGTGACTGGCGATTAGTGCGCAGCATAGTGTAATCTGTCCAGATGGTTTACATGCTATAACCAAGCAGGTGCCCAAACATGCAGCAAGGTCCGCATCGCCCAGTTCTGGAATCTGGCATATACCATGTACATGTGAGCAGAGACAGAAGTTTGTTGCAAGCACAGCTTTGAGCTTCCTGTCAGTGTACCAGATATTCCATGTTGGTTCTATTGTTGGAAATGTGGAGATCATGCTCATGATGGGTTCCTGTTTTAGGCATCAGCTAGCCTTGCCACATCCGCACAACATCTGGCCTGTGTATGATTTCATGCTGCCTCTCATGCTTTTCCTCTCCTTTAGGTAGCCCGAGAGCAAGCCCCAGCTGATGAAGTAGCTGCTGCAGATGCATCCATGCTACAGCAGCGCATCTCTACAGCAGCAGAAGGCACAGCAGCTGCACAGCTACCATCTTCCATGCTCCTGGACTTGGCTACACCGCAGCCAGGCCCAGAAAAGAAGAAGCAAGCGACATCAGCTTCAGCAGCTAAGACTGAGAAGTTTAGCAGCAGCAGCAGCAGCGAGCAACAGCTTGGGAAGAAGGGAACCTCTCAGAAAGCGAAGGGGCCTCTCATTGTGGAGCTGGACTCAACCTCTGACTCAGCAGCAGCACAGCCATGTGAGGCCAGCTCAGGGGAAGCAGCAACGGGTGGGTCTAACAATGCTCAAGGTGGCAAACAGCTGAAGGAGCAGCGGCAGGATCAGCAGCGGCAGCAGAGCAGCAGGCTGGGGCAGGAGGGGTGTCACACTGGGTTAGGGTCTCGGTCTGGGCAGCTTAACAATAGGGGGACTGGGACTGCACGCGGGGCGGGGCAGCTGTTGCGAGCAGGCTTCCTGACGCAACCACCCACAGCAGTGCCTGCACGGAAGCAGCAGCAGCAAGTCTGCAAGGAGGACCAAGGGCTGCCACCACCCAGGTGCTTGCAGCCACAGAAGATTAAGGCAGGGACTTGCAAATCGCATACGGAAACCATGCCTATGCCCGCGTCAACTGCATCTGTGCCACAAGCAACAAAGCAAAGAGCGGCAGCACCAGCAGATACAGCGGCTTGCCTTGATGTGCTGGCCCTAGCCAGCCTGTTTACTGACGAAGCCTCTTCCTGTTGTTTGGAGTGTCCCAGTACAAGCACACCAAGCATTCTTGCACCAACAGCGGCGGCAGGTGCACGTGCTGCCTTAGTAACGCCTGGTGCAAACACAGAAGCAGCAGCAGGAGCAGGCGACGCAAAAGGGGCAACTCAAGTGGTGATAGCTGCAAACGTCACTGCAGCAGAGGATGGCAGCTCATCAATATGTGTCAAGGTATGGGGTAGGCTGAAGGACCAGCGCTATTGTGTAGTGCCTCCCTGAAGAGGTTGTTCTGTTCTACAGGAGCAAAATCCTTCATTGGGAATGTAAGAATTGCCCGTGTTGATGCTTGTGCATCAACACTGCATTGCATTTTGGGAAAGATACATGGTTTCCGGGTTCCTTAGGTTAAGCGTATGCAGCAGCCATTTCCTGGAAATTTAGCAGATGGGGCTTTTCTTCAAATCTCCTCCTTAATTCACATCATGCCTGACTGTATTGCTGCCTCCTTTTCAATTGTCTTCCACATCTGGTCAAGGCCAGTAACTAAGAACTTTTGGATGGAAGCATATTGGTTAGAATGGCAAGAATGGCAATCTGTCGGTCAGTGTTAATCACAATCAGACCTGGTCAGTGCTGACTCCTTTGCTGCTGCATTGCAGATTGTGCAAGCACAAGTGCATGGTGTCCCTGGAATGCGAGTCAGTGTGACAGGCCTTGGTATCAGCAGTAGTGAAGGTATCCAGCTAGAAGCAAAGGCTCCTGAGCAGCTGCTGCTGACATGGCTGAACCGACACAGTGCAGACTCGGGCCCTGCCGCAAGTACAGCAGAAGAAAAGAGCAGTAGAGGGGCTGGCAGTGAGTGGAGGTCGCAGCTTTTGAACCTGCCTGCTGCTGTGGATGCTGCTGGGGCTAAGGCAAGGTTTGATGTGAAGCGTCAGCGGTTGGTGCTGGAGCTCCCTGTACGGTATTGTCAGGAGCGAGGGGGGGGGGGAGTTGAACCTACCTAGCAACCAGCATTGGGTTTGGAATGGTTTAGGCTCTTGTCAGCAGCATTGAGAGATACTATAGAGATATAGGCAGTGAGAGCTGTTTTTCTGGAATTGTGCAAAGTTTGGTGTTAAATTCATGATTTTAGGCTGCTCAGGGGGTGTCACCGACAGGGGGCTGTCGCTGAAAATTGCGTCTCAAGGTTACACCTGCTGGACGAACGAAGATAACCACGTAAGAATCTCAGTTGACGTAAGTATCCTACATCGTCATTAACATCTAACTGAACACTAGGTATGATCTGCTTGAGGAGTGCAATACTGGATGTCATGTGTTCTCATCAGCGTTTATTGTTGGTTTTAGGTCCTTCGGAAGGCTATAGCGGTGCGTGTCATCTACCAACGGTCCATAAGCTGGGACCATTCAGATTGCAGCGGTCACGCTGTCGATGAGTGAGGTCGATCTAAAATTGTTTGAGCAACTGCGCGGCCGGAGACCTATGACCATCAATGATAAATGCGTTTTCCCTGTTACAGAACTAGCTGACCGCCCACACTGAAGACTTCTAAGGCGCGCTGGCTAACGTTGGGGTAATGACATGTCCCGTATGTTGAAGCTCTTGGCGCCCATCCTAACCGCCACAAAGGACAGGACCGCAGGCACTGCTATAACGGGGATTGTTTGGAAAGCGATTCAACAACACTCGTTGCACGACCAATGTACGATAGCCCTGGTGAGAATGACGGGGCTTGCCCAGTACGCAGTCCAATGACCAGCACCCAGATAGGACTCTGGCAGCTTATCATACACATGACACTCTAGACAGCATCAATAACATAACATAATAAACATTTAAGGTGTGGCAACCGCAAAGGGCTGCTAGGCCGAAACGACCAAACACACCATCGGATGGATCCAAACACAATGAATTTTAGACCACCAACAGTAGAGGGATACGCAGCCAGGTAACCATCTAGGGAACTTCAATCAGTTCATCAAAAGACAAATCACCAGAAAGATCGGACTCCGAATCAAACATATCTAAATACTGACCTTCCGGAAGCAAGACGTCTGGCACATCAGTACCACCAGACCGCTGGTGGCAAGACCTAAAGACACGAACGCAGACGGCGACATACCGCTTGACCAACGCTAGCTGAAAGAGGAACCCTGCCACTGGAAGACAGTGCCCCAAAGTCAGCATACCTGAGAGAAGACAGCGCGGTCACAGGTGGTACAACATCTGACAAGAACCAATTTCTAGCCTCAACAATCTTTTCTTAAGACGCTTCTGCCACATCACCCATCAAAACCAGCAAACCACTAAGCAACAACAGTCTTCGCCAGTTACAGGATCACGCACACTACTCCAGCAATACCAGAACTAACCAATCAAACAAACAATTCACTGAGGTTTGGCAACCACAAGCAGGTTGCTTGCTAACTCGAACCAACCAAAGACATCAGCATACATACCACCATCTAATATTCATGGCTACACACATGGGAGCCTCCAGCCATTCACTTTCTCATCAGACCAATCATTAGAATGAGCTGACTCATCAAACATATCCAATCAGAGACCATCCGGGAGCAGGATGTCTGGTGACTCAACCACATCAGTAACACCAACCAGTGGCAGGATCAGCACACACCAAAGCAAAAGTTCATATAGTTCCCCAATGCCACATCAGTGCAGAACACCATCGAGCCTACCAACGCACAGACCCCTTCTGACAACCCACAGCCGCTCTCACTGACAGCTCCCGCAAGCAGCCTTTGAGGTGCACCATGCAGCTGGTCCAGGTGTAAAAATCATCCGCAGGACTGGGTATGAGCCTGGGCATGCTGCGCCGCATGTCCCTTCCAACATGTGGCACTGTCATGCTCGTTCCCTTTCCCTTCTACCAATTATCAAATGGCCCCGTCAACGCGGGGCGCCGATGGGGGCAGGGCCACCCACAAGGAGCCAACTTAGGCTCCAACAACATGCTTAAGTTATGTCCAAGGCTTACAAAAGGGCTGCCAGCAGCTCACCCAAGCCAATGTCAGGCCAGCCCATTTCGACTTGCCATGTGCTAACCAGTTGACCCAGTCAACAGCAAGCCAAGCAGTAAAATGCCTTGCCAGGTACCTCTACTCTCATAAAACCAAGTACCAATTACCAATTACCAAATGACCCCGTCAAAACGGGGCGCCGGTGGGGGCAGCGCCAACCACAAGGAGTCAACTTAGGCTCCAACGGCATACTCAATTTCCTGTCCAAAACTCACATAAAACTGATGGCAGTGGTGTTGGCCCAAGCATCCAGTGGACATCACCCAAAGATGATGAGTATGTGCCTGCAACCCACAATTGGTGTGTGGAACTGCAACCCAAACAATGAGATCAGATCCTGCAAAACATCCATGAACAGCCCTCCAGCTCAACAACATATGATCAAGCACCAAGTACGCAGGCTGCTTCCGTGCACCCAAATAAGACTCAAATCTACCCATAGTCAACAACAGTACACCGTATGTACACAGCGGGAAATGGCTGGTCCCCTAAACCAATCTCAATAGCCACGTAACAAAGTTGAAATTCTTATACCAAAAGCTAGAGAGACCCGGACGAAGTAGATTGAGGGCAATAGTACAAGATCCCAAAGGCAGTTAAAGCTAGAGAGACCCGGACGAAGTAGATTGAGGGCCATAGCACAAGATCCCAAATGCCTTTAATTGCATAAATGATGTTCTTGAACCTGCCAACAACTACCACGCTAAACTTCAGCACTCATCCTTGCTGGACACAAGAATTGAGATGAAACAGGCTACCAGATGCTGCACCGATATACTATGGCACAATAGGCCTTCTCCAGCTGCCATAGCCAAACCCCAATAACCACTCAGCTATTCAACTCAATTCAGTATTACCATTTTGGGACTACTCAAACCCCAGCAGCACTGACTCAGACTGCACACTCAATCCGCCCAAATGCATGATAAGACCTCCAAGTAAGATAACATGCGTAAAGCTGCAACTAAGGTAGCTGCCATTCATCATGAATGCATTCCAGAACAAATTGTATAACAACATTTGCCATTGAAAACGCTGAAGCCCTCCAGTTGGTTCCTGATTTGCATTCTGTAGGACAGACTCTGTATGTGTTACTGCTCACACAAACATGCTGTGCTTGGAGCACAAATACTGCCTTGCCCGCACTAACTCTGACTCTTGACTTCTCCTGCCCTGTATGGAGACTACCTATGAGACTGCAGCGTCCATTGCATGTAACACTCATCGCCCGTACACAGATATAGCTTCCTCTTATATGTAGTGCATCCCTAGCATACCCCTACACAACCGTAGCGGCTCCCTTGCTTGATGCATCTGGAAAGCACACGCATCCCACTATATCCAGGCACTGTGTTTCATTTCAAGCGCAGGGTATGATATAGCTGCCACATTTTAACAGGTGACTCCTCACTGCCCCACAACCACAGGTATGTCCCCAACCTGAATGGTTGCAGTAGAAGAAATCGCAGTCCTCGCCCAAGTTATCAGATCCTGCCGGTACGTAACCCTCCAAATGGATGACAGTGGCCATGACACTGTACCGCCAGTACTGCTCCACAACACCCACTGGCTCCTTGTTGTACCGCTTACTGTCCTTTGCAGCTGCACAGTCCACACACCCTGAGTGTTCCGACCAGCACTGATCATTCTCGCCCCTTCCATCAAAAACTTCATATTAATATACGCCCTGCCAGCTGGGCTTAAATCATTAGGTCGGGAGCCTTGGCCGTCACTTAAAGTGAACCCCTCCATGATCTCACTATTGTAAGCGTACCAGCAAAACCTGCTGACACCCACCGCCCAATTCAGCAGATACACCTTAGCCATATACCCTGCCGCAAACACCCTATCTCTCCCAAAAGTGTCCCACACCCCGTCTAATATGCCAGCTTCTGTGTTCCAATTAGGTAAGCTCTGCAGCCCGTAAGCAGCCATCACAGACTTCAGTATAGCTACCGAAGTAACATCTGACTCGCCAGGCATGTTATACGAATGCCACGCAACACCCTTCACAAACCTTGAACCCCCAGCGGCGAAGAAGCGAGAGAGGAACCACATTCCATCAGCAAACGTGCCGGCAATGGCTGGTGTAAGGAGGAGGGCAGCAGGGTCCAGAGCAGCCAGGATTTGGGCTGTGATGTTTGCTAGGGGTACCAGCTGCTCTGGGGAACCATTGTAGAAGCCTTCAGGGCCTTGAAGGTTGGGCTCATTCCAAACCTGCAGGGAATTGGAGGGGAGGGGATGAGAGGGGGCAGAATCTCTGAGGGCAGCGAGGTAGATGTAGGGGGAGAGGCGACAGGGCAGGGCAGGGGTAGATAGGAGGAGGAGGTGAGAAGAGAGGCTTCAACAGGGAGGGTAAGGGTTTATCAGGATCGAGAGGGCGAAGAGGTCGATCAGGGTGTGGATGGGGAGGAAGGAGACTAAAGGTCGAGGGAGGGATGTTGCAGGGGGAAGCGGTAATCTAGTTGATACATCAACAACCTCTGGTACAAGGAATTGAAGCACAATATTTGCAGTCTCTGCCAAAACATTGCACGCACACACTATCTGCAACTTACCCCATGCAATACACTTGACAAGCACCCCATCAAAAGCCAGTAAACCACCAGATCTTGGTTCCCAGACCATGCACCATGCTGTAGTCCACCTCACTGTGTATCCTTGCCCCTCCATCACTCACCTCATAAGCCACAATGGTACCTCTGTACCTCCTCACAAGTGCCTCTACAAACGTCCTCCAGTCAGCATTGTTTGCCGGTGGTGACCCCAGCCCCGGGCCGTAAACACTCTCCACATTCGGTGCAGATGACGCCCATCGCGGTGTCTGCCCCAAAGTAAACAGCACAACTTGGTTTCTTGCCCTTGCCTTTGCCACGTCAGCATCCATCTGGACCCAATTGAACACCCCCCTAGACGGTTGGATCGTTGCCCATGTGATCCCGCTATCCCACGTCCTCCAAATACGGAAATCCACCAGAGGCCAGTTAGGACTGCCACCCAAGTTGTTTATATTCATGCAGAAGTAGTTCCGTGTGATCGCTGCTGTTGGCGGGGTGATAGTGATGGCGGGCGGGCTGGTCCGAACTTGCAGGCTCGCACTATCAATCCAGATCCTTCCGCTGCCCCCAGTGTTCACCAGCACCACAAACGCAGTTTGGGAGGATGCCGGGATACGTACAAAAGGGACTTCTAGCCGCGTCCAGGCAGTGCCGATGGAAGCGGTAGCTTCACCGTAACGAACATAAGGTGCAGGAGCTAGGCGCAGCGCCAGAGACACAAGTGTGCGGGCCACTGCCGCACGGACCCAAATGCTTACGGAGTAAGCAGCACCTGGGGTAAGCTCAAGGAACTGCCCAAATTGCCCAAAGCCGCTGCGCACGTTGATGGACATGCTGGCTGCTCCAGCATACCTCACCGAGGTGTCTAGGTTGTAGCGAGTGACAACTGATGGTGTCGCCCAGGCGCTGTTGTCAGCTGTGAGAAATAACAAACAGCAGAGACAGGAGCCGATTAACCAACTGAATGGACTGAGCCAGTGAGGAAGACAGCGACAGCAGTGAATCCCACGCAGAATGGACAAAAAGAAGTGCCAAAGCACCGGAATATGCTGTAAGTCACGGGCTGCCATTTGGCTGCCACTGGCTGCCATCCGAAACCCAGAAATTGCTTCATAATTCGCACATGGAGCTGGATTGACTCGTTTTATAAGTCACACAGTGGTTCTGGAGAGTATTCACGCTGTGACAAGAATGTGCCAGCGGCACATGTGGTACAGAATGTAGAAGCACATGCAAGCACATGCTGCAGCACTGTCCCATGCAGCCCAGATCCTACATGGAGGGCAGTGCTAGCAGTAGCTATAATACCGCGCCCTTCATCTCATTGAAGCCATGCCAGAAAGCGAACAGTCACTTACCCCACCAATTAGCCACGGTTCCACTGATGCTGCCACTGTTTTCATTCACAGTGTAGCCGCCACCTTCAAAGCCAGGGTTCTGGAGGAGCTCCACACCTGCAAAGCAAACATTGTAGAAATGATACCCCATTCAAGTATGCCCTTTGACCCAGGTCGCTTGTGATGCTGGGGCTACCACTATGGTTGTAGCACAGAGTGATGTTACCACAATCAAAGTTACCAGTTGCAGCATAAACACCAAAGCTTTCTTTGAAGTGGATTTAAGCAACAACAGCCGAGCGTCTCAAGTTCAGGACTCTGAAAATTATGAAGCAAAAGAGAGGGTGATTAATCTGCAGACATAACACTCATACCATAGCATCAGAAGCCGACAAAATTGCTCCACCATCCTTGCCAAGAACCGGTTGCCAGAAACGAATGTGGCAGAACTAAGGGTTTCCAAAAATATCCACACCATGTCCCCATGACATAAAGAGAGAGTACCACACTAGAGAACAGCACAACATGCAGTAGCTCCTACTCCATTCAGCTACCCTCCCATTCTGATCGTTCGACAAGAGGCCATGCACGGCGGATACGTAATGCATTATTATGAACCTCTAACAAGCAGGTTGGATACGTAATGCATTACTATGAACCTCCAACAAACTGGTTGGAGTCATGTGGCAAGTACTGCCCGGCCCAAAAGCTGTGCAGTGATCTATCTCATATATCATTATGAATTTCTCTTACCAGGAGCAGGTGTGAAGAAGGCCAGGTTTGCATCATCCAGCAGTACATCCCCAGGTGCAGCGACTCTCACTGTGAACACCACATCCCAGGGCCCACCAGCAGGAACCTTGGCTTCAACCACACGCAGCTGAGCCCAGGTGGTGGTGGAGCTCACGGTAACAGTGGCTGAACCAATTGTTGTGAAAGGAGACCTTGCAAGGGCCACGCTAAGTGTGACCGATGCTGAGGTGGCAGCTGTAAATACCTGATCAAGGTCACTAGTGCTGATCGAGAGCTGTGAAGGAGTGTCAAGGGCAACCGGCTCGACAGCATCAGAGACGATCGTGCTGCTGTCCGAAGAACTGGAGGAGATGGAGGGGGTAACCACAGAACTATCAACAACAAGTCCAGGCTCTTCTGCTGCTGCTGTTGCTGGGGTTGTTGCAGCATCCTGATCTGCATTTGCTGCATCCTCATCTGTAATGCTGCTGTCTGAGAAACTGGGGGAGGCAGAGGCAGTAAGCACAGAAGCATCACCAGCAACTCTACCCTCATCTGCTACTGTTGTCTCTTGTGTTGTTGTTGTCGCTGTTGCAGCATCCTGATTCGCAACAGCAGCTGCAGCTACACTCCCAACGGATCGTGTACTGGTGCCGGTAAGGACCACCCACACACTAGCAGTGTAACTCCTCCCTCCCTGTAGTGTCACCTGCTGAGTGAGCTGGGTTGAACCTGAAGTGGCTGAGACCCTCAAACTGGCGGGGCTGCTCCGAAACCTGCTTTGCCTGCTGTAGGTAGCGGTACCAGTTGCCTGCCAGTAATAGGGGAGGGCTCCAGACAGACTGGGAGCACCAAGGGCGGGGCTGTAAAGCTGATCTAAACCAGGGTTTACCAAGAGCTGAGGACCTGAAGCAACAGGTTAGCAACAACTGTCAGTCTATTGGTTTGGGATTGAGAAAGCTTCCATCGGGCTTCATCAGGACACCTGCGATGCTCCAAACATCTTCCACATGGACTTCTGTCATGGATTATCCGTAAGGTTCCTGCGCACATGCTCAGGAGGCAAGGCACCAACTCTGCATAAACATGTGAGTCATTGCAAACAGTAGTTGCAGTGGCGGTCGTTAGACTTTAGTTGGGCATAATCACCCAATGAGTGCTGCAGCTGTCCACAGAATGGGGCCTCTCCTTGCTGTGGTATCTGCAGGTGGTAGCAATTGTGCGCATACTGCCTGCATACCACTTGCTGGAGCTGGGCTGGGAAGACGGCAGAAGATCTCGAATTATGTGCCACCTTTCTCATGGCAGAGCCCAGGTCTAGTACATTTCCCCACACCCTGCCACACATCCCATCTTTCATAAACCTCTTATAGACAGTGCTGTTTTAGCCTTCAGTCTTTAATCTCCACCTTCATCATATGCAGGAGTGTAAGCAGTTGCTGTAGACACTCGTAGGGCTTCCCAACTCAACTGAATGAAGAGCAATTCTTGTGAAGGTGATATAGTGACAGGGCACAACTATTATGAGGAGCCTTATGGATTCACCTTTCATATCGGGAATGGCAGAGGGACCCACCTGGTGGCCAAACTTGCAGGCTCGCATCATCCAGCCAAAGAACTCCTGGCCCATCAGTGTAGAGCAGGAAAGCACAGTCCAGGTTGGAAGTCGAGGTGTCAAGCCTCGCAGCTGGCACTGCTAACCTCACCCACTCCGACCCTATGGTTGCAGTTGTCATGCCGAAGAAATCATATGGCTCCCCCCATCGCCTCAATCCAAAGGTTACAGTTACCCCAGGACTGGTGGCCGCTACAGCTAAAGGGCTCTGCGCGGTTTGCTGTTCTGCAATATCGGTGGCGTTTGAGGCAGCATCAGCAATTGCTTGCTGCTCTTGAAGATGTTGGGAGCGCAACCACCAGTCCTGCTGCTGCTGCCTGCGGAGTGGCTGAGCATCCTGCAGTTGCTGCACTAGAGCAAGCTCCTCCGGGCTTGCTACTGCAGCGGTATCAGCGGCAGCTGTTGCTGCTGGTGGCTGCGCACGTACCCAGAGACTGAGGCTGTAGATTTGGTCGGTTTGCAGCTGGTCAGCTGCTTGATAAATTTGGGCAAAGCCTCTGTTGATGGTCACCTTCAAGCTGCTGCCACTGCGTGTTATCGTGCTGTCTTGGGAATAGGTGATGGAGACAGGCGGATCAGCCCACTCTGTGTTATCTCTGCAGGCCACACAGGTTACACAGTCAATGGGCAGAGACGTGGTATATATGGATCATGTTTTGCCAGAATAAACTTGCATGGAGGGATCTGAGACCATTTCTGAGACCTGGATCTGCATGGGAGGACATGCCAGTATTGCATGGTTTTATTAGAGTAGGACATACTTGATGGAGAGCGGCAGATCATGAGCTGGTACTTACCTCCAAGGATCAGGCATTGAACCTGAAATTGCCCCTTCGTTTACTGAAATGGAGCTCCAGCTGTTTTCAAACTTGAAATTCTTCAAGAACTCCGTGCCTGAGCCATTGTGACGGTATTAATCAGTGAAGGAATTTGGCAGCGGAAGTCCTACCATACGTTGCACGGTCCTCAAAGAAGACGCTGCAGCAGAGAGACGGCTTCGTACCCACGACCTACCCGCGGCACTGCAACTCCTTGCATAAAGAGCGACAAACGAGATGGCATACAGGGCCCAAATGCGGGCAGGAACTGCGGTCCAGCGCATGACTCCCACCGGGTGACAAGTAAAGCCTGCGCACCGTTGGCATAAACATGCCATGTGCCACTGTGATTGATGGCCATAATATGGAAGGATACTATGCGCGGCTTGCCCTAAAGGCCTATCTTGGACTCCGACCGCACCTCCGCAGTCACCCACTCCAAATGACTAATCTCGTCAGAAGTGATCTGCTGGGCAGATGAGCGAGTTCCTTTGCGTCGTATGCGATGCCATCAGCACGCCCTTTTGCATTCTGGGCAGCATGTCCCCTAGGCAGGAGTACGACCGAGCACATCTTATCAGATCACAGTTGCATGTCCTACAGCATATTTAGTGCCGTGTATGGTCGGATCAGCGGCGCTACAGGTTCATGAAAACATGAGCCCATTTTAGCACGCCCGATACACACAACGTTACGTGATGAGACAAAGGTAACACGAATCCACTATGCCAAACACAGCTGGATGTGCAGGTCCAGCTCAGTAACAAACAAACAAAAATTCAAGGTATCTGCTGCAGGACAGAGTGAGCTCCATTCCGGTTCCTCAGCTCAACCTCCTGTCATTCATACAGAAATATTTGCAAGTAATTTGCCTCACCAGCAGCTTGGCCGTAACTTCATGGGAAGCCATCCAGCATATAGCCCCAAAACACAATAGCAAACAGCAGCAGAAGGAGGCTGCCGCTCCAATATCCTCATCACAGAGCAGTGAGGGGATCACAGTTTGGCCTTTACAACCAACCCTGCCTGACTGCAGCCTCTTTGTCATTGACACCGCAAGCAGGCCTCCATCCAGCACCACTATAAGTAACGCCTTCAAAGTGGGCACTGCAAGATTGGCATTCATACATGACAATATTCTATTGTCTAAGCTAGATAGATGTCAAAGCATGATAAGATCACGAGGAGAACCTTGCTGAAGTCAGCCCCATGCCAGCATACATGTTAAGAGAGACCACTGCACACCCTCTGTGCTGTGCATGTCAGTAAAAATGTTAACAAAAGACCACTGCATGCCAGTATGAGATAAAGCACTGTACAGTCCAGCACAGATCACTGTACAGCCCAGCCCATGCAGTATGCGTGATATCTGGCCCAAGTCCTGCATCTTCTGTCCATACCAACCCCATCGAGAGGCCAAAGCTCACAGGGAGCAGTACCGGTATGCAAAGACCTATATAGAGCCAAAATCATTATACAGCGTCATTCATACACAAATAGCTATGCATGAATATCATGACCAATCAGTGGTGCTGAGCGGAAGATGTCAGCCCGGAAATCCTAAAGGTGGAAGCCACAGTGCATCATAACATGCTGCAAGTGCCTCCGGAAACTAAGTTTTACTTGCAGATCTGCAGATTTCCACCCAGGCATGAGGGCATATCCGGGACAATTGCAAGGTGAATATACACAAGCAGCAGCACATGTAATGGTGATGGCGATGGACTCTAAAGTAGGAACAAGTGCACAGAACTCAATCAAGACTCTGAAAAAAAGGACACCACCCAGATATTATGACAGCCGTACAACTTGGACCCCGGAGTGTGCTGGCGGAGAGGATTGACTACAAACTGACAGAGACAACATGCTACATGTCTGATATTGGTACGTAGTGTGAACACCAGCTGGTTCACAGTGGCTGCACAGAACAGTCACAGGAATCTGCAGAACATGGACTGTACAGAGCCAAATGGTCGGTCACCCCGTCCCATGACCATACCTAGAGCATGTACCGGCATGACAATGCTCACTCCCATTGCTAGGAGTACTCAGGAGCTCAACTGCCTGTACATCAACCGCTGCTTGCCTCACATCAGCCTGAAGAGCCTCTTCTTCTTGCTATTTTGAGCAGCTTCCGTTCTGGTCGCAGTAGCGTGCTGGGCAGTTTCAGGTTGTGGTTTTCCACTGACCAGGTCGCAGCGCTTGCAAGACACAAGGCAACTCCCAGGACGTGTCTTGTCCCCCACCATGAACACATTATTCTTTGTGCACTCCCCGTCTGCAGCCCAGACCTCACACAGCTCATGCAGGTCCTCACAGCCTGCAAGGGTGCAACAACAAGTTACATGCTCAGGAGGTGTGGGGAAACAGCATCAATAGAAGACAGCCCCACCAGGGAACAAGTAATGGCTCATGTAACATGGAGCTCTAACAACATGTCATGGTGGTGCACTCCATATCAGCTATTACAGCAAAACTACCAGAACATGCAGTAGATAGGGGTGACATGTCCCCTATGCTTCAAGGTACAGGTAACGGGGTAGGTACAGGTAACAATGTACATGGTAACAAGGTATAGGAAGCTTATGATGCTGCTTTATTTTATTTTTCTTTCCCACAAGGACGCTTCGAATGCACGGCGTCAACAACATGCACAGCTTGCAACGCCGCCAAGGGTGGCCAGAGCCCCTGCGCCTGTACAAATCTCCATCTCCCACCTAACTGTCGGTTGGGGCATCGCAACTTGCTGCAAGCTGATCCTCTTATGCAAGAAGCAGCACCAGTCTTACCTCCTGGCAAGTTAGTCTTGGGCACAGGGTTCAATGTCTGGTCAATAGCCACTGGCTTCTCGCCAGCAACTGCATATTTGCCCACATGAATCCATTTAGCTGCACTCCACTTAGTGCCCTTCACCACCGGGCAGGCAGTGTGCATGGACTTGCGCTCCAGAGCTCCTGATGGCTGGATGCTGTGGAACAGAATGGCTGCATGCAACAGAAGAAGCACAAGGGGGAATCTCAAATTCAACAGCCAGTCGTAGCAAGATGTGCAGTGTTGGGGGTTCCAACGTGAAGGCATCGCGAGACAACACTTACAAAACACAACAGATAAGGGCTGCTAGTCCTCAACAGTCCAGTTTTTCCATTGCAACTGTCCGGTACTGCAACTGCTTTCACCATGCTTCTAGAAAGCATCCTAGTCATAATTAGAAAGCAACAGTGACTGCAGAGATGATTACGTCTGGCATGCCAGAGATTACTCTACCCAACAGCCACAGCCAGGCCCTCACCATCTCCTTTGCGTGGCTTGGCTGCCAGATGATACCGTGCACACTCTGTAAACCCCGCGTTCTCGCCACCAGGGGCAGGGATCAAGGGGAAGGCCTGAGGGAAGCAATGAACACTGCAACACTTAAAAGATGCGGGTAACAGCCATCTGCAAAGCCTCTGAAAGTGGTCCAAGCAAGCTACCAATAGCAACGGTGTTCTGGTCTCCTTGATATGACACTTTAGGTCAATACCATAAAACCTCTCAGTCTTAGCCTCTCCGAGCACAAGTCCGCTCACTGCTTGGGTGCCAAAAATTAATTCATACATGCCCCGCTATCGAAGAGAGAAACAGCTGGCAGTTAGGTTCTACCTTTCTGTAACCCTGTCTTAAGCCTGGGCCTCCACGACTGCATTTGGGGATGAAGCAGGATACATGTGCCGCACATGCAGAACAATGCACCCCTAACGGCATCACACCCTGGTACCAGCCAGATCTGAATCCATGCCAAAACCCATGCCAGGGTGGAGAACTTCATATAACCAGGCTCTCACCGTTTCTCCTCCTTCCTCAACATCAGTCAGATACATCAGAACGGTGGCAAAGCGGTTCCCGCCATTGGAAACCCCATCCTTGTGGAAGAAGTAGTCCCAGTGCTGCAATCAAACGAAAAGACTGCTCAGGGAAATCACTCAAACCTGGACAGGAATGCTTCCACAGTACTGTTAACAGATATCAACACGTAGCAAGGTGTATCCTTGCATGGCACAAGAGCCTCAAGTCATGCCAATCAGCAGAGGCATTGTGTGGGTGTAGCACAGATCCAAGATCACAGGGACTTACTGCATCGTATTTCTGTCCATTGTTGTAGCGCAGCACTTGCAGGCCCTCGCCATTCTCCACAGGAAGTAGAGACCACTTTGCGATGCGCTCCTCGATACCTGTAATGACAGATACAGTGCAGTAGAGCTTACCCCACCCTGATTAGGCTCTTGCACTTGCCTCAAGCTCCACAGCCTGCAGGATTTTGCAATGTGGGCTGCTTGGTCGCCTTTTGATTAGAAGGGATACTGTGCTATAAAGCTAGCATGCATTTCCTTATGCAGAGCCAGCTTTCTGCAAGTGCCCAAATCACTCCTACTGCAAATTCATCCTTACGCTTGATGACATCATCTTCGCCACGCTCCAGGAACACGCCATAACTGGTACGGATATCAGACACTTCTGTCTTGCTATTTTTGCGTTCATCTTCTTCTGAAGCTACCACTCCTGAGCGCTCCATGCGAGGCTCAGAGATTTCCCTGATGTGGTCAGCTTCGGCTGTGGCAGTCAGAAAGCAAGCAGGACACTGTCAGGAACCAGGAGGTCACTTGCATTTCTCAGGTATTTGCAGCTGATCAGTCATGCAGGGACACAGCTGCAAAATAGCCGTAAAATCAGCTGCATGTGACAGACCTGTCCACCTTACCTGGAGAGAGGAAGGCCTTGAAGTGGAAGATCCTGGCGTTCCAATCCAGCACCTGCCATGTGGAGGATCGTGCTCAACCCATGAAGACATGATAAATCCATTCTTCGGACTGTCTTCAGCAGACTAACGTTGGACAATCGCTACCGGGGGACGTACCGTCATTTTCTGTTCGCGATTCTCCATCACATCAGGTTGGACATCTGACGGGACGTAGTCGCTCCCCAACCACCCTATGAACATCCAAGCAGTATGTACCATATTAATTGTATGGCTGTCACCACGCAAAAAAAGAAGCACACGGAACCACTGCCTCTCCCTGCCATTTCACGCCCGTAAGTACAACCGCAAAGTAGATACCTGGTAACATGTCTGCATCTGTGTTTGGGTTGCGTGGCGCTGGTGCCACCGCAGTGGCCCCTGCTGCAATCCACAAGACCACCAAGTAGATAACGAAGTTCTGTGTCACTCGCATGGTGTCAGTCGAATCAGACTCGTGGATGTTGCGTGTAGACGGATCAGCTTTTCTTGTTGCAAGCAACATAAAACATTATACCTCCGTAAAATGTCCTGCGAAATGGAATGCCTCATGTCAGGCCAGCTTGCCGAAGGTTACGTGCCGGTTACTCAGATACGTCGCCGACCGCAGAAATTCTCCTGAGTGGCCAATCGACTACCGTACGACCAGTCCAATTTACCTACATCAAAGCTTCAGAGCACATCCCATGATAGTGTCGACACATCCATTGATGCACCATCGCTCCATCGGCAAACATGCGTACCCTGCTAAAGTACCAGCAAATCATCACCGCCCCAAAAGCAGCAGCAGCAGCAATCGAGATCCTGCTAAAATCTCACACAAGATAACGCGCCCAAATGATACTCACGCCAACGTCTGCCACAGGACCTTCAGAAGGGTGAACCAACTACCTTGACAGTGCTGCTTTCCCCTCTCCACTCATCAGACACTGGGTGGCATCCGGTCTTGTAAGAGCCACAGCCCATTCAAATCTTCTGAATCAGGGTCTGGCTGCACTGCCAAGAAGTGCAGACCACTGCAGGAGGGAGACAGACATGTAAGGTCAGAAAAACATCTTCCTCTTTGGAGCTTATCATGTGGGCGTCCTGCGAGTCTCCGTATTGGACAATGTGCTAATGAGTCGGCTGACCAGATTACTGCATGCTACAACGCCATGCGCTCAGCGGATTAATGAGCACCACCCATCACAATGACAAGCCCAAGACCAATGACGGCCACAGGGAAATCAAGCTTAAACCTAAAAGAGAGCAACGCTTGCACAAGCGCACTCTCAGTCTAGGTCGAAGCTAGATCCTGGCCAGGACACTCCATCGCAAGAGCAGTTGCAAATGCTCTGAAAGCGGTGGTTTTTGTCATGGTTAACTCGCCTTGATTAACGACTCCTTGGGCATTCATATGTAGTATGCACCTAGTTGCAGGGGTTCCACCTCGCTGTTTTTGTGACAGCTTGAGGTGCGGGGCCTATGGCACTTTTTGCTATGGCATATCATGAAATGTAATAATAATAGTTGCAGGGCACCCCTTCTTTCGTCCAAAATGCTCATGCCGAAGTGCCCTGTCTGATGCACCGTGAAACTTGTCTCATAAAGGAGCAGCACGACTGTCCATCCTCTACCTAAGGAATAACTCCTGTCGATCTTCTATCTTCTTATACCTCGCTGTTGTGGAACAGCTCGAGGTGCAGGGCATATTGGCACTTTCTGCTATGGCATAGCATGAAACATGATGCTGATCATCTGGTGTTCGCCGATCCTTCCTGCACGGTTAATTTCCCATCCTGCATTTGATAATGCAATGTTGCCCATTCATCCTGACCCCTTGCCTATCCCAAAGTCCCATCCATCCTGTCTCCCCCAAGTGAACATCACCCACATGCAGACACCCCCTTCAAAACTCCACCCCTCACCTGAGCCCTTGCTTTGCCTCCTCCCACCCCTCTGCCTCCTCCACACTCTCTGCACTGGGCCGCCAGCCACCATACCGCCAACGCTGGTTTACCCCTGTCTCCAGAATCAGGCAGGAGCGCTCAACGTCTGCCTTCACTGCTGCAATCTCCAAGCCATTGGTCCATGCAGCCATGGGCAGGGCGCGCCTACTGAACACTGCCACCCCAGGTATCAGCACATCATTGGGCAGGTCTGACAGCCCAGCAGATGAAAGGGAGAAGCTGCTGCCAAACATGTCACCCTGCAAGGACCAGAGAAACCAATGTCTTCAGCGCAACAAGTATGCTTCTTGCATAGAAGTGGCCACAGATGAAAAGTGGCGGCACCCAAAGCTAAGAGCGTTGATAGCACCCAAATGAGCAGCAGACAAGAGTGGGATCAAGCACACTTTCGTATGGCCCATACTTGCCTCAGGAGCTAGAACCCCATAGACATCCTGTTACATCGACACTTCACCAGCACTATTGAGGAGATTGGCCCTGCCAATGTCCGCAGCTGCACAGTCTGCCAGCACCTATTCAGGCATGCGAGGAGCTCTACTATGCATCCTGGTGGACTGTGCTCACAGGCAAAGATCAGCTTTTCAGCATGTCCTAGATACGATGGTAGCTCTCCCCACCCCAGACAGCCCGACTACTTCCGCTACCCCATCCCCTCTTAGTCCCCCCTCTTCCCCCTGCTGTTGCCAGCACCGCTGCGAGCTGACCCCTCTGCCTGCTCACCTGCTCCACCTTCTTGAGCATCTCCCTCAAAGGTCCCAAGGGCAGCTGCACAAAGGCCCACTTCTCACCCCGCAGGGCATCCGGCAGCGGCTGCAAGCACAAAACGGTAAGCACAGCTTTAGCAGCCAGATAAGATATCATATACGTCAGTGGTCAGCTGACCCAGCCAGCAAATGGCAGAACGCCCAGGCGTAGGGACATATGCAGGCTGCCACACCATCCTACATAATGCTGTGACCGATACATATACACAGCACTGCAGTGTTGCACCTCTTCACTGGATCCTACAGTGTGAGGACATGCCACAAAGGATCAAGTGGCCCTACAATCAAGTGGCCGCTACCACTTATGGTTTCAGCATAACATTTAACACATCATCTGCCAGATGAATTTTGCAGAGCATGGAAACGGGATGTTGTACCTGTTGCACATGACTGAGATGCCCTGAGACAGTTCAAGTTTCGAGGCAGTACCAAGCTGAAAGGTGCAGCACCTACTGCTCCCTGACCACCACAAATCCAGCTGCTGTCCCACGTAGCTCTGCATCCCTCTGGCACGTGTGCACTGAGGCTCACCTCTGGTGCTCCCAAGTCCAGGTTGAACATAGAATTGGCCTTGTCACTGTAACGAGGGTCTTGTTTATACACAGCCTCCATGCGCTCCTCAAGCAATGCTGCAAACAGCACACAAGGGTACCCAGTATGAGCTGGCAATCCTTTGCAGAAGCATGCTTTGCAATGCAGACAGCTGACGCGGGGATCAGTAAATAGATATCATGTCCACTGGCAGAACCAGAACCTGCTTGCTGCCAGCATAGGCTATACCTGGTTGTCCCTCACAGCTTTTCCTTTAGAGGACCTGGCAGCGGAGATGCTCCAACAACTAACACATGCTGTGCAGGACGAGCCTGGACCTGCCCTTGTGGACTCTTGCAACAAAAAGATGACATTAGGCAGGGACGCTGCAAAGCTCTGATTTAGCACTCGCTATTGCAGGACTTACACATGATGCTAAAGCAGCGCCTGCTGGGCAGTGGCTTGATGCCCAAGTCGTTCAGGGCTTTACTGATGATAGTCTGCATCTGGCCACGGAAGAAGCGAACTTTCTGGGGGGCAACGGCACCCGGCTGAGCCAAGACAGACTCAAGTGCCTTGCGGAGCTGCAGGGGGCAGGTGCAGCAATGCGTGGCACAGTCAATTGCAGGGTATGGACTGCATGTGAACGGCAGTTGTTGACACTGCAAATCTGGTCAAACTGGGACGAGCATGCAGGCACATGTTCTACAAATGTGCACAAGATGACATGTGTGTGCATGGGGACAGTAGGGTGACATAGAAAGCTTCAGGCTGCATGGGTGTGCCAGAGCGTCGCTTCTTGCTGCTTGCTCCAGCATACACCCAAACTCCAGCACTATCCTGGCCATATAGCATCATCTGTTTTGTAACATACACCTTTGAGGCAGGTCAATAAGATTCGGCTGGCTGCATAAGGTCGCAGCTCAGAAAACGCCCTTTTAATCCTGCAGCGGAGCTCACCTCAACACTATTGATTTTGCTGTTTGGGAAGTACTGAGAGTACTGGAACTTGCGCTCTGGGTCACAGATTAGCAGCTCCCAGACTTTCTTGCCACGCTCATCTAACAAAGGACGCGAACAGAAGTCCATTTCCCACATGTCGGATTGAGGAACTGCTGGCTCTTGCTGCTGGGGTGATGTATCTGCCTGCTGCACAGCCGCAGCCTCACAGCGACACTGCACCCGGCCCCTGGATATTTGGATTTGCAGTTCATGTACTGTTCCATAGCTCTGCACACGGCGGAACTGCGCCTTTGCGACGCAACGCGGTGCCGCTGGCGTTCCCCTGGCGACGGATGGTCGCGTCTGCGCCATTGAACTTTGTAGTTGTAGTTGCAGAGGCATGCTACCGCAGACTCAAATCTCAAAATGAGCTTCGCGACTCCTTATGCAAGCAATTGACACAGATGAGCCACGGCAAAGCGACAAGAGTCAAGTTCTCAGACAATGGCCGGTGTTCACTACCGCTGCATGCAGTAGCTTGTGCTGCGCTTGAAGACCCGCACGGAAATTGTACCAGGGGCCTGCTAGGAGGCAAAACAATCAGCGTCCACGCACTTCTATCCGTCGGAGGAAAAGATCCCTCACCTGATGTAACCCAGGGTTCAGTGCTTCTAGTTACGAAGCTCGACAGGAGGGAGATGTGCGCTTTTAAGCCCCCTGCCCTCCGCTGCTTTCCAGATCCGCGGTAGCCAGTAGTAACTATAAGCTTCCCTCAGTGAGAGTGACTGTAACAGCAGCGCTTGCTGCTCAGAAGACAAAGATCCAGCAGTGCTGCAGTTTTGGTTGTTAAGTATTCCAGCAACAGGAGGGTGATTGCTGACAGAAGGCCTCCCGAATTCGTGTAGAGTCCTGAAATGCTCAAATCTGGGGCATGTTGAGCAACGAACGTGTAACAGCCACCGGACATGTCTCAGACCAACCAGCAAACATTTTACAACAGCAACGATGTGCACCCTGACGGCAGGTGTCCTATTACACGCTGTGTAGAGGGAACAACCTCCGCCAGAATAAGCTAACGAGAGCTCCACTACCATGGTGCCCCTTGCCAGTCAAAGCTGCTAGGTCCCCCAGGACTGCCTCACAGGTGCTGCTGTTACTGCCATTGTCGCCCTGGGGCCAACCTGCCTGTCCCCAAAGCTGTCTTGCCGCAGTACCCCAGGCTGCAGCCTCACTACCTCTGTTCGGTAAGGCAGTGAGCAGCTGGCCATGACGCCAAGCCATCGCAGCAGCTAGGCTGGGATGGCAGAAAACTTGGCCATGTGGTTGCAGCAGCCTGAACACAGAAACCAGCGCCATATCGTTACCAATCTGGTCAGTATACTGAGCCGCCAGGGATATAGCTTGGCACAAGTGTATGTCAAGCAAATGGGTCTGCCTTGGTTGCATACAGCAACTGGCAAAAGAAGGGTGTGTGCAGTACCAATCACAAAAAATGTAAACAATCACATACATTGACAACTGGTAAGGCATGCCGCACCACTTCCTCAGCTTATGAGCAGAACTGAGGGCACAAGTTGCTGCGATGGACGGCAGGTGATTGGCTCTGCATATGGCACATACTGCGCGATCACGCAGTTCTAGCAACTGCCTAACAAATCTACATCCTAAGAGGGAATGTCTACATGCTCATTGCACTTCAAGACTACAACGTCCACATAAGATATCCTCATCAACAACCGGAAGCTACCGATAGCAGCCCTTCGACTACACTGCTATCACATCCACCTTCCAATTCAACATATTGCCTGCCAGATTCTTCCTGTTGCTGTGCTCCTCCTTGCATCCCTCACCTTTCTGGCTGTGTTGCACCCATAAGCCTTGCTACCTCCCGAAACATGCCTTCAGCAAACATTACCCGTGCAGTCCGAGAATACACTACTCCCAGAAGCAGCAGCACAGGGGCAATCAGGCGGCTACCTTCTCCCCCTGCTGACTCAGCTGCTTTGAGTGCCTTGCCCAGTGTCTCCTCAGCTGCCTCCCATTGCTTCTGGGCCATGGACACCTACATTGGGTCGGCCAGTGGCAGATGAGTCTTAGTGATGAGGACCAACCCTGCATGAGTGCCCTAATATCCAGGCCCTTGGTCTGCTTACTTAAGTAGTACTAGCTTACGGTCAGCTTTTACCTGTATGTTTAATTCATAGCAGATGTGCAACGCCTGCCCCTTCAGAACATATGCACAGATCTTGAGATGTGCATGTAACGTCCATTCCCACAAAGGTCCCAGCCCTACGACTGTTACAGGCACTTGCTGGGTGTGAGCCTTTGATGCTCCCCACATAGGCTGGATAAAGCACAGCCACACATACATAACCACAACACCCAGCTTCCATCATTCACCTGACATATCTTCGCTTGTAGGCCTTTCACTTCAGACCACCATCTGCATACCGGAATTACAATTACATTTCGAATATGCAATTACAAACGGGCCCCATAAGCGCCGCCCCTCAAGCTGTTACAACAAGAGCAAGGTGGAACAAACACTCTACTTAGAAGCCTGTGACAATAGTCTTACCTGTGCTTGCCCCATCCATGACTCAGCCACGAGCTCCTGTGCGGTGCTTTGACTGACTGGCCCCGTGGTCCCAGCAGACTCCAACCCCTCCACTGCTGCGGCAGCTGCTTGCTCATAAGTCCCGTTTGCAACATCAAACTCTCCCTGCACACAAAAGTGTGGGAGAAGACATTTGGGCATGGCGCATGCTGACACACAACACCTCCAGCGCATGAGAAGGACGGCCAATCCTCTGGCGAATCAACAACTGACCTGCTTCATCAAGGAATCATTACCTGCATGGCAGGGGCAGCTCCTCCTAGCCCTGACACTGCAGCACCATTCTACAGAGCATGCAGCGCTGTATTACTCTGTACGGCAAACGTATGCAAAGTAGGCAACCATGAGAAGCTCTAAAACCGCTCTTAAAACCCTCTTCTGTGCTAAAGCTCCAGCTAGATGCTGTGCATTCCTGAGGGCAGCATTGCTTGTTGGCACCTTGAACTGAGTGCATTTCCACTGTAGCAGGAAGCTGTACATAGCTGCATGCCTCGCTACTGGCAAACCTTTTCGAGCCTGGCATCCCCATCACATACAGTTCTGGAGCCGGGGGACCACCCATTGCACTACATTCAATGCAGAGCCACTACGACACCCATGCACCTACATCTGTGCCCTGACCCTTGTCCCTAACCCCACCTGTGCCAGCTGCCAATGTCCAGCCAGTGTTCCTGCTGCTGCCTTGACCACACCCCCCAGGGGACCTGCTGCCTCCCAGCTGCTAATGAGCTGATCTGCTACAGCCTTGGCCTCTTCACGCTCCCCAACGGCATGCTGAACAGCAAGCTGGCAGGTCAGGGCAGCCACAGTTGGGAGCTGCTGGCAAGACATAGCAACAACGGCAGCAGCAAGATGTTAGTACTGTTTTCAACGGAACCGGATGCGGTACAGCAGCAACGCTGCTGGGCGAAACACTGGTCTCAAGGTACACACATGACAAGGTCCAGATTCTATAATGGCTAGGACACCAGTTCAAAGGCCAGGCAAGATGGTGAACACCTCTCTCGAGCTCCAGGAGAAGTTCCTTCAATGATTTTGTATGATCATAACAGCTGAATCCTGTAACAGCCAATCTTGTGTGGAGACCAAAGAGTCAAGTGTAAAGCAATGCTGAGCTTTGGCCTCAAGGAAACAATGGTTGGATTCCAACCTTGCCTAGATTGCCAAGGTAAAAGCATCCGCGAAGAAGCTGCTGTAGGGGTGCAGCAGCAGCTCATGTCCTCCACATGTGCCTTAGCATGCCCTTCGTGTGCTATGGACCTGTAGACAAAGCAACACAGTGCTTCGAGCAGGAGATGAAACTCAGATAATATCCCAGACTGATTGAAGGTGACTCACGAGTTACTGAGCACAACAATGCTAGCAGCTTTACGCTATATCTTGAGTTTTTATAAGGCCACAACCATCGTTGCGACCACTTACCCGCAATGCTGTGCTGCATAGTGCTTCAGACACTTCCTTGCTTATAGTTGTCACCAGCACAGCCCGCTGCTGGAGGATCCCAGAGAGGCCTAGCAGCTGCTGAACCTGGGGTGCGGGAGCCATGCTGCTACCACATGCCTCTGCTGCTGCTGCTGTTGCTTGTTGAGCTGAAGCTGTCGATGTGGACTATGAACAGCACACACATATAAGAAAGACCCTCTCAGAATGTGCATTAGGGTCGGAAGGAAGGCTTGCATTGAAAGCAGGACACGTGTGTGGCTGGTTGCTATCAGCCTTGCTTGAAGCAGCTACATGGTCCAGTTACCTTGCAGTGGATTAAGCTGTGGCACATAGCAACTACCAATTGAAGCCTGCCGGCTGTGAATACTGGCTTCAGCATTGCTTCAGTAGGCAGGTCCAATGAGCTCATCCCAACAACATTTGCACGTTCTCCCCTAGGAGATGCACTAACTAGCTTCCAGAGGACTGAGCGTGCTTTGGCTGCTGTTATTGCTACTCCCGTTCCTGCTGCTGCTGCAACAGATTACTCTGCTCAAATGCACCTCCCAAAGACGACCGGCACCACTGCCGGTCCAGCAAGGCAGTGATATTCATTTCACAACTGTGTTGTGAACAGTCCTTAGCTGAACTGAAGGCAAACTATGACAGGATAACCTGCAAACTTCCCACATGCCTTGAATGCAAAATGACATCATTAGCCGTTTGCTTGTGTTTTTAGTCCTTCACGCCTTGGCATCTGTGCATCCTCACTCCGGCCATAGATGGAACTTACCCAATTACCCTCCAAAGCATAGGCTTCTGTCATTGCCAGCAGCAGCCTGCTATGGCGCAAAGCATGAGCAGAGGTCTGAACCGTGCTCTCACATTTGTGCAGGGAACATTCATACGCACCTGCTGCGCCCGACAGCATCGCTATCTACCCCTGGCATTTGCAAGCCGGAACTCAGCACATCAATAGCTTGCTGGCCTTGCCCCTATGATGGTCCAACGGCCTTCTTAGGCGTTTACTAGGTAGTGCAATTGCAAAATGACAGTGCCATAAATTCTCCATGTTACCTTGAGGTCTCCCCTTACATATTGCAACATTTGGTCGACTAGTGAAGCCGAAGCGGTATGTACCGTTGCTGTCCAGGCCAGGAAGCCAGAGCCAGCTAGGCACGGCTGCCGGACGCCCTTAAGCATGCCAATCATTGACGATATATTGAAGCCAAAAAGCGTAGATTATGCTGACACAAATCAACAATGAGGTAGGCCAACCGCAAACCGTGGGTCGGTAGTGGCATGCGGTGGTGGCAGGTAGGCGTAGGGAGCCACAAAACATTGTGCAAGCGACCTGGCTAGTTATGAAAAACACCAAGATCTGTACCGCAGGTCCTGCTCTCCGACATCGTCGATGTTCGGCAAGTGCTAGGTCACTCACTCCTGATGTCACCGGCAACCTCAAGCATGCGTGGGACAGATTGACATGAGACTGCGGCCATCAATGCATTCTGCAGTGAATGCATGATCTATTCAGGCTCGATTGGGAGCAAATCCCGTTGCTCGTTTTGCCAAGACATAACTGCATGCCCAAGGACTCCAGCAAGAGTTGACCTGGAGACTGCAGTATATAGTGGAGCGGTACCTTTGCCGATTATCAGCGAGCACACATTAGCCTATGAAAGTAAGGTCTGCCTAAGCAGTGGACGCTGCCTTTGTGCGGCTCAATCGTGTCTGCGGGAAGGGTACCCTTGACGAGGGATGGCCAACGATCATAGACGCAACGGCCATACAGACCAGTAAATCTCTGGACTGCTCCAGGAAGATACTGCAGCTCCTTGGAAAGTAGCAAGCAGCACTTCAGAAAAACGGTTTATATGCCCAATCGGTCGCTCCAGGAAGATTCTGCAGCTCGTTGAAAAGTAGCAAGCAGCACTTCAGAAAAACGGTTTATATGCCCAATCGGTCGCTCAATGTAAGCCCGTCCCAGGGACGCCAAGCAGCTGGCACGTTACGGCTCATGCCTTTACCAGAAGCAGGGCAGTTAAACGTACTGAAAGTGCAGCCGGAAGATTCAAACTGGGACCCTCGGATACGCTCCGCGCCCAGGCCAGGTTTTACCAAGCGCTTATTGGCATCATGCCTCAGCAAGTCGGCCGCCAAGGTCGTCTTGGCTGCTCTCATTGCCTGTTCCTGGATGTTTGTTTCCAGCCTGCTCATCCTGGTAAACAAGACGATCTTGAAAGACCTTAATTTCCCGTGAGTGTGGCTCGTCTTGGGCAGTAGACCCTCTTAAGCCAGCAGCACAGCTTAGGCTTGTCTTGGACAGTGAAGCCCCCTTCGTCAGCAGCACAGCTTGGGACGTCCTTAAAGTCAGACAGCAGCAGCATTACAGAGACTCTTGCAGACTATCAGGTGACGAAGTTTATGACTATGCCTGCTCATGGGTTGTTAAGTAGGCTCAGTGGCTGCTTCACATTGAAAGGCTGCATGTGACACCCTTTCAGCAAGTACGGAATGGTATCATAGCATGGGTGCCGGGGCATGCCTTATGCAGCGAGATCTTCACCAATCACTAGCACCATGAAGTGCCTTAGAGAGAACAATGCATAGGATGCACATCCATGCATCAGTAGTCTGTAACAGTACTGTGCTTTCATGCTAGCTCCTCCAAAATTACTACTGCCGATGTCACCATGGCACCTTACCATGGCAGTGGTGAACAGTACAATCACCACTCTTCCTGTTGCTGAGCACCATGGCCGGTCCTCCCTGCCCCAACCCTTATCCAGGTACCCTATGACTGTCGCCAGCATGGGCATGTTCACCAGCGGAACCTTCTCATGGATCCTCTGCCGGGGACTGAAACTAGTGGAGGCCAAAGTCGTCATCACCCCCCACTTCTACGTCGTCCGCATGCTCCCTGTCGGGTTCTTCATGGGTCTGACCCTCTGGACAGGCAACTTGGTCTACCTCTACCTCACAGTCTCTTTCATACAGATGCTCAAAGCGCTCACGCCAGTGATAACCATGCTGGCGTTGTTTCTAGCACAGCTGGAAGCCCCTTCAAGGAGGCTCATAGGCAGTGTGCTGGGGATAGCAGCAGGAACAGGGCTGGCAGCATACGGGGAGATCAACTTGAGTCTGCTGGGTGTATGCATCATGTTGATTTCAGAAGCAGCTGAGGCAACGCGTCTGGTGATGACACAATTTCTATTGCAAGGGCTAAAGATGGGCCCTTTTGAGGGGGTTATGTACTTGGTGAGTGGAAGAAAGGGAAGGCAGGCAGGGGAGGGGGATGCAGAAACTGGTGTTGTAAGACACGCGGGCACTTGATCTGAAAAGACACCCTGATGGTTTGACGTGATCGATTTATGGTAGTAAGGATAAATCTGGAGCCATGCACTCTGTATTTCTTCACGTCACCGTCCGCAAAGACTTATTCACGACTGCATGTGCTTTTGTATGGCAGCTTGGATGCAAACTTAGCAGCAAAGAGGAGCAAGCAATTGGAATAGGTTTTGTTGTATGACGTCAAAATGTCAGAGTGAGAGGTTGCACCTGTTTTCTGCCACTAACTTACGCCATTGATGCACTGTGTTTGACATGCTTCACAAACCCCCATTTGGGGTGATCCTGCAAGACCCAACATGCATGCCTTGATGCTCGTTATACAGGTCAGCTTGGGCCTATACTAGCATACATTGTGGTCTTCTACGCGATGGACCTAGAGCACACTGCCATAGTATGCAACTCCACCAGTTATTTGCGACGAAGTGAAGCTCACATCCCCTGCTGCTGCTGCTGCTGCTGCTGCTCCCTTTACAGGCCCCCGCCTGCTTTGTATGGCTTACCTTGGGTGCTGTGTGCATAGAATGGCGCACCATCAGGTCCACTGATGCCTACCGGATACCTCAGCAACACATGCCAATATTTGCCTTGGCAGCCTGCATGGGCTTCGCTGTCAATGTGCTGGCATATGCCACCATCAAGCTCACGGGCAGTCTCACGTTGAAGGTGCTTGGGACGATAAAGAATGCATTGCTTATAGTGGCTGCGATGGTCATGTACGGGGAGGTAGTGACACCATTACAAGGTTTTGGTTATGCCATTAGTACCGGTGCTTTTGGTCTGTATACAATGTTGAAAATGCAGCAGATTGCGACAAGCTAGTAGTAGGCATCTCGTTGGTGTGCAAAGGAGTGCAGGAGGGGTTGGGGGGGGGGGGGGGGCAGGGACATGGTGCTGTGTGCTATAGCTAGCTGTTCTAGGGATTGTTTTGATGGATAGTGTGTGGTAAGAGAAGGAAAGGAATTAAGTACTCCACAACAGGGCATGAGTGCATATGTAGCGGCAGTCTTATGTGTCAACGCTCTGGAGCAGTTTTACAGCGGAAGCTGTTCAAATTCTGGCTGGTCAGCAGAGGTGTTGGCTGTCGTGCGCGGGGTAAACGTTTGCGGGCGGATCTTGTGTTTGCTGTCACAGTCAAGATATGGGAGGGAAGGGCTGAAATATTGATTCGCTTTCGTCAATTTGATTGGTTTCAGGGCAGGAAAGCTGTCACAAATCAGTGAACTGTTGAATTAACTGCAGGCCAAAGGACGTTCTATGGCAATCCACTACTGCTATTGCCGTAGAGGCCATTCATGCATCATCAGTTGGGCATCATCGGTGTGGCAGGAGGTCCTCAGAGAGGGAGGGAGCATTGGCAGACGTTGCTTGATGGCAGTATGGACGTTGTCTTTGCTATATTGAGTAGTCGTAGTAGTGCTCCTTGCTCGTTATTTGGTTGCTTCCTGTGAGTGGGCTCGGCACCATGCCAGGGTGGAGGAGCAGTGCTGTCATAACACTGCGTCCTGCTGTGTGGGCGGATGCGCGCTTGGAGTGGAACAGGCCTACTTCCAAGAGGCATGTTTCAGTCCAAGCCCGGGTCAGGCCAGTACGTCGTCACAAAGAGCAGGTTGGATCTTGCGCCAGTCGGGAGCGGTGCCGTAGAGCACTGCAATAGCAAAGCCTTTTGACTTCTTCTTTAAAGCGTCTCATCCGACTCGAGACCCTCCCAGAAGGTATGCCAGGAATTCCCATTGTTCTCCTCGAGCATGAAGGAGAATCAAAATGGAATTGAACTCTTACAAGAAGCTTTACCTTTGCTACCCGATGAGTCACAAATGTCTGACTCGCGCAACCGTACTTTGCACTTACCAAGCCCGTACGCTCCACCAGCCTCGTCACTCGGGTGCCATTTTTAGCAGTAGCGCATTTCTAGCCGTAGCCCGCTACGTAGGATCTCTGGAAGCTTCGCCATTGGCTGATGCGGTGGGGAAGGAGATAAGGGCAGGAGCACGGAGAAAATGGCTTCAAAACTTGACGTTTTGAACGTGCTGTGCGGCCTCGTGCATGGGCCCGCTGTATAGGTCGTGGGCGTTTGCCAGCAGGAATGCAGCCTAATGCAGCGTCAGCTGCCTCGGCAGCCCTATGACGTCCATGGATGTGTTGGGCCTTCCAGAAGATGCCGCAATGAAGCTCCCTGCTTCCCGCCGTGGAGCTTCAGGATAGGGGGTTCCATGCTTCTCGAAAGGTGAGCACTGCTGTCTGCACTGCTGGCTGTTGCAGGCACTGAACTGGTCAGGCGCATACTGAGGAACCCGTTCGCTCTTGTCTGCCCAGGTGAAGCTTGACCAGCAGACGACGGCCGTGAACGGGTCCTTCGATGTCGAACTGAAGAAGGCCCCTGCAGCTGTGTAGGACAGGTAAGCCTCAATCGAACGAGCATACGTTGGTCGCGCACTGTGCAGTTTTGCCTAGGAATATTAGCAGCTGTATCAGCACGTCAGGGGTCCAGCCTTGATCCCCACAGCAGCAGCAGACCCCTCATATAGTTTGCATTTCTGTGAGTAGTACGGAGTTGAGTATGATTGATCCTGTTACGCAGCTTTCAAAGCCACTGCATGTACTTGCAAGAAACCCATGCTTTAAGACTTGTCCTTGCTGAGACTTGCTTCCGGTCTTGCAGGTGGTTCGACAACGTCCATGTACAAGTCGTTTTGTCATGCCGGTCAGTCACCCACCAGCCCAGCTTGTGTGCCACAGAGCACACACCTTGACGAGGGACATGGATGCAACGGTACTGGTCAACAGGGACAAGAGATAGCAGCACCCAGCAGTCCAAGCACTTAGTCTTGTTGACCGGACTGTGTAGGACTATGGCCAACTACTATTGTATGCTCTTTGGCCCATGTGTTGTGGTGTGAAGGGCAAGCAGTTGTTTGGAGCCAGGCAGAAAGGTGGTGTTACAATTGTTGTTCTGCATGATCTGCTCTTCCTGCAGATTGCTGCGGATTGCGGGGACCATGCAGCAGATTTCGTGGGCCGGGTCGGACACTCATGTGTTTTAGCATGCACCAATGGAGTGACGCATGAAGCAATGTGCATCGATCAGCTCAAAGGACAAGGTCTAGGTTTGGGGTGGTGGTGGCAACCTGCCTTCTTTGCTGCACCCTGCTTTTCTCGCTTTCAGCACTGCCTGACAAACCCTGCTTTTCTTGTCGCATCACTCTCCCCTGCTTTGATTACCTGTACCCAACCTCCGAAGCAATGTTCCATGCACTTACCCACCAGCTGTGGCTCCTTTCATTTATGCATGCCTTTTTGAGTGGCAGTTTAGCGGGCCATGATATCTGGTGTATGCGGTGAGTGGTGGATATCTGCTGTTGAGGCAGCTTGGGTTGAAATGTGTGTGCTTTCTTGTGGGGAGGGGATTGCTGTAAATCCCAAGGGTGTATGCCAGTCGGTTGTGCCACCACGGCCTTTGGTTTCGGAGCAGTTGCAGATGGCTGCAAATGGCTGCTTCATGTCTGCTACTGCTAAAAATGGGGAAGGAACTGTTGAAGTGCATCGCCTGCGTAAGTATACAATGGTATATGGTCTCCCAGCGGCAACCTTGCCGCAACTCCAACGACAATAGACAATGGCAAGTCGAAATGGGCTGGCCTGACATACATTGGCTAGCAAGGGATTTAGGGTGGGCTGGTGGCAGCCGATTGTTTGAGCTTGGACAGGAACTTGAGTATGCCGTTGGAGCCTAAGTTGGCTCCTTGTGGGTGGCGCTGCCCCCACCGGCGCCCTGCTTTGACAGGGCCATCTGGTAATTGGTAATTGGTAATTGACAATGATACTTCTATTTGGTAGTTGATGATCCAGAAGGTTACATGCTATTAGAATATAAGCAAACTACTCGATGTTTTGCCCTAGGCTTCCAAACCTGCCAAAGCCATAGCACCACCAGCAAGCATTAGTTCACACCCGTGAAAGACAGCAGGGCGCATGTCATGTAGACAGCAGTTCTACCAATTACCAATTACCAGATGGCCCTGGCAAAGCAGGGCGCCGGTGGGGGCAGCGCCACCCACAAGGAGCCAACTTAGGCTCCAACGGCATACTCAAGTTCCTGTCCAAGCTCAAACAATCGGCTGCCACCAGCCCACCCGAAATCCCTTGCTAGCCAATGTATGTCAGGCCAGCCCATTTCGACTTGCCATGCGCTGACCAGTTGACCCAGTCAACAGCAAGCCAAGCAGTTTTATGCCTTGCAGTTCTGCTGGCCAGATCATGTATCATACATCGTCACCCCGTCTGCTTTGCCCCGCCTGTTGCTTCACAGATCTTCATAACGTGGGGGGCCGACATGATTATGCAGCTGCCCATATGCTGACATTGTTGCATCAGACAGAAATAAGATAGCATGCAATGCTAGCAAGACGGGACCATAACCTCCTGCAGCCCAAGCCATAACTGAAACCACTCTACACAAACCATCTATCAGTAGTCAGCTAAACCAGTTTACCAGATTGCCGATTGGCCCCATCACTCTAAACTTGCCTGCTTACATGGCTTAATGCTCTGGCGCAATATCCACGTTCTTTATTATCTCACGAGACGCACTCATGCTTGTATATCCCTGTGAGCCTTGCAAACTTATGATCGTCAAACAGTCACACCCACGCATCAGCCCTCCTCCACCTCTGGTAACTTGCCTGACATAACATGTATGTTCTGGCAATACATGATGTGTGAAGACCGAGGGACTCAAGGGTGCGATGACACCAGGACTCTGTTTGAAGATAGCTCTGCCACAATCCTTCTAAACTTAGAAATACAAAACAATCCTCAACCCCCATCACACCTCTTTGGCGCTCATGCCCAGCCAGCGGCAAAAGGCTGCTGGTGATTATACTGCTGCTGTTGTTGCTGCTGCTGCTGGGGAAGGGGGCCACCATACCCGCCTGCTTGCTGCTGCTGCTGCTGCGGTGGTGGCCCACCATACATGCCCTGCTGCTGCTGTTGTGGCTGCATTGGTGCTTGTCCATAGCTGGGTCCTGGACCTTGAGTAGGCCCTCCATATCCCCCACCCCCAGCCGGCCCTCCCATCTGACCACCACCTGCCATGCCATAGCCGCCACCGCCACCGCCACCACCAGCAGCAGCATAGCCACCGCCTTGCGTCCCTGCGTTCCAGCTGTTAACATAGCCAGGACCACCACCTCCACCTGCAACAAGCAACGCGAGAGACGCTCAGCAGCAGACCCAGTACACAGCAGTGAGGGATGAGCATAGCTGGCTAATAGCAGTTCTCTGAGAGTTTCGAGTGCGGGCGGCGTGACTACAGGGCCAGTCCAGAGGATGTTTATACTGGGATGAGTAGATGGCTTTCCACAGTCAGACCTATGTTGGGTTTCCACACTTTACTCAAACCAACCAAATCACCCAGCCCCTGCGCATGCAGAGCTTTGAAGTGGGTAGGGTTTCAAGACCCAGGGCCCATGGGGTACCAGTCGAACATCTGCAGCAGAAAGCATTAACATGCACAGTAGGGGCAGCTAGTGACTTGGCAGGGTAACTGACAGATGGGGCTTATGGCAGAACCCTGATAGTTGGCCTCACTCTAACACAATCAAGCTTCTCCTCACCCCAATCCCAACCCAGGCAACCCGTTCTCACATCGCCAGGCTTCATACATGCCCGCCAAGCGCAATGCAAGCAATAAGTACAGCCATACACACGTTGCACGTATCCACTGTTCTGAGTTGTACCCCAGTTGACCATGATGGATACCCTGCTACCTGGCTGTCATAAAACCCCGCTATCCCTTTAGATCACTCAATTCAACACTCACCTTGGTTCCAACCGCCGCCGCCACCACCACCACCCATGCTTGTTCGTCCTTGGCCCTGCTGGTACCCCCCGCTTTGGTACCCCCCACCGCCCCCACCTCCCTGCACCCCTCCCGAAGCTCCATAGCCCCCGGGGGAAAGCATGGTACTAGGACCCGCCCCTCCTGCAGGGGCCTGGGTCGCCCCAGCAGGACGGCGCTGCCCACCCGCTGCTGCTGCCGGCAGTGGTCCCATGATGGGCTGGCCTGCCTCAAGCTGCTGAATGTAGTTCATGAGCACACGCCCCTCAGACACATAATCCAAGGGAGCCACCTTGGAGATGGACACCTGTGACAGTGCAGCAGTGACAAGGACAAACGTGAAACGTTTGAAATGTATTCATGTGAGGAAGCCACTCATGCCAGAACAGCCCTGGACCAGTGCTCACCAAACGGATTGAACGCTGCAACACACCACCAAAACGATCCTGGCACTTGGGAAACACCCCTTGCATAAGCTTGCACAGCAGAGACAAGGTTCAAATGCCAGCAGCTTCTTTATATGCAGCTTATGCACCCTTCATAAAACATGCATTTAGCCTCCCCAGTAAAGCTGGTGCCCCCTGACCCTCCTCTCACCCTTATGCGCTGCTCATCTCCATAAGTGTCCTCAGCCACCTTGAGCTTGAACAAGAAGGTTCTGAAGTTGTTCTCACTGATGAGCTGCTCAAAGCGTGCACTGTCCCCATCAACAACATCCTTAATGTCCACTGCTGAGCAGCCCATGATGGTGTCACCAGCATCACCAAAGGCAGTGAGCCACTGGCAGCCTGTGTGGTCCTGGGCTTGCACATTCAGCAAGTAGCGCCAAGCAGGCTCCGGGCAGTCCGCGTTACAACGTTCGCAGCGCCTGGGAATGCAGCGGAAGCGAGACATATGTTAGCGACAAGAGTGACAAAGAACATACCAGAAGACCAGAGAAGCACCGAGACAAACAAGATAGCCTGGCACAGCTGGCAGCAGCTGGCCACACAGCAACAGATAAAAAGTGGCAGCAGCACCAGCAGCGACAGGCAAGGAGCACCGGACAGAAACAGGAGCATGGGCAAGCTTGTATGCATTGCAAGCGAGAACTTTTGATCACACCTTTCCAAACACACGAACACCACACTTGCCCATTGCTGCAAACACCCAACATTGACATTTCTTTATATGATCAACCTTCATGACTAATGCCACAAGACGGACTCAGTCAAATGTACATGCACGTTTTTCTCAACGCATGGGTTATAAAGGTCTTGAAACCATAGCTACATTGAACAGAGGTGCCAAACCGCAAGCATAAAGAACCTATCGGCCCAACACAAATCAAGACTTAGCTCAACCTGCCAGTCTTACCACGCATTCTCCCCAACCTCCTGTAGCTTCTTGTGGCACATCCTGCCGTTGAACTGCAGGGTGCAGGCTGGGTAGAACATGTTCTCACTCTTGATGAAGTTGATGGAGCCAGCCACCTGGGAACAGGTTCACCACACACACAGGTCATTACCACTTACTACATCATGCACAACTGCTTCTGCCTGCCATGGAAATCTTGCCCTTGTGCATGTCAGTATCAGAGCCAATGACTGTAAATGAGATTATGAGCATAGACTATCGATGCCATTCTACACCACCGGTAGTGAAATGATGACATTAATCAAGATGCCATCAACACACATCCATGCACTCCAAGGCGCTACTTCATGGAGCAGCAATAGCAGAGCAGTTCCGTGCTGGCCACATCGCTTGCTCAATAGCTACCTGTAGACACAGCGCAGCTTGCTTTAACAATCGACCCACGCATGCATCGCCAAGGATGCACACAACTCTACTACGCCAAAGCCAAACCCCTCAATTTGATCGCCGCTTGCCAATGCCCAGCCCTTGCGCCCCAACTTACCGCCACCCACTCCGGCCCGTTTGTGGTGCCAATCCCCTCATCCTTGATCTGAGCGAACGTCACCCTCCTGTCCTGGCGCCCACCACCAGCACCCTTCTCACTCAGAGGCGCTGCCACTGAGGACATGCCACTGCTGTTGTACCAGTTGCGCAACCAGCCTGCCTCTGGAATGTTGGGTTCCATCAGCACACGGCTGGAGCTCAGGGTGGAGAGGTTCTTCCCATTGAAGTCACCCACCCGCACACTCTTAAGTGCCACAATGGGCTTGGTGCCAGACTTCACCGCTTCCTCCAGAGTGTTCCCAGGCTCCTGCACAAACCTGGCAAGGGGTTGAGGGGACAGGAGGCAAGGGCGGCGATCATGCAATAAATTGAGTCTTTTCGGAGTGAAGGGCTTGACAGGGGAGCTTTTGGTCACCACGAGAACTCTCCATATGAGCCATCCGGATATCTACTGCAAGACGTTCCTGGAGACAACGCTAGTGCTGGTCAGATGGACAGCTGGGGTCTGGGTGTTGTGGAGAAACCCACATGTGTCCACTCCTCCAGCCTTAGATGCTGTCCCACCTGCAACTGCTTTTCAGGTTTTGCCCTGTGTGGCCTTCACATCCCCTGTTTCCCTCTTGGCTCGCTCCACTCAACCCTCCTTCCGGACCCTCTCTACCGCCCGCTTTCCCTTCTGGTCTGCTGCTTTCTTCCCACCACGCCCCTCTCATCCGCCTCCCTCCATCCCCTCCCCTTCCCCTCCTGCTGCCTTCATCCCTTCCCACCTCCATACCAACCTCGCCCATCTCTTTCGCTCTCAACCTCCCCCTCCCCTCCTTCCCACCTCACATCTCCAAGCAACCCCGGCCAGCCCTCATTTCTCACTTTGTTCAGTTGTTCCCCAGTCACCTTCCCTCATCCCAATTGAGACGCCTCTCCCGCCCCATCTCACCATCCCAATACTGAAGTGCTTGCCCCACAATCCCCGTACTACATGCAGAACGCCCTCTCTATCATGTGCTCTCACATGGCGCCCCATCATACCTGTCCCACAAGGTCACTTCAATGGAGCGCCCCGAGTCGTCTCGCACATTTATGCTCCTCTTGTGCACATCAGTACCATCCCTCTTGGTGATGAGCTGCCAAGCGTCCACGCTGTCCACCACACCAATGACGTCCACTACTGTGCCACTGTCTACCTCTTCCAGCTGGGCAAGCTTGCGGAACTGAGGAAGGAAAGGGACAGACCACACCTCAAAGGCTAATTCCATGGCATCCGCGCGTAACATATTCAAATTGGACTTCTGACTCATATGAATGGGAAATGGGTGCCAAACAGTCCTCACATGGCATGTCTTGACCAGTGTGCGTTCACGTCCACTGCAACAAGATTTAGATTGACAAAAAGAAGCAGCAAAGAATTCAAAACACCGCTCCTTCCTGGTCGCCATATGGGCAGAAAAACTGCGTGATAACAGCACTGCATGAGGAGGCCTACCAATAAAACATACAAGAAATCATACCATTGAATCCCACCTGCTGTTCTTTGTGGAACTCGAGGTGCGGGGCCTATCGCACTTTTGGCTATGGCATATCATGAAATGTAATGTAATAGTACACCTGTCTACAGGATCCTGCTCCAGCAGGACCCCACTGAGCCTGTTGACAGCCTTGCTTCGCACAGATCCTACACAGGCAACCGCCATGCTTCTCAAACAATGGAGCAACCTCCTGCCCCAGGTGGCAGAAAGACCGTTCAGAATCTGTCAGGTGATGGTACTCACGTTGTATGTGATGTGGGGGATGGCTGCTGACTCCTGGTCCTCCTGCACCCGCTCAATAACACTGTTGCGGTCCAGATAGATCTCAAAGTCATGGTTGGTGTGGTTGAACTTGGCATTCCGCTGCCGCAAGCTGGCCTTGCTTAGAGTGTAGACACCACCTACCTGAAAGAATCAAAGGAATCACATAACTTCATGGTTAAAATGGGTACCTGCATATTACATCACCTACCTGTCCAGACCAGCCGCTACAGAGTAGCAGCATATACATGCATACTCTCTTGGACTCACAAGCCATCATACAAGCAGTGCCATACCATCACTCATTGTTACTCTGCAGAGATGATATACAGCTCATAACGTGGATAATGCCCATCCAGGAAGGTTTAGGACTTTGTCCATCTTGTGCCCCCAGGCTGTACTACTGCCTTCTAGCCCAGCAAGGCATGCCAGTGCAAGCAAGCCTCTCTTCCAGCCTTGAACAGCACAATTCTCCACCTCACACCTCTGCACCCCAGCCAGCATGCAGTGTGACAAGTGCCATAACGGCTGCCTCACTACCCTGACATTAGCACACACTATCCTGCCCCTTACCTCCACCAGGTCAACCACCGTGTCAACCTGTTCATTCCAGGCTGTGACCTTGATTTCCCCGCCATCCTTGTCTAGCAGGTCGAAGCTAAGGATCTTCCCCTCATTCCGCATGTTCTGCCACCTACGTACAAAGCCAAGCAGCAGGTCCATCAGCGAGCAATGGAGCTGCAGGAACTGTTCCAATTACGCACACAGTATGGCAGAATCCAGCTCACTGCAAGCAACAGAAGGTCAAATGTTGTTTTTGTGATGGCCTGAGGTGCGTGGCCTACGGCACTTTTGCTATGGCATATCAGGAAATGTAATAAGGTACAGCCATACCAGACACAGGACCATTGCACACACTGAGCACATGGAGTTCGCTCTTCCTGGCTTCTACTTTATAGAGACAAACATTCTCTTCATGCACTGCAGCCAATGCCTGCACAGGCTGGCCGCCACAGAAGACGCATTTCCTGACTAGATAGACAAGTCCTGTATAAACAAGGATTGCGCACAATGCATCTCCAGCACACGCAGTCACAGTTGCTTTGACACTCCTTCAAGCCAATCTCACCTCCGGACTTCCCCCTTGGATGTGCATCTGGCCTTGATGCACCAGGCGCTAGTGTATGGGCTCAACGCACTGATGGGGATGATACGTGGTGCTGCCCTATCACGAGCCACGGGACCGGAGCCCATATTGTACTGTGAACGAGGGGCCCCACCACCACCACTACCAGCACCACCATACGCACCCGCACCCCCTTGTGGTGCCCCATACATGCCCGGTTGGTTCCCCTGCATCTGCTGCTGCTGTGGTGGTGGGCCCCCACCTCCCCCAGCCCCATAGTTGCCCCCTGGAGGACCATAAGTACCCCCAGGAGGCCCGTAGTTACCACCTGATGGCCCTCCTCCATAGCCCCCTCCAGGAGGGGCTCCATAGGGTCCAGCTGGCCCAGGGTTCACTCCACCTTGAGGTCCCCCATATGCAGGAGGTGGAGCGCCATACATTGGGGCGCCTTCTGGCATGAATCCCCCCATGGGGCCCTGCTGCTGCTGTGGCTGCTGCTGCGGCTGGTACATTGCAGAACTCTCTGGGGCTTGTGGGGGGTCTGGATCGCCTATGATCCCTGTCCAGATGCCCTTGGGCACCACAGTGAGGAAGATAAGGAGCCGGCTGGAGAAGCAGGGGGCGAAGAGGAAGGGGAAAACGGCAGGTCAGATGAGAGCTAATGCACTTCTGTCGGGCAACCAAGTGCGAAGTCCTTTGCAATGCAGGGCCCAATACATCCGCAAATCCTCAGAGCCCATTACTCATCCCCCAGATATAAGCAAGTCCATGCACACACCATTATAAATCAGCTGCTGGTACATATGTATGCAAGCTTGTGGTGCAGAATGCCCGATGAAAAACGCAGACAGATTTTATGCCACCACTCAAGAAGCCCCAGGAGGTATGCCCAGGCACGAGAGGCACATGTCGTGCAGGTACTTCTGCCTTGCCTTCAGCACCAAGTCCATACCTCTTTGGGGGAGCAGCAGCGTTCGGGGCCACCTTCTTGTTCCCGACCAGCTCGTGCACCTCAATTACGGCACCCCTTGCTATCTGCCCTGAATCCACCAGCTCTTTCAGCTGTGTAGCGAGCAGAGCAGTGCACTTAAACTTCCCATCAGTTACTGTCACTTTAGTACGCCTTTGGGTGGATTCATTCTTCGGCGTGATTTCCTGAACGTCTGCATGTGTCAACCGCAGCTCATGAAAACAATCGCATCAATGAAGCAAGGCTCCGGGTTCCTCTGACGCGTCCAGAGCAGGCATTACTAAGCTTGCGCACCTAAGATCTGCAGCGTGATAGGCACGCCAGTGAAATCTTCTACAGCCAGAGCATGTTCCAAAACTCCCACCGACAACTGGGGCGTTCCGATACCGTTCATCGTGAATGTGTACCCAACCAAAGCTTAATGTTATAGTGGGTGAGCAGGGGTAACATTTATGCTTTCAGGAGGAGCAGGACCAAGTACAGGAGTTTCGCGGCACTATTCAGGCTGTTGAATCTGCAAGGTCCTTCAACCCAACCAGAACTGGGATCTCCAAAGGCCCAGAAGCCAGTATTGAGTTGAAAAGCTTATCACAGGTACTCTGATGCGACTGTCTCACGCGCACTACCGCATGCTGAGCATGACACTTAGGGGATTCGGGCGGTTTCCGAGTGACACCGGCTGCGGAGCGCGATTAGAGCGGTTTCCGAGTGACATGGTCAGCGACGATTTGAACTCGGGCAGGATTCCGATGAGGAACACAGCGATTGCAGAGTAGATGGCTACGGTGGAGATGGCGTGGGAGATTTGTGGCCAGTAAGGTAAGCTGTGGCGATTGTGCTGCTCTGCTGCCACTGGTGTGGCTGTGGCATGTGAGTGCAGTGACGTGACGATCAGGAAGTAGGTCGGCATTGCCTCTGAGAACGACCGACTGCAGGTAGCTGTAACATACTAGTGCTGTCTAGTGTGTTTGCAATGGGCACGAGGCGCTTCCAGTGTCGGAAGCGCCCCTCGTGGGACTACCATCCAGGTCGCCTTATGCAGGTGGGTTGTGAGGGACGTTGAGATCTGGTGGCATTGGTAATGCACATGCATTGTTTGAGGTACTTAATGACCATAGAGCTACTGAGTGGGCCACTAGTAGTGAAGTAGGGCTGTACACAGCTTAAGCCCCGACTGGCTGTTCAAATTAGCAGCTCGCCTCAACCTGAGCAATAGAGCGAAACATCCTCAGCGTCTGATACCTAGGTAGATCACGACTGACAGAAGCCCCGCCCAAAGCAAGCGGTAATCGCTGGGCACCTATCCCACGACTTGTCCATGTGCACATGCGAAGCAATACCGCTTGGTCCCATTTGATAGCAACTAGACCGCAGAAGCAGCCCAGACTCTCTTGTTCACAGCCCATTTACGTGCACTAACCGCATGTTTCTTAACTTGACAGCCCGTCAGCTACTGACTCAATCCGGTCTTTGGCAGACGGGACTGCCTGGGCATTGGTTGCACTAGTCGGGCTTCCCCTTATGCTTCACAATACTCAGTGGCCATAGCGGCTACAAGGCCTGCTTTGCGCCAACTTTAAAGTTTGCACATCTAGACCCTGGTGCTGCTGTAGTATGTATGCGATATTGACCAGCAGGCAGCGGAGGCAACAGCGCACTTGCCTGGGTCGCTCCTTGCACCAGCCCGGGTCAGGACATTGGGTGTTTGCTATGACACCTCAAGGGCGTACTAGTAGACACCGCCCTGCGGACCCCCTGATAGGGCCATACAAGCCGCATGCCAGGTAAGACCTCAAGATTTCCTCAAGCTGGCTGTGCCTGGTTGCAGTGGTCAGGGGAGCGCCAAAAGGTGGCCGAGTTTGCAAGCACGGATGTGAAACGTCCCTGGATGTGAGTGTATCAACAGGGCATGCCACCAGGGCAGCCTGCCATGTCAAAGGACAGTATTACCTGTGACATGCATCAGCAGCAGTTCACATTAGCATACCTTCTCAGGTTTCCAATTAATCGCTTATGACAGGTGTATCTAGCAAAAACTAAAACAGGGAAAGAGCATAATATAACAAATATTTAAGGTGTGGAACCGCAAAGGGCTGCCTGTAGGCTGGGCAAACATACTCCATCATGTGAAGGCACAAATTGTCCCTCTGCTCTGTCTTACCTCCAGCAAGTAAAGTGTATGCTGAACCTTGCCCGGGGATAGACATATGCCGTCGTAAGGTTGACAAGGTACTTGTTTTACTGCTTCACGCACAGGCCAGTTGTTGGCCACACCAAAGGCAAAACAGCCATGACTCCATCCAATGCTATACAAAAGTGACGCATGAACTTATGCCATATCACAAAGCTGACAAGCACACACACAAGCTGCAACTCCATTCCACTCATGCTATCAGATTGGATCTCAAGGACGACACTTGCCACCGCTGACATGGTAGACTGTAGCCCAACTACACAACATTTGGGTAGTCATCATCATGTTATCACCGGGAACTACTGCTGATGGCAAAAGCACTAGTTGTGCAACTTCGTTCAATACTGTGAAAGGGCACTCGTGGATGCCTTTTGCCACAAGACCAACACCACACTCTTCAATCCTGAGTCCATAAAGGACATTGGCTAAGTGTGGCTGGTGTGCCACAAGTGAAGGGCTGAGAGACATCTCAATGTATGAACTCCATCCAGTACGAGATAATGCTGTAGGCATGACCTGTTGCTGCTGCCACAAAGCTGGCAATAGCATGCAACCATGATTTCAAGAGTCAATGCCGAGGGCAACCGGCTCTGGTATTATAAGCACAACGTGTGCAATTCACTCTGACATTTAAAGCCATGTTGAAAACACCCACAGAGACAGAACAATGCCGCCACAAGGCTGACAAACGGTGTGCAACTAATGCGCATGCCCAGCGACATACAAAAATTGAGGTCAGCTTCTATTGCCACTGATCAGTCAGCAGTGACCCATGGAACTTAAGACTTTCACACTCATTGGTCAATGTATGGTCATCCATTATGAGCAACTGCTGCTGCCTCAGGGTTGACAAACTGGGCACCCGCTCATTCCAGAATGGCAAAGGGCATGCCAATGATTTCACAACTGCCACCAAGAACTAGTCTGGTGTTCTCTTGACAGAGCCATCAATCAAGTTGACCCACCTACTAAGTGCCATCTGCTGGCTTAAGGGCGAGCAAACTGTGCAAATTGCTTCAAAAGACACTTCAAGGCACGCAACTGCTGGTGCCACAAGTGTGAAGTGTGCAACCACGGCCACTAATTCCCTGCGATACCAAAATGCAGTAAGACCCACCAGATTGGTTGGAAGGGCATATTTATTCATGCCTCCCCAAGGCTGGCAAAGTTTGCAGCTTTCCAGATGGAATTCTATAGTGTTCATGCATTCTTGCCGCCACAAGGCTGACAAATTTTGCATCAACTCCCCCTCGATCCAAGTTAAACCAGGCCCCCAACCACAAGGTTTGCGTGCCAAAAGCTTGCAACCCCTCACAATTTTTTTAATCAGCTTGGACACCTGATGCACCACTGTCATGTTTAAAGTGCAAAGTGCTGTTACTCCACCAGCGAGACAACAAGGTATGTAGTAGTACGCATGCACTGCAGTCCTTCCAGAGTCATTGGAACAGCGGCTAGTGTTGCTGCCACAGGGCAACAGTGAGAGCTCACCGTATCTGCCACTACTAGTTTACTACTAGTACCTCAAACCATTGACGGGGCATGACCCAGGTGACCGCCACAGACTGACACATAGTGCAACTGCCTTCATCAGAAGAATAGGAAGGCAGCAGCTGCTGACTCAAGGCTTTGAAGCATCAGTCTGTGATGCTCCCAAGCTATAGGTTCAGTGGTAAAAGCACTGACTGCTCCCACAATAAGGCACAAGATGCAACCGACTGTACAGCAATGAAGCGGCACAACAATGATGATATATCATGCCACTGAAACACCTTCTAGAGAACATTAGGCCTATTCTTAGCATACCCCATGTGATGGTTTTAACAATGTGGAAAGATGCTTCCTAGCACGGAACCACAGCTCCTTGGTGAGGTGCTGGCTGGTAATGCCAGCAGCGGCCCCCAACAACCCCCCCCTCATGCCTTAGGGGTTTTCTTGCTAAGTGTGATGTGATATCAATAGCAACTGCCTTGTTTGCTTAAGTGGTAGCAACCCCCAATGCACATACACACGCACACCAATGTGCTATTCGTATTGGCACCACTTTGAGTTTTCATTCTCGAAGTATGAGGGAGCCCCCGCTGCCCCCTGAAGAATTGCTCCACAATAGTCGTTGCATGTGGTGCAGGCAGCCCCATTGCAGGTTATGGGTGCACTAGCGGGACAGTCAACAGGCAATGGACCGATGCCGGTACTATCCACGCATAGGAATTTGCGGGAATGTTGGTGATGGCAAGGTTGTGCAGATAGGTCCAACATTGTCATCTTCACCTCCATTGCCTTTGCCAGTGCAAGCAGCAGTGAACTCCGTGCAAGCTGCAGCCCAGTCAAGATATTTAACACTCAAGACATGGAATTCCATAGGTGAAGGAGAAAGGGAGACAGCGCTCTGGGATCAGGTTGAGAAAGGTTCTCCTAGGGATGCAACATTGCCAGTATGAATTGGACCTCAGACACATCTAAAGTGCCCTGAATGATGCTAGTTGGAGGGAGTAGTCAAATGGAACGGTAGGGCTCAAAGTTGCTTTGCCTCTAGGTGTCACCGGGGTATACTAACTGCCTTATCTGCTTTGTAGTGAAGGCATAGCTATACCACTAGACTGCAACAGGATTCTGGCAGAGGAGGGTTGTTGCGTCATACGAGCCCCCATACTTGCCTCTTACGTACCTGGTGCAGGTTGTGTGCATACTCCATCATCACAGATCTCCCCTTGAGCGCAGGCTTGTCAGACATTATGAAACGGTCAAGCTTTTCCTTCTTTTCCTTTCCCAGGTTATGTGGAAACCTGCAGTCATAATGCTACCGTAGTGCTCTTTCCCTTCAAAGGGTTTAACAGGGGTCCTTCACCCCCCTAAGCTCTCCCTTGCCCACCCACCCTGAAGGTGCAGATCAGTATGTATTTCCTTTCCCGTGCCCTCCAGACCCCAAAGTGACTACTTCCATTTTCCCTGCTTTTTGCCTTCCACCGTCTAGCCTGTAGCTCAGAGTCAGCCCAGAGCCTTTTACATGCTTTCTTTCCTTCCTCCTTCCCTTTCAACCCCCGAGTTAACCCAGAGCCAGCCCAGCACAATTTCCTTTCTCTCTTCACTTTCACCCTCAACTTCAAGCCCAGACAGCTATTTCCATTTGTCCTGTGGTCTTCCTTGCATCTCTGGGGCAGCCATAACCTTTTTTCTGAATTCTTCTGTTTCCCAACTTCCTCCACAGTAAGCCCAACAACATATACTCCCTTTGTTTCCATTTCCGCTACCTCCTAAGGTGGTCCCTAGTACACCCTAAATCCCACGGCCTAACCCCCTGCACCCCAACTTCCAGGTATGTGTTTGCTATGACTGCTATTCAGCATGCTACAGGCGGGGCTACTATTGTGATGGCATTCAGGGCAGAAGGTTGGCGTTTTACCAAGGCCACCGGCGTTCATCATGACTCTCAGCTCCCAACCCTGTGCACGTCAGTATCACATATCATCAGAGAGAGAGAGAGAGAGAGAGAACTACGCAGAGAAGGGGGGAAATCCCTTCTTGCATATGTTAAGGGAGCGGGCCCTTACCTAATATAGATAGGCCCACTACCATTCGGAGCCCAGAACACATAGGTGGGTGGGTAAATTACCCACCCGCCTATGTTATCTGGGTGGATGGGTGTGTCGCCAAAACTGCGGATCGAGGTGACGTTCCTTATGACGTTTAGTAGTGTAAATCCAATGAAGGTTGGTGATGGCCATAACATGAAGGCGGTTGAGCAGGCGGGGGAGTGCTTGTTTTCTGACACCAAGGTATCGCAAATGAGAGGTGGTAGAAGAGTATATTGTTCCAGCCACTCCATATCATCATCAATAGCTGCTGTTCACCGAACTTTTGTGGGGTTGTATGTTGATTGCTTCTGCTGCGCTTGGTTCGTGTGTAACTGCTGGTAAGTGCTGGTAGTGCTGTCCATGAACCATTAGAAAGGTTTCCTATCCCATATGCGGCTTGGACATGAGCAAACTTGAAAGACCGGCTTTTGATTCAGTGAGCATTCGAGCATTGGCACAAACAGCAGTTTAGACAGCCTGCGTTGGTCGCTTCCGCTTGAAGACTTTCACCAGGCCGACGAATGCAAGTAGCTTGAGGGAACAAGTTACGGGTGGCTTTTCAATAGGGGCACCGCTGCTGCCATGCGTGCATGGGCTGATGCGGTTGACCAGCAGACCAACAGACCAGCTGCTCTATGCCGTTAATCTGCGCAGAACCCACATGAGCTTTGCATTGCGCCTGTTCAGTGTGTCTGTCATGCTGTATACACTGCACTGGCGAAAGAGTCAGCAGGCACCGGACCGGCTGCACTCGGCTGCTCGGTCAGAGTGATGTCAGTGAGGACGTTGACATGCATTGCTAGGGGCAGGACAATACCGTCGATGCGACAAAGTCAGGAATGCACTCCTATCCAGAATAGCTATTGCGAGATAAATCAGCCCATACTGTCTTGTTGTTACTGTTGCCTGTGAGATCTCGTGCATCCGAAACCTCTTCCCCTCCTGTGATATTGCGAAGATGCTTAGGTCGGTACCCGCAGCAGCGACACTGCTGAGGAATGGTCTCCTGGGGAGCCGGGAGGCCGCTGCTGCAGTGTCGCACACTTTAAAGACCTCCTTCCCAGGCTTCCTGTCAAATGAAACCTTACCAACGTCCCTTGGCCACAAGGGCCGCTTTCTTGGCAACAATCCTGAAGGTTACGCATTGTTCTCCACTGGTCGTGACAGAAGCGACGATGCTCCTCCCACCAAGGATGCCACCGGCGTAAGTAGTGATGATGGCACACCTGCAGCTGCTCGTGAAGCTGAGAACACGTCTCCCCTGGGGCTTGCTTATGGCAGCGCCCCAGAACAGATGGGTCCTATTCAGTCTGTAGAGAACCTTCACCTCCGGGGTGAGGGTGAAAGAGGTGCAGGGCTTACTGAGCAGCAGGTCCATCAAGCAGCACAACCCATGTCACCCTTGGTGGAAGAGCTTGATGCTCATGAAAGACATGAAGAGCCACAACCTGCACACCAACAAGCTGTAAGCAAGCTCCAGGGCTTCGCTACAAGCTGGTGATAGACATGCATCTATCAATCTCCCTCATTGTGTAAAGTACAATGGTAATAATGATGCTTTGCACCCTGAGGATAAGATGCAGCAGGAGCTTGACTGCTGTCATTGGCTAGAAAATAATGTTTCAATCTGTTGGACAAGCCTGAGGGTCGGCACTATTTAGGAACCATCTTGCGGCCATTTCTACCCTACTTATGCATATGCATGCGTCATCAGCGTGGCTTGGATATAGGATCCAGGAATGCTGGCTGTGCATTGCACAAGTGCGTCCACAGCATGATCATTGTGGCTTTTGGTACAGCACAAGGGTATGCCCTTGCAGAGGCTGACGGACCCTATAATGGACCCAATTCTCCTGACAATACTGTGCTGCTTTTCTGCTGCTTGCTGCACTGCACCTCAATGCAGGGCCTTGGTGGCATGAGTCAACGTCCTGAGGGCATTGAGGGCAAAACTGATGGACCCCAAGGTACAGCTGGCCTGCAGCATGCTTGCCGGGCATCATGTAGCATTTGCTGTATGCTTTTGCCTGGTTTCTTTTTGGTTTTGTTGGGCCCCAGACTCCAGTGCAAAATGCAGGGACCATAGCACCAATGATCTCTGTCGCATCCCGCTGTGCCCCTCAGACGTTCTGCATGTGTTGTTCCTTGCCTTGCAGGCATCTCTTGTCTATTGAGGTCTGCGCTTCCTTTTGTGCTTGAAAAGCATGTATGTCTCATTGAATGCAAAGCATTACAGCAGGTCCAACTATGCATTACCTGCCAGTTGGCAGTCAGCCTCGGTGCTTAATGGCATGGCCACCAAAGATTGCATATATGCTGACCTGGATGGGCGTTTGCAATTGCTCAGACGTGTCCTGATCCATGCCTGTTACTACACCTGTGCTCTAGGCGACACATACTATGCCACCCCTGAATATCCCGGTGCCAATGCCTCTCAGCACAGTGGTGGTAGTGGCAGCAGCAGTGGTGGTTTACCTCAGGGCCAAGGGGATACCTCCAGCATGAACGACCCCAGGGGCAGAGCGGAGGACCCCAATGCAGGTATGGGTGCATTGTCTAGTGGTGGCATGCGGCATTGATGCTTCCACATATATCTTTCCTTTGAGGGTCTTACGTAGCAGCTGCTGCCCTGCTGCCTTGATTGGAAGGCAAAGAGTGTGTTTGCTGCCAAGGTGGTCTGGTGGCTTTGGGCGCACTGTATCTGGGTGTCAAGCTCGTGCCATACTCTACATGTTGGTATGTAGCTCAGAGAAGTGCGACAGCATGCTGGTGTTGACAGACTGATTTGTTTGACAGCAGCCTCGTGATTGGCAGCTGCAAAGTGATGTTAGGGCTGCTGCTAGGGTGAGTGGCACGACTACTGAGCATACGACGTACACGGAGTGAATGAGCTTGCCAGCATTGACGTTTGAGACGCACACTGAGCTGAGATGCAGGTTGCAGGTCTTGTATTAGGGGCGGCCAGCCCTTTCCATATTTCATGTCGGGTATTTTCTGGTGGTGCCAGATCAGGCATTGTCTCTTATGATACTTGCACTCTGTCCCTGCACTAGCTCCGTTGTGGGATCTGCTGCTTGAGGGGCTCTGCACAGGGCATGTGGTAGTTTGGTGGCTGTCACCTCACATGTCTAAACTTTTGTTATTCTCCTTGATGCAGTACATTCTGTTGGTCTGTTTCCACCAACATACACATGAGCTGTGCTCACCTACTTCATGCCAGCCTTCTCATGTGGTTTCCTGGCAGTTTGGAAACCCTGGATAGATAGTGGCGGGAGTTATCAAGAGCAGTTCTTTGGTTTGCCTTTAACAATTGGAAGCTTCTACTGGCTGCACCTGACTCAACACCCATCTGTGTTGAAAAGGAAAAAAAGGTTTAGGGTTTAGGGTTTTAGGGTTAGGGTTTAGGGTTTACCCATCTATGTTGAATCACCCCCGGCTGTTGCTGCTTGTATATGTACACCCAGGTCGTCTGCAAGACCCTGCTGTGCACCACCCCCAGGCAGGAGCACACACAGACAACCCCCTGAAAGACGCCCCTATGGCTGGTCACTCTGATGCCTCCATTATGTCCGGGGGTGACCCCACTCACTCCTTGGGCACTGACACTAGTGCCGCTGCTATGATGCAAGAGACACCTGACCCAAGGGGTGCTACTGATAGGGCCTCAGGCGGGGGCAGCATGAGGGGGGTGGACAGCAGCAGCAGGGAAAGTGAAGGGGAGCCAGGGGCGCAACCTGGAGAGCCAGTGGCAGGTGGCACCATGTCTAAGGAGTTTGTGAAGGACAGTGTGGGGGATAGTGAGGGGAGCAGCATGGGGAACAGGGTGGCCCCAGGGGAGGTGAGGGAGGAGGATGTGAAGATTTCAGAGCTGCCCAAAGGGGTGGATATTACTGATATACCTGCTGGTCAGAGTGATGCTTGAGCAAGGGGGTGGCGCGGGGGCCGTACAATGGATGCCCGCGGTTCAGTATGACTGTCCATCCAGGTGGCTGCTGTCAATCAAGCTGTCTTGTGATCTGTCTCCTATGCAAGTCTGTGGCGATTAATCCAGTTGCCCGGAAGCGCATTTGTTCTTGCATTTGTCCCTGCATTGTTGGACATCAGAGCACGTGTGTGGTTTGCGCTCATGTATCGATGAAGGCTGATTTGCCAAAAGGTCGAGCCGTCAAAGATTTGGAGCAGGGTGCATATATGGTGCACACAGATAGATCTTCACTGGTTGGCAGCATATTCCTTGTTGTGTTGTTGCTGTGAATAGATTGCTGCACATAGTTTCTGTGTGCATGGATGGTGCTTCTGGAGTAGGGGCTGCCTCTATAACGCTGATTGAACACGTCAGTACTGCACCGGGTGCACATTAGTTCCAGCGGAGTGGAATGAAATGGAGACCCTCACCGGTAGAAGTGGATGCAGCTGCAGCAATCTATCTCATGTGTGTTATTACTCTTGGTGGTGAGTACTGACAAGTCTCAAAGGGCTGCATGGACCAGAACCATCTCATGGTAGGTGAGATGTTGCCTGAACTACCCTCCTGCGTACCTAAGTCTATGTTCAGAGGTAGAACCAACACACTGAGCCGTCCGATGAGTCAGTCTGACTTCCGGTCTTGGACCCGGACGTTAAAATTGGTTTGTTTGTTTCAATGGACGACGGCATTTGCTTCTACACCAGTGCACCATGCAAATTGGGAGGAAGACTGTCTCAGATGCTATTGGGATAGATTACATATTATAGATTACAAGTTGGCCCCACAGCGGGGGTGCCCGTCACGGAGCCAAACTAGGCTCCATGGGCATCTAAGTCAACATAGTCATCATAATCAGACGAAAATGTATCAGCCTTGTAATCAACCAGACCTAACTCATGAAGCTTGTCACATATGGATGCCGGGTCCGGTGCCTCAAAACGCCTACTAGTCCAAGCACTCTGAAACAAAGGCAGCAACCTTTCTTGGCTCCTGATCCATAAAAGCTAGCTTCCATCAGCACAAAGTAGCCAAGCCCAGAAATGGCAGCCATTCATCCCCAGCTTTCACTCGGTACCATCAGGGTGGACTCATACATCAACCATCCTGCCTGTCCTAAAGTCAAACTTGCCATGACAGACTACATGCATGCCGAGTGCATGCAACTTTTCTGAACATTGGACAAAGGACGTCCGAGCAGGAACTTCCAAATTTTGAAACAATTTAAAATTTTAACATTCAACAAGTGATAATTCACTTGATATGTTGCCGGCAGACAGCAAGCCCTGCTTGACACATGGCCAACTTCCCAACACTAGCAGATGGACACGCCCAACACACCTAACAGCCAATGCATGCCTCAACGCAAAAATGAGCTCTGCCGCCCGTCACTAAGCAAGGGTGACCGTCTTCAACTTCACCCTAGCACCACCGTCACCAAGCTGCTGCTGGCTTGCTTATAGTTTTGCTCTAAGCCGCGTGTTGAATCCCAGCAGGGCTGCTTGACGGCGCTTCACTCGGGCAAACTCCTTCTGGACGAAGTCCAACAATGTGTTGGGATATGAGATCACCGAATGGGTGTTTACTTCACCTTCCTCCCACCTGCGGCAGTGGTGGCAGCATACGACTGTGTTAAGAACATGAGTATCTGCCGCGCTGACAAATACCATGTCTTGCCACCATTGTTCCACCATGCTCAATTCATAGATAGCTTAGGCAGGTGCGGGGCCTAAGGCACTCATGCAATGGCATCTCATGAAATCGATAATTGTACAATGCCTGTCGCCATGTACACTTGCCTCCGCCATGCATGTTGTCTTGACAACTTTTTGCATTGATTTGTGCTCAGTACTATGTGATGCCCATGTAAGGCACTATTCCAGCGCCCACACACCTGAAAGAAAGAGGCCGCGAGGTAATTTGAATACATGCGTAACTTTGAGGAACTAGGGGGCATTGCTGGAGCGTACCACCCTTGACCATCCAACACCTGCTAGTACTTGCCAGGCCTGCACAAAAGACTGTACACACACTGCTTGCATGGCAGGCCAGCGGCTTTTCAAAAGACACCTTCTGCGTATGCATACCTATCTGCAATAGTTCACCTCAGTCACACTGAACTTGAGGGCACAGCAGGAATGCAGAAAGCTATTCCATACACACCATCAGAACATCCCAGCAGCAACCCCCCACAAGCCTGTGCAATGCCAGCAGACCCACAGTGTTACTCTGCCTGAATGAATATAGCTGCATGCTTGCTAGATGTGGAGGAACCATGATAGTAGAAATCATAGCCCCATTGTGCTGCGCTGAGTTTGCGCATCACAGCTCCAGGGCCACAACCAGGGGCCAATGGGATTGTAATGCCAAGAGCAGCGCTCCCCTCGGCAGGGTTGCTATGATTAATGCCAATTTATTCCGCCTCGCTAAGTATTTTAGGACGGCTGGAGATGCGGGACCTATGGCACGTCTTCGCTATGGCGTATCATGAAATGCTATGGCGTATCATGAAATGCTATGGCGTATCATGAAATGCTGTGGCGTACCATGAAATGTAATGATATATCAAGCCTACCTCTTGAGCATGACCCTCATGGTAGCCACATGGGCCACCATCTGCAGCAGCTCTGGAACCACATGCTCCACATCCAGCAGGTCAATATGATCAAATATGATCACTGCCGCCTTCTCATTGAGCGGCTGGAGGACATCACGCATCCATATCCTGCAGCAGGAGCAGCAGCAACAGTCAAAAGGCAAGATGAAGATGAATCTGTGGAGAGCTGTGTATGGCACGGACATGTCAACTAGCCTCCTGCCATCGGTAAAAACTCTGTGACAATGAGGATGACAGCAGCTGCGCAGGTGGTTGAGGGAACAAGTAAGTACACTACTAGGTGAGGAGCATGCGGGACATGAAAGGAAAACAAGGGTAATGTTGCAAGCAGCTTGCCATCAGCCTGACTGCAGGAAGCTGGAAACTATACGAGGCAGATGCAAAGGGGAAACTTCTCAATAGCTGCATTACGAGCACACACTGTATTGTCTGTCCCTTAAACTGCCTCCTGCTTGTCTCAGCTTCATGGCGCCGTCAACTGCTCCCATGGCAGCTCAAGATGCTGCCAGTCGCATGCAAGATGTACTGCTTCATGATATTTAGACTGGTGTAAATCTTGTCTGCTATACGGTGGTCGTACACGCCAGAGCCTTCCTAGCTGATGCTGATGCCAGGGGCTTACAGTTTAGGTTCTGAAAGAATGCAAAGCATTCCCAGACAACCTCTTTTGACGGGCTGAGAGGGTTGTAAGGAGCACTGAGCTGTTACCACTGAGCTGCACGTGGCTTGATCGCAACCAACTTTGGCTTGAACCAACTTTGGCTGAGCCCGGGCTCATCCCGGGCTCAGCCCCTCCCGGGATGAGCCCGGGAGGGGCTCATCCCACAGCCTGGGTCGGTCATTTCCAAGCCAAGATGCGGTTTCAGAACAGCTGATGACCTTACAGTTCCCAAGCAGATGCTGCCCCAAGCAACTCTTACAGTAGCCATAAGCCATAGAAGTCCAACTGCTTTTGCTACTATGCACTTCAATTGCATGGCTCATTGGGGCCCTTGTATGCTCCCACCTGTATGCTATACCTTCAGGACCATGGGGGTTGGTCAAGATGGCCTGCTGGAAACCATGCAGCTTGCCATCCGGGCTGTGCTGCCGTATCATAGCGTCGAAAGCTGATTTTGTGGCGGTAACACATGCTAATAACGGCCCATAGAAGTCTCGTAGCTACATGCAAGGCAAAACATGAGGGACTGAAGCAGCAGGGTCTCAGGCTCTGGACCAAGGGGGAGGGACTCTCACCTGCTCGTTCACTCGCTCTATGCGAGCTTTGCGCTCTTCTTGTACCTTGCTGTTGTAATAGCTAAAGAGAAAACCTGGAAACGGGCCCCGATTTAGGCCGTTAACGTGAGCGGCATCTATTGAGACGGTCGGTGCTAACCTGCTGCAGCAAGGAGCCAACCAGAAAGCATACTGCGTCACATTGCTGCGATAATCAGCGCTGTTTTATAAAGGACTACTGGAGCCCATAGCATTCAAGGGCCACGATATCAGGCATGGTGGCACCGAAATGGGTACCCTCAAACATCACACTGCCAAGATCACGGGATAGCCAATAGCCTCTCGATACATGACCTGAGTGGTCAAAGAGGCTGACCATCCACAGTAGGAGCCAGTACCGTTGCCAGGCACTAGGAACCACAGGTAGTGAGCAGTGAGGCGGTAGTGACCGCATATGACCGCACGGCATATGAGGCCCTTCACGCTTGCATAAGCTGGATGCAGATAGATAGGATGTGTCATCTATGTGTTTAGCTCGATCCATAGGTGCTTGCGGTGTTCTGCGTGCTTCCAGCTGAAACATAGGACAATCTCTCTGCACTGTCCTAGATACGTACGTCATGCTTGCCAATTCACAACGCGTTACAGCTGACAGGGCATGTGTCAGACGCAATGACACTGCCTGCGTGCAGAAGAAACGAGTGCGCGTAGTCTGCAGAGCAGAAGGTGGCAGTGCAGGCACCAAGAATGTAGTCATCTTAGGGGGCACAGGCCGTGTTGGCAGTGCGACCGCAGCCTCTCTCATAGACAACTTTTCCCACTACAACATCACATTAGCAAGCAGAAACGTGCAGAGCTTCGAGAAAATTTGTGAGCTGCGACCGAGTCTTAAGAATGCCGTCTTCAAGCAGGTGGACATATCAGACCCAAGCTCCATCAAGGTGCGGCCCCCAGTACGCATCCATGAACAGTTAAGCTGCAACAGGATGAGCTGAACTGTCTGCCATTGGTGCGTGTTGGCAGGCGGCTATCTCAGGTGCAGACCTAGTGCTACATACAGCAGGCCCCTTCCAGCACTCCAAGAACTTCAATGTGATTGAGGCAGCCATTGAAACCAAGACACCATACATTGACGTCTGCGATGACACAACATACTCCGAGAGGTAAAGCAAACAGCCAAAGGGGTGGCACCATCCCTCCTTTCTGTTGAATCAGCTGCTGGGCTGGGCTGGCGGTTGGGTTCTGTGCACAGCAGGGGAACAGCTAATTCAGTTCACATGCATGCAGCTAACATCTTCTCTCCAAGTTGCTCAGTAGCAGTTTGGTCCATGAGTAGTACTGGAGTAGAGCTTTGTTAAAGGCAGACCATTCCACCCACAAAGAAAATGATCCCAAAAGATCCGGTTTGCTCATGGGGAAGCACCACACCAGCATTTGCCAGTTACTTGCCTGCACTCTGCAAGACACCAGCTTCGCCAATGCTTGCACTTAGCTCAGTGCAACCCAGGTTCTTTCACGTTGTGCTGCAGTGTGAAGGCGTACCATGATGCAGCAGTAGCAGCAGGCATACCAGCCTTGACCACAGCCGGCATCTACCCGGGCACCAGCAATGTCATGGCAGCTCACATCATATCAACTGCCAGAGGAGAGTATGATGAGAACCACAAGTACAAGACCCCAGCAGCAGGTGAGCAGGGCAGCAGTCAGACAGCGGGGTGAAAGAGAGCAAGCTGGATTGAAGTAGAAAGGCTTACAGAGACAGAGGGCAAGGTGGCGTGCTTGTGCGGGACATACAAGGCTTAGTGCAGGTGAGGAGCCACCTTTAAAACACACTTATAGGTTACGCATATGTTGCAAAGGACATGAGGCATATGTTATGGGCACTGTGCTGTTTTCCTGCGGCTTTTGGAGTACTTACAGCCCAGGGGCCCTCACAGTCCCAAGCCGAGGCTCCTCAAATAGTTGCTTGCCAGTTTAGCCTTAGGTGAGCAGAGTTGTATGAGGCCGCCGCTGCTGCTGCAAATCTATGCTGATGCTGTTCTCTGGTCAATGATGTGGTTTCCTCCCATTCCACTGCTTGTGTCCCTTACTGCTCCTGCTCCTGCCGCTGCTCTTGCTGCTGCTTCTGCTCGTGTCTTCCTGCTGAATTGTGAAGCTCGCCGACTGCTGCTCTGCTCATGTGATAGTCCTGTCCGGCGCTTTATTCTGCCTCTGTGTATGCGTTTGCTCTTGCCAGTGCTTGCTACCTCAAGTTTATATGTGCTGCTGCTGCTACTACTGTTGTTTTCAGGTGAGGGTCTTGAGCCCACCTTCTTGCGGTACTCCTACTACACTGCTGGTAGTGGGGGTGCTGGGCCGACCATCCTAGAGACAAGCTTCCTGCTCGCGGGGGAGACGTGTACCGTATACAAGGAAAACTTGTCATACGAGCTGCCTCCTATCAGTAACAGAAGAGTGGTGGACTTTGGACCCGGTGAGCAGCAGGGGGGAGCACCGTGCGGGGGTGCGGGGTGGGGCAGGGTGAATGCCTTCAGTGGTCTTTAACTTGCTAACCCTTGTGGAGAAGAGGTTTGTGGGTGTGGCAGGGGGGCTGGGTATATGTTATTTACCGAAAGAGTTGGGTGTCTCCAGTGGCGGTGGAGTTTTATGACATGCTTAGAAGGAGGAGACAGTGTGGAGGAGGGAATTGACACCAGGGGTAGCTGATGGGTTGTGCCATCTCACAGATAAATTATGTTCTTATGAAGGTGAAGCTGGTGCGGAGGTTCTGGCTAAGCTTGGGATGAGGAAGGGGGGGGGGGGTGCACCAGGCATCGCCATAGGAGTTAAGTGGGAGATGTAGGGGGGAAATATTGGACGCGGGTTATGAAGAGGATGGTTGAACTTGGTTGCAGCCTTGTGATGACTTCCATGTGGGAACGGAGTGGCAGGGGCGAGGGGTTATGAGTGGCTAGGAGGGGGGTGCATCATACTGGTATGAGATGAGGAGTATTGCTTGGCATCATGCAGGGGGGGGGGTCCCTTTTTGTGCTAGGGGTCCACCTTGTGCCTGTGAGCGATGTGCATGATGTAAGATGTAGCTGTGATTGCTTTGCCTTGTCTGCTCTGGACAATAGCCAACCTATGCAAGACAGGCCAGTCAGCTTCTTAGCTCGCGCCCTTGGAAGTGCAAAGCCCCTCATCTGCCCAAAATCATACAAATCCAACCGGGCAATTCCAGAAGAGACCCTGCAATGTAACCAGTGTTCTGTGTGGAAGAAGCGGCTGCAATGATGCGTACTTGTTTCAAGCAGATGTTGGCACAAACCAGGGCTGAGGATGTGACCTGGATCTTTGCAGGTCTTGGGCGCAAGGGTGTGTACCTCTACAACCTCCCTGAGGTGGCTTCTGCTTACAAGTACCTGAGGGTCCCGGGTGTTAGTGCACGCTTTGGCACAGATCCCTTCATCTGGAACTGGGCCATGTGGTTGGTGGCCAGGCTGTGCCCACCAGGCTTCCTCAAGGTAAGTAGGGGGTGGGGGTTGACTAACCTGGGGATGTTATTGTCATGTTTCATTATATGCCATAGCAAGAGGTGCCATAGGCCCCACACCTACAGGTTTGAATGTTCTATGCATGTACCTATGTAGGTGCTGCAGTGGTATCGCTGGGGACCGCTGAAGCTCATACTGGAATATTAGCGGTTTTATTTGGGCTGCTGCTTGTTACACCTGGAAGGGTTTTAGTTTAGCTGGGTTCCTGTCTCCTATGGTTGTATTGTTGAAAGATGATCTGGTTGGTGAAGCTGCATGGATTAAGTGGCCTGTTGCCATGTGGCGTATTATCAGCATAGCTTTGAGAGCTGATTTTGACTTGGCCATGCCCAAAGCTCTTGTAGCAGCTGCTTACAGCTGATGGGAGGTTGACTTCAATTGGGCCTGTGTCTGCTGCTGTGTTATGTAGGACCGTAGCCAGGTGCGGTGGCTGGCCCGCCTGTCTGACCCTTGGGTGCGCATGGTGGATAAGATCATTGGAGAGGCAGTGGTGAGTGCGGGAGGGGGAAGGGAAAGGCTGCCAGGGCTCCCCCAACTGCAGGGAGGCTAGGAGCGCTGAGGCTTGCATGGTTAGGTTGTTTGAGTGTCCAGCATTTGTTTGGGTTCTTGGAGTTGCAATGGGAGAGCTTAGGAGTATTTATTGGGAGTAGGGATGCTTAGGGTGTGGTTTTAGTTTTATAAATCAAACTTGGTATTCACTTTCCACGTGAATAACCTAGTGTGTGTCAGAGAGAGTTGAGTGGTCCTCCTGAAAGGGATGGACTGCCGGTGAAATCCGGGTATTCTTCCTCCCCGCAGTGGACAATACACAAATACACATTTAGTAGGGCTGCTGGTTACATGGGTGTTTGCCATGCTTCGTCACAGCTTTGAAAGTATGGGGTACTAAGTTTACGTCAGGGCGCTGACTTGCTGAAGTTAGAGGGTTGTACCACACCATAGTGGAAGTGTGCTTGAAACGATTTGTACCAAAGTAGAAACCCGTATCTCCAGCTATACACCACCTTCTGCCGGACAGATTAGATATGATCATGGTCCAGGATCCCGGCAAATGGTAAGAAATTATCTCTGCTCCATGATGTCAAGGTCGTGATTATACAGATGGTGGGTTTAAGGTACCTAATCCCAATCATCCCACCTGATAGATTCCATGCTAGACAAGGTCATGACATGCTCATGCTTTTCGCTTTCCTTGTGGTGGTCAGGGTATGCGTGTTGAGGTGGACCTTGAGGGAGGGAAGACAGCAGCAGGCCTGTTCATCCACAAGCGGCTACCAGAGGCCATGGGGAACAGTGTAGCGGCTTTTGCTCATGCCATGCTGAATGGGGGGACTCAACCCGGGGTGTGGTACCCAGAGGAGAAGGAGGCGCTGACGGTGAGTGATGGAGCCTAGGGGGGGGAGGGTGGCAGTGGGGGCCACTCACTGGGGAATGGTTAAGGCGTCAGCGACTGCACACAGCTTGGGGGTGGACCACGAGGAATCAACAACACCAGTACATGAGTACCGCGTAGTGTGCAGAGAGGGGTTTTATGGGGATATCGGAAAAGCATTCTCCTTTTTTCTTCCACATGGGAGAGAAGATATGCCTCCAAGAGAAATAGTATTGAACACATTTCAATATGCTCGCGCTACTCTTGGCTTATGGTGACAAACATTTGTTGTCCGGTAGTTCTAAACGGGATGTCATGGTAGCAGGCCAGGGTTAGGGAAGGGGCTTCCTCAGGCATTGGTCAGCTGGTGCACACGCCCCTTGTGTCCCTCATATTGAGTGCATGGCTGCAGCTTTGCTGCATGCCTGGGCTTTATTGCTGCTGCTGGTGGTGATGCTGCAGCAACGGCGGCTAGTGCTACCAACACCACCTCTGCTGCGGCTGCGGCTGCCTTGGCCTTATTCTGACAGATTTACTATCTTATGGTTGCCAACAGCAAGCACAGTTTGCTATGTCTGCCGAGATTGATGTATTAGGCATTGGTTGGGGCACAAAACCATACAGCATTACATGCAAGATTGAAGGTGAAAGTAGATGTCTCAAGCTAGTGTCATAGGTGGGGGATGTCCTCTGCCTCACATGGTGTTTGGCTCTGAGCTTGTGTGTTGACTAACGATATGCACTGGTTGCTGCTCTGTCGCAGGATCGCTTGGCATTCATGGAGTATGCAGCCAAGGGTTGCAGCCGCTTTGAGCTGAACAAATCCCCCTGGGCCCTTGAAAGTGAGGTGAAGCAGGTGGGGGGGTTGATCTACTGGTAACTCAGGAGGCCACAGATGGCTCTGTAACTTTCAACCGAGACTGGCCAGATGATGATTTCTCTCTGCTTGGGGTGTCTGATGAGATACTGTTGGTTGCCCTAGGGAATTTGGACTGGGTGCAATTGGCGGTGTGGCATGGCACTGGTCCCTGGTCAAGGTCCTATGGGGTAATGCTACGCCCAGCAGCGTTGCTGCTGTACTGCGTCCTGGTCCTGTCACGCCGAAGGCACCGTTGAGGGAGTGCATCACAATCATGTTTTGGCAACTTGAACCCTTATTGGTGTGGGAATTTGTGCTTAGCAACATGGATTGGGTGGTGACATGCTTTGAGAAATGTCAACCATATGCAAGTTCAGTGCTTACTACTTTGTGCATCTGCATGGAAGGATTGTGACTTCCCTACACGTAATGATGTTGTATGCACCATTTACTGACTGAGTGGTCATGGTTGTTGACTGTTATGCACCTTGTTACGTTGTCCAATGGGCTGCTTGTGGCAGAACCTTTGTTTCATCCTTGTGGAGAAGGTACAGGGGTTACCGCAGAGAGTTGCAGAGTCTAGTTTTTTGGGATGTAAGCAGAGCCAGAGTGCTGTGTATATGAAAAGGGACAATGCGGACATGTTCTGTGCGGTTGCAGTAATTGGCAATGGTGAGCTGTAATCTGTCAATCTATTCAAAAGGTAGAATGACGGGACAGTTAACTAGACAGCCATAACATAACTGCCATAGCTGTGCAGTGATCTATCTCATATAAACATAACATAACAAACATTTAAGGTGCCAATAGACAGCCAGCAAGTAGTAGTTGCTACTTGCTCACTATGTTGTTAGTTAGCAAGGTGGTTCCCTTATTTTGGGGGCTCTTGAGTGCTGCTCCTTCTCTGCAGGCAAGAGTGACGAGGTGCTGTCTCCTTGGCGACTCACCTTGCTGAGCTGCACTGTGCTAAGATCATTAGTAGAGTAGTTTAAGCCAGAACAGCCAGGTTGGCTTCCTGGAGAGGTTCTTCGGTGAGTAAGGCCGCATCAGACTGGTTGGGAAACACCTAGAAGACGCGCAGCACGTTGAAATGGCGATATCTTAGGAGGATCTGGGCAGATCTCACCCGGCCGCCGAACCGCGGGCAGCGGTGGAGGCAATGCTGTCACCCGCCGAAGCAGTTCAGTTTACGTCACCATTTATGTTTTACGTTACCTGAAAGATGCAACATGAATCAAGTTTATTTGCCATGTAGAGACGTTGTAAGATTGCACCGCTGTCTGGCTTTTCCCCCTTCGCACTGTCTCAGGCTACTAGGAACCATGCAACTTCCCGCTAGAAGTCTGTGCCAGCAGCGCAGCGACCTCAAAGCCACTAGATGGAGCCCAGTCAGGGTCTGCAGCAGCCGTGCTAGTATGCGAGCTAGGACGTCTACCCTGGATAGGAGCATCGTGATCTCGGCTGCCCAAGATGAGATGGCCAAGGCTATAGACGCCCTTGTGCATGGTCGTCCAGTCTGCATCCTGGATGACAGGTACGAGAGGTTGCATCGCCTATAGAACCCAATGCGACCTTTCCTGTGGACCAAAGGTTTGCAGCTGGTCCAGGTGGTCCCATCAGCCATGGGTTCGCAGTGGCGCGGAAGAATCCCTCACAAGCCGTCTTTTCCCTTCTTGGCTCCTTAAATGCTTCTGCATGCTACGAGGAGGCATAAAGCTGTAGTAGGACCCGCCCATATGATCTTGAGAAGGGGACGCGAAACAGATCAAGTCATCCAAGTCAGACATCAAATCACCAGTTGCCCCCTTGCGCAGGACACGCGAGGGCGAAACGGACATGTACTTTCCTGGGTTGACCACGGGCCCAGCAGCTATGCGGCAGTTGAGGACTTGTGCTGGTGGGGAGTTGTATATCTCGATAGGCCATGAGGTCTCACGTGCCTTTGGCCTACCGCTAGCAGGCACAGCGCTGGACGTTGCAGCGAAAGAGTTCCCTGTGTTGACGGGCATGTCCAAGTTCAACGATGCAATGTGCCAGGTGTGCTGTTTGCAGCCCTAATGACACAAAGCAGTCCTGGTTTAAGAAGCAGGAGCAGAAAATAACAGTAACCTGATGTAATTGTCACTAACATGGCACATTGTACACGTCGCCTAGTGCAGCTGCATTTTGTGGATGACCCTTATGCCAGGGCTACCCAGTGAAGCATTCCTGTCTTTACTCAAATTGACTGATGGCAAGTTCTACCCGTTGTGGTTCAGCTCCATAACCTAGCTGCCAGTTAGACCGCATGCAATTGAACATCTGACCTCTGCGGATGATAGCTTTAACCAGATCTTCATGCCCATATTCCTCTTCTACTGTCTGATCTCTTGCCTTCCATGTAAACCTGACAGAAATTTCGTAGGCCCTACCTCTGCTTTTAAGCCATTCCTATACCACACTCACTCCTCTGACCCCCACAATACCCTTGTGAATCGCATCTTGCTTCTGTATTTGCTGCTGCTGCTGCTTAGGGAAGCTGCTCAGTAGGCATCAGTCTGGATCACCGCAGCACTAAGACCGGTGCGCCAGACAACGAACGCTGTGTCACTGTCCAGAGGCTAGCAGAGATGGCGGAGGAGGTGAGGGGGGACTGGGGGCCACCACGGCCTACCAAGGCAGCTCAACATGTGGCAGCTTACTTATCAGCTCATAATCTAGCAGGCATCCATCTCCTTATGAGTCATTTAACTTGCTCAAGCGTCTGAAGACTTCACCTGTGTGCTGACGAGGCAATGTCTATCTCGGATGTGCAGCATGCTGCATAGCAGGTCGCTAGCACTCGTTGTCAATCAGGTTTTGCATAACCGTCTAATGTCTGTTTTGGCTCTAGTATGCTCAAACTTCTCTCCAGGAGTCCCAACAGGATTGGAAGCCATCCAGGCTTTCTGAGAAAGTGTTCTGCGTGCTGTGGCCCCTGTGAGAGGCGGCCTTTGTTAAGAAAGACCAAAAAAAAGAGGCGGCCTTTGCGCAGGTCCAGGCATTGCTGAGTAACAAGGACAAGCTGTTTTCACAACTGATTTGAAGGGGCTTGCGACAATGAGTCACATTGCCACTGCTGCCCACTGTTGTGCACAGGTGCTGACTCAGGGCATCCCACAAGCAGCAGCAGCAGAGATGCTGGGGAAGGAGTTCCACCTACCAGGTAATTTAGGGGCCACCCAGACAGATATTTTGATGCATTAACATGTCAACCGCCAGTAAATGGACAGCTCTCCACTTTCACTGTTGTTACAACTTTAGGCATGCTGGAGATGTCATGGATCCATCACAGCCCAGGGTCATGCATAAACAAGCCGACTAGCCAGCGAGCCAGCCATCCAAAAGATCTGCCTGTACATTGCCTTGCAACGCTTTCCCGGCAATAGGTGAGACACCAGGTAGCCTTCACGAGAAGAGGGAAATGGACAATTGGCAGGAGTTTACACTTCTGAGATTCTGTTTGCTTCAGGTGCATTAATTCCTTCGCTGATGAGTGATTACCTGAGGCCTGCGGCACTAGCATAGCAATGCATGACCTTCTGTCCTGCCTGCGGTGACTCAGAGAGCCAGCAGCCCCTTGAAGTTATCTCAATCACCGTGCAGACTACCACCAGATTCTGCACTGATGCCACATGCATCTAGACACTGTTCTGTGTTTCTGCCTACTCTACAGAACACCAGGGTGTCTCTTTTGTACCCTTGTGCACATTTTGTAATCACCATGGCGTGCTGTGCAGTTCCCACGCTGGGATAGGAGGTATGATTGTTTGAAGCGCTTTTGTTGGTGATACTGCTGCTGCCGCCTTACCTCCTGCTGCTGTTGTTGCTGCACCTTTCCTCCTTGAAGTGCTACAAGAAAACAAACACACACTGAAGGTGTGGCAACTGCGACAGAGCTGTTTGGTCAAACTGACCACTACACACTGCTAATGCATGTGTCCACCAGACTTCCTGCCTCAACCCCTGCTCCTCCCATTGCTGCTGCTGCTGTTGCTGGTCCTCTCATCCAGGTCACATCTTCCTATGTCAAGAAAACCCCCAAGGCCTTGCCACCCGGAGGGGCCACACAGAGCTGTCCATAGCACTAGCCCGTGCTGCCGGGATTGTCCCAGTGATGGTGGGCTGTGTCATGCTGTCTAATGAGGGTTCAGACTATGGAGCCCTGGGTCCGGATGCAGCTAGGGATTGGGCTGCGGAGCATGACATTCCTTTCCTGGAAGGCCCTGACGTTGCGGCTCTGTTGGGGTTTAAGAAAGCTAGTCCTGAAGCTTGAGGCGCGCAGGTGTGCACAAGGATCAAAACCAATGGCAACTGGGCCCCATTCGGTTTAGGGGGGGTAGGAAGTATTAGGAAGTATTAGGAGCAGGATAAGGAAATATGCATGCTATGCCTGCAAGAACTAACTGGCAAGACAGGGCATGCTTTTGACCATGTCTTGTCCAGACGGATTAAAAGGGTGCCTGTCTCAAAAGCAAATATGTGGAGCCATTTTGGTGGAGGTGCCTGCCTGACCCGTGGTATTGATAAAAGCAAAGCCTGCCGACTGAAGCATCTGCCTGGTGCTATATGTTGAGACACTTTGCCTTTTCATCAACTCTGCTGTTCATGTCATTGAGAAATTGGCACTGCACTCCACTGCGCTTTGTTATAGCCCCTGCTCAACTTATAGGGTAGTATTAGGACATGTGGAAGGAACTTGTGGCTCTAGCCATTCTCGTCTTTGTCAGTATCTGGTAGCATGCTTAGCGGATGTACTAAGGGCACGTCTCAACCCAGGTACCAGAGATGCTTGCAGGTTCATGAGATGCGGCATCTGATATATCTGTGTGTTACTTGGGGCGCATTTGAGCCGGTCGTCTCTGATGTCTGTGGCCAGAGCTGTGTAGATACCTGGGCTTCTGTTAATATCTGATTGGCTAGTTCTGGCAGGGGGACAAAGCTGGCGTCCCGTGACACAGGAGAATGGTAACATGCTGCTTTTGATGTGTCTAGGAAGTAGGATCGCCACACCCATGGTTGCTAAGACCATTGCAGCTGGGGATGCAGGAAGACCACTGAAGTGAGCCGGTCCGTGCGCAGCACTAATCAGTGTATGGTCTAAGATCGATGCTTTTGGTGGGTACATGCTAGTACACCAGGACGCTTACAGCATGGATACTTAATTGAATGGCGGGGAATGCTTGCAGCGGGGGCTGCAGGTACTCTGTGGGCTGCAAGTCTGCCATATGCACCTATCACGCTTATGGGCAATGTATACAGTTTGCAGTGGCTCGGTGATGGCACATTTTGGGGATGTGGTTCTGGTCATTTGATCAACTGCAGCTGATGTTGACTATAGACTTTTCAAACTATGGGAAGCTCTGCATATCAATCTCTTCAGCACTAACAGCATGCCATCTCTGCATGACGATTCATTTGGCTGGCCATGTGGAGGACAGCAGAACGCCTGCATCTAGCACCAACCTCGTCAATAGATATATCGAACATGCCATGGGGGTGTGAGGGTGTGTGTGCTAGCACTGCAAGGGAAACATCAGCAGTGCCCAGGAGCAGACCAGATTGATATACTTCAATTTGTTCCTAAACCCTATACACTCTAACATTTCAAATCACAGCATGATCATGATCATGGAGTTCAACTGGTGGATGGTGTTCAGTTTTTTCCTGGTTCTATCTGTGTTAGTGGCTTTGCCACCCCTGTGGTGAACTGTGGCACCGCACGCGTGCCGATGGGTTTGCCAATGTAAGATTCACACACACACACACACACACAGCAATTGCTTTCTAGCTTTGCATCGCCCGTCGCAAATAGGGCGAATAGCATCCCAGTTGAATTTACACGCACAGGTTGTCACAACCAACAACATACCACAAACAGCTGTATCAAGAATTACAGCAAACAATGGCATATATGCCTCCCACCTGTCGAGATGCCATCCAGCAAGATCTGTCTACAGGACTGCCTGCAGCAGCTGCTCGATAGAGTTTGAAAAGCACATCATGGTACTCAACTATGTCTTCTCATAGTAGCAATGTTGTTAGACAGAACATGATTATATGCACGGCAGGGAACGTCACCAGTTTCTCTTACAGCCCTTACCAGCGCCGAGCCTGTGCCTATGCTGTCAACCAATGTCAGCCCTAGCAGCCCTTTGCGGTTGCCGCACCTTAAATTTTTGTTTGTTTGTTTGTTTGTCAAGCCACTAACCAGAAACGTGATGCTTCCACACAAACATCCACGAGAACATCATAATCATCAACGCCAGAATATTGATTCACCAGTAATCCCCCACAATAGTCAAATCCAAGAGGCACTTCCAGCATGTTCGACATTGTCGAGATATTTGGCAATGTCTGCCAGCTGCAACGAACTCAGCTGCCACATGCCAACATCTTGGCCGCAGACCACCAGGTGTGCTGCCTAACATCTTTTAAGTGCATCTGATCCTAACAACAAACATCGCATTCACTTGAGACACCTTTCCTGATCCCAGACATCGCCATGCTCATTTTGCCATGCCAATCAGACACCAAGAATACCCAAGAATGTGCGGCTTGCATACCCAAAAGGACAGAATCTGTGGTGTTACAGTACATTCTGTTTTTGGAAAGACAGTAAATGTTGAGGCTTGGGATGTGAGAGCCTATCATGTGCGTGCCATACTCAAGCAGCAGCTACTCTGGCAGCACTGGCTCAATTCTGTTTTTGGAAAGACAGTAAATGTTGAGGCTTGGGATGTGAGAGCCTATCATGTGCGTGCCATACATAAGCAGCAGCTACTCTGGCAGCACTGGCTCAATTCTGTTTTTGGAAAGACAGTAAATGTTGAGGCTTGGGATGTGAGAGCCTATCATGTGCGTGCCATACTTAAGCAGCAGCTACTCTGGCAGCACTGGCTCAATTCTGTTTTTGGAAAGACAGTAAATGTTGAGGCTTGGGATGTGAGAGCCTATCATGTGCGTGCCATACTCAAGCAGCAGCTACTCTGGCAGCACTGGCTCAATTCTGTTTTTGGAAAGACAGTAAATGTTGAGGCTTGGGATGTGAGAGCCTATCATGTGCGTGCCATACTTAAGCAGCAGCTACTCTGGCAGCACTGGCTCAATTCTGTTTTTGGAAAGACAGTAAATGTTGAGGCTTGGGATGTGAGAGCCTATCATGTGCGTGCCATACATAATGGCCAATCAGCTCAGCCAATCAACCCGAGCCCCAAGCTGCTCCATTGGTTCGGCAAATCAGCTGCAATGGTCCCGCATGACCCCTCCCCTATTACTTACAACAGCATCTACAAACAATTGTTTTGGCTGACTGAAATCAGTGTGACAGACATGCAGCCCTCATAGGTTAAGGCTTTGTGTAAGACCTACTAGATGCATATACATACTTGGGGATTGTTTTCAGTAGTGATTGCAAATGGGAGGCTCACATTGCAGGTATGATTGAAAAAGCTACAGCCTCCATTAACGCATTGCAAACATTCTTCCAGAATCGTCATGTAAGCTTTGAGGTTAAGAGAGCCATGCTGCTGGCTTTAATAAGACCAAGGGTTGAATATGGTTCTGAGGTATGGTGGGCATCATCCCAGCAGACAAATACCATAGAGTCTAAGATCCAAATAGAGGTTTTGAAGAGATCACTGCATTGCAAGCCAAACATCTGCCATGAGGTATTGAGGGCAGAAGCTGGTGTTAGACCTCTATCTAGCTGGTTGGACCAGAGGAAGGTTGAATGGTGGTTTATATTACAGCAAAAGGATACTACTAGCCTTAGCAGGCAGGCACTAGAAGCATCTTGGCCAAGCCATAGGAATTATACTTCTTGGCAGAAGAGGTTCAATAAACTCAGGGCTGAACTAGGCATGCAGGAGGAAACCTTACAAGCAAGAGTGAGAGAGGGACACCTACCTAGCTTCAGGGCATATGTCAGGTGGAGTATATATGAAAGAGACAGGGCTGTTCGAGAGGAGGGTGCTAGGAATAAATCTACTTTAGCGGCATACATGCAGCATTACAATGACGATATCAATTATTTCAAGCCGCAGCCATATCTGTGCAGAGGCCCTCTAAGCAAAGGCATGGAACTCATTATGCAGCTGCGTGCAGGTATTCTTCCTCTCAATGCTATGACAGCAAAATTCGGTAGGCAGAGCGCTAGCAGGCAAAATGCACATAGGGAGTGCTGCAAGTCCTGTGATCTTGGCCCTGAATTGGGAGATGTCGCTGAAACTCCTGAACACTTCTTGTTTGACTGTCCTGTTTACCAGGCACAAAGGCAAAAGCTGTGGGAGAAGCTGACTTCTGACCCTGATGTTGCTGCAAAATGTCAGATCTTAGATGGCAAATCTGATGAGGAGAAGCTGCATAGCATGCTTAATGAAGAGTTCTGGGGTGTAGATGTTGATGAGGAATCTGGCTTAGTATATGGCCCTTTCAAGCATGCATTTAAGTGTATAGCTAAATATGTTGCAGCTGCTTGGAAGGTTAGGAATGCTGTTGCTCACCCTTCTGATGTGGCGTGAGGTCCAACCAATGGGGTTTGTTACCAACTATTGCTTGCACCTGGGCTTACAAGCCCTCCTTGCTTTCTTACCAATTACCAATTACCAAATGGCCCTGTCAAAGCAGGGCGCCGGTGGGGGCAGCGCCACCCACAAGGAGCCAACTTAGGCCCTGAGCAAGGCATAAAACTGTTTGGCTTGCTGTTGACTGGGTCAACTGGTCAGCGCATGGCAAGTCGAAATGGGCTGGCCTGACATACATTGGCTAGCAAGGGATTTAGGGTGGGCTGGTGGCAGCCATTGTTTGAGCTTGGACAGGAAATTGAGTATGCCGTTGGAGCCTAAGTTGGCTCCTTGTGGGTGGCGCTGCCCCCACCGGCGCCCCGCTTTGACGGGGCCATTTGGTAATTGGTAATTGGTAATTAAGTAGGAGGGAGGCTCTTACCCCCATTGGGGCAGTGGAGGTTTTGGGTGATTTTGACCTAACTGCTGGACCTCATGTCTAGGCATATGTTGTCATACATGCCGAAGTTTACCCGTATTCTGTTCCACCTCGCTGTTCTTTGTGACAGCTTGAGGTGCGGGGCCTATGGCACTTATTGCTATGGCATATCATGAAATGTAATAATAATAAGACCTACTTTATGTCATCTAAGCAGGCAAAGATACATGGCTCCCCCCTTTGCCTCACAAATGACATCGCCTCCCCCTCACCCCACCCCATAACTCAACATGCTGTTGCCCGCCCTGCTTGCCTCTTGGATATTAACAACAACAAACATTTAAGGTGTGGCAACCGCAAAGGGCCGCTAGGTCGAACCGACCAAACACACCATCGGATGGATCCAACACAATGGCTTCCAGACCACCAACTCAAGCAAGTTATTAAGAAACATGAAACATCAATATGCCAGTACCTACTCCTGCCCACAGGCACTCCCATTGGCCGACTGCTTAGGCTATTAAATTTTTGTTTGTTTATCTCCGCATGTAGTTGATGGTAGAATAAGCAGGGGACCTGCCCCAGGACCCAGTGATTCCATCCTTGGCCAAAACATCTGCCCACACCCACACCAAACGCAGCTGACATTAACACAATGTGCAACACAGGCCCCATAAGACATGAAGCTCTGTAAGAGGCAAGTATGGCACCTTCTGTAAGAGCCAAAGTGTCACTATCAAAAATCCCATTCTTATGTTTAACTCTTTATTGCTCAGAACTCGCACCATACACAAAACAATCACTCATAAGCACATTACAAACAAACAAACATTTAAGGTGCGACATTAACTCTCACCACTGACATTACAGACCACTCTAACAAAGCAAATGCAAATGCAAGTCCTGCCTCAATTGTGTAAAGGCCCTGCATTCTAGTGAATGCTGAGCAGAGGCACCACTGAGAACTCGACAGGCACAGAATCCACACACAGGACCATAACCTGGAGCATTTTGACAGCACTAGGGAGCGCCATAACCTTGCGAGCCCAAGGCGAGTCCGAATTTACGTACTCTCCCACCAAGTGCGAGGGTGGAGTAATCAAAGAGACCAGGATGTGTCAGTGCTGGGCACTTGTGCAATCTGATGTTACTTGGAGACTTGATAGGTGTGTAGTTACTTAGGTGACACTCTTGCCAAGTCTCTCGCCAAAAAAGGCCAATCAGTGCAGCCCCAATTTCCACCCTCTCGTACATAAACAAGTGTGCCCTGTACCATTTAGCAGTCCGCCATAACGGCACAACAGAAGCTGCCTCGAAAGAACAGCCTCCCATATCAACCTTCAACCCTACCATTGTATGTAAGACTTATCGACACCTTGTACACGACAACAAGCAATCCGTGGCAATCTTCCATTACCAAACAAAAAAGCATCCAGAAAACACTCGCCAAAACGGCCCCATTCACAACTTCACAACTTTTTTACAGCAAAGTGACCACGTTGAAACAAGAGAGACAAAACGAACACAACACAGGGAGCCAAACGGACCACAACACTACATCCAGTGTGCAAGCGATGCCCCTCATTCTGCGATGGGAACAACACTTCAGCTGCAGACGATCATACTCAAAAAAACCATTCGCATACTTCATAACTGAAAAGAGTGAAGACCACACAAAAGGCAACAGCATGCCGTAGTGTCACTTTTAACCCTGTAGACACGAAGGGAACTAGCTCTTCCATCCTAAAATCTTCGAAGCTCACACATACTCTGCTGCCAGGATGGGCAGAAGCCACCAATACATATGCAGATGAGGACACACCACCTCACTGATTACCAACCCTCGGAAATTCTTTGCCGACCAGCCTCCTTGCTGCCCTCAAATGACTCTCCAGACACTTTTTGCCCAGATCAAAACTGCATACCCCTCCACATTGGACACACATTTTTCTTTGGGCATCCACTGCATATGAAAAGCAAACAACTAACCCTCCTTTGGCAATATCAACAGCCAGCACTCAACGTAGCTTCTGCCACAAAACTTCCATCTCAGGTCTCACCATCCCCTTGAATCTATCCATCTTTTGTAGAAAATCCCGTCGAAAATCCATCCACATAGAAGCCAATATGGAGATTAAGAAGTTGATTAGCAGGCCTCAAACCACGGACAGCTCATACCTGCACAACTTCGTACTCCATACATACGCAGACACTTAGTGCTGTTCTGTAGCTCTCTCCAAAGCACTGCAAGCTCATTGACAGTTGCATACCATGTCAAAGCCCTCAATGATAACGCTCACAAGTTTGCTGCCTGATCCAAGCAGCTGTTTCAAGAGCCAGAACGCTCGGCTGTGAAATTACCCCTCACAGTGCTGAACATCACCACTTTTGCGACCAATAATCAGTCCAAGGACCCTCGTGTCACATCCCTCTGCACATCTTCTTCCATTCCTCTGCAATACCACAACAGCCCTCAGGAACATATTCGCACCTTCATAGATTAGAAGCAGACAGCCACACCTCGACACTTCCATCTTAAGTTCACACATGCCAAGATGGACAAAAAAGGGCCTTCATCCACCATTTCTAGCATGAAAGCAGACCAGACACATACGACACAGCCGGAACAGGCAAACAAAAAACAACAGGCCTGCTTTTCCTTCACATCACATGTTGATGCATACTCTGCAAATTCACTCATGATATCATATACATAACCCACCTTCACCTTCCCGAGCAGCACAAGCCCGGTAGGACACTCCTTACAACTTTTCCTGTATGCTTAGGGTGCTGAGACTCTCGCTCATGATTGATGCAGCTACTCTTCTGCCCAAGAACACTTGCCACCTGCCTCTGACGCTGCACTCCCTTCTCATAGACACCTCACGGGTATGACTACCATAGCACACAAACAACACCTGCTCCCCATAAAACATCAACTGCTTGCACCACAGTAGGACATGGAGCAGCACACTCCTTGTCGCTGATATCACAGGATCCACGCCCTATGCAGAACGTGAATGCCTCAACTGTCTCTTCAGTCCTTTCACCTCATGTGCAACCCTCCTGTGCAGCACATCTATGCCAGGCTGTGCTACTCTTCCACGCATCCAAGTCATAACTCGCGCTGATAATGCCTAACCTGTACAAAATAAATCCTGGCATGTGCACAGCCCTACTGAACACGATCCCTTCACTGGCCAAAACAATCCAGCTGAAACCACAAAAACACACGGCTTGAAATGGCAACGACTCATGCAAGTCATTAGCGTCTACTTGTCAATGTGCTGACGGTAGATACCTCGACTAACCACACTAGAACCAGACGGCATGGAACAATGACAAAACAACAAACTCACACAGAAGCACGTCCCAAGCTGCACTACATGGCACCCCCTGCACGGGCACCTGTACAGGCACGCACATACAGTTGTGGCCATATTTTTGGCTTTACCCAATCATTCCTGGTCGACATGTGCAGATTACAAAACAGACACTGCAGGCCCACATGGGACCCTCTTGAGCACCAGCCCCAAACGCTTGGGCTTACATCATCATGGGCAGGGCCGCCTGGAACTGCCTTGCGGCTGCAGCAGCTGCCAGCGCTGCGGTAGCAGCATCGAAGGGAGGCATGCCCATGTGGGGCCCAGGCATACCACCGGTGAACCCAGGGCCTAAGCCAGCACAGCTGTTCATGTCCAGAGCCAAATCCTCTTCAACCTTGGGCATGGCGATGTCAATGGCAATGGTGCTACCCTTCAGCTTGTGGGTACCTGCACCCACCACACGCTTGATGGCGGCATCCGTCTCGAAAGTCACAAACCCGAAGCCACGGTGCTCGCTCTTGTTGTCCTTGGCCTTGGGCATGTAGACATCCATGACATAACCAAAGCGGCTGAAGTACTCCTTCACATCAGCTTCAGAAGTGTCCTTGGTGAGTTTGCCAATGAAGATCCGGGGGCCGGACCGGGCATTCACAATCGCAGGACTCTCCATGGAGCGCCTCCCACCAGTGTGAATGCCTCCGTTGTGAACTGTGTGCATAGCACTGTCCAGGCTCTTCCGAGCTGCAGAGCAAAGAAGGCAAGAACATAGGGTTAAAAGCACGGTACAACAATGTATCCAGACAAGAAGGGCTGGACAATAATAAAGCAATACCCGCTTACTGCCTTCACATATTAAGCTAGCAGCAACAAAACTGGCCCCACACCTCATGCACACAGACAAGAGAAGTGCCACACAAACATGTCAGCTGTGCTCATGCTACATGTCAAGGTCTGGAACATAGATCCACTATTCTTAAACGGGAACATCAAATCGCATCTAGTTTATCCCATACCTATTACAACCCTAAAGCTCACACTTGAAAACCATACCCATTTCGTCAAAAGTCATAGCTCATGTCCATCTATTGACAATTATATATGATCTTACCTCCATTGAACATGGGGTTGTTGCACATATCTGCAGGCATCCCTCCCAGCTGCGGTGGTACACCCATGCCGGGCATAGACAAGCCAGCCATTGCTTGCGCATGTGCCTTCATCAGGTTTTGCAGAGCAGCTGCACCAAACTCATTGTGGTTCAACCCGCCTAGGAAGCCACTCAGCCCATTGCCAGCAGGGGGCACTGCAGAACGCTTGCCCAGGTCATCACCAGTGGGAGAGCCCAAGCCCTCACCCCCAGCATATGAAGTGCGGCCCGCAGCAGCCATGTCAGCAGCAGCGGAGCTAGCTGCAGCCGCTGCAGCACAAGCAACAGCTGGGTCAAGGGTGCCGTCGCCCTCTAGTGACAGGGCGCGCATGGCAGAGTGGAAGGCAGCAGCTGTGGCAGCATCACCATGCAGGCCCACAGGCTGGTAGCTCATAAGGGGGGTTAGGCCAGGGCCAACGATGTTGGCACCGTTGTCGAAGGAACGGCGCTGGTTGGAGGAAGGAGGGCGAACAAAGTGCTTGCCATCATCTTTGGGGGTAGCTCTGTCAATAGCCACCTCATGGCCATTCATCCTGCAAGGAGCACACACGGCATGAAGAGTTGGTACCTAACAACCAAGCTAGTCATCAGAAACACAAGTGGGAGGCTCAATTTGGACTCTGTGATGAGAAACCAAAAAAAGCGAAGGTGCGCACGAAAAGCCCTAGCTATCCCAATGTGAACCAGGATCTGATAATGAAGGTATAGCTGAAACCCCCACCCCATCCCGCGGAATTGAGAGCTTACCAGTGCTTGCAGGCCATCACCTTCTCCACAGAGTCTGGCGATGCAAAGGTGACAAACCCAATGCCCCTGAATGCTTGCTTGCTGTGGTCCTTGGGCATGTAGGCATCTTGCAGGCGTCCGAACTTCTCAAAATAGCCTCTGAACTGGCTCTCGGTCACGCTGGCAGGGATACGGGCGACAAAGATGCGAGCCGTACGCTGAGGAGCCATATCCCCCTGAAGCAGGGTCTGCACAGACAATCAGATCATCATCAGTCATAATGGTGTAAGCGTGGGGCATGGCCAAGTTTTAAGTTGCACTGTACTGCATCTGTCAACCCTTCTAGTGCCTCAAAGTGCCTAGTCTATTCATGATCAAATCACAGCCATGTAGTGCTGTTCTATACAAATAAACACATCAGCCCCAATTCTACGTGAAAACAAATACCGGTAATAGCCAGTAATGGAAGTACAGCGGTCAATGTATGCAGCATCACATGCCTACCAGTTCCGTAACCGTTGTTTGACGGTTGCAGATAGCATTTGCCATAGCCATGCCATACCTTGGGCAGGGCGATCTTTGCTTCACAGCGGCGGCCGTCAACAGTGTGCTCCATGCCCAGTGCCCTTTGTGCTGCCGCAGGGTCAACGAAGGTCACAAAGCCAAATCCACGACTCTTCCCACTGAACCTGTCCTTCATCACCTCAGCAGCCTCCACCACACCATACTGGCTGAAGTGCAGCCTCAAAGTGTCCTCACTGCAATTGAAGTGAAAGGGTGGCAGGGCACCACGGTTAGGCTCGAACATTGCAGCCCATGAACTGACTTATGACTGCCGTACCCCTGATGTCCAGGACTACTTTGCCACAATCTGCCATGCTGCACTTCCTCCATCTACACATGACAACCCCATGACATTACAACCTGCAGATTTTGTGGTGTTTTGTGGATAGGAGGTATTGAGGCACACATGTCCCCGCAGCTGCTTTCTGATGATGCAGGTAGAAGATCTGAAGGCCAGATATTACTGCATTAACTGGCAAGGTTGCATGCAGGCTAGTGCTGGTCGACTTCACAGCGAGCCTTTTGCTTGCCCTGCTTAGTTTCTCATGTCCATCCGCTGCCAGATACATTCTGCTGCATCTCCAAGCCTCCAATCCCCAACATACCTGGTCTCCCATGGCAGGCCCAGCACTGCCAGCTTTCTTGGATGCTCATCTAGGGACAATTCCCCAACAGGACTCGCTGAACCGGATGACATGTTTTGAAGAGACTGATTTTCAGAACTGCAGCTAAGGGTCATTCTTGGCCCATCAAACAGATCCGGCCCAAGTCCGGGCCAGCTGTAGGTTATGAGGTCTGTGGCTGCCAGCGTACAGATTGCGATGCAAGCCGAGCCTGCGCACAGTAGAAGCCAGTAAATGTTAGATTCTGTCCAAGCCGATACGTCCACCACCCCACCAGTATGCCAAGCTCCCGCATGGTGACAACATTTACATTGGCTGCAACATTCACTCAGACCAAGACAAATGTAACACCAACAAGCGTTTGATCATGCTAACATGGCACACGGGCCTTGCTATGTAATGCACTGCTCGCGACCGACTCTCGCCATGGCCGAGGCAAACGCTTCCTGTTAGCGCTGGCCCAGGGCCACATGTGGAATGAAGCTAATGCCGAAGCTTGCTGAGAAGCTACCTGCTGCAGCTGCATTGATTCCAAAAAAAGGAGGCGCGTTGCCTTGGCCAAGGAACACCATCACCCAAGGCCGTTAGGCTATCAGAGCAAAAGCCCTCTAACCAAAGCATGGATGCGGCGGTGCATTTTGAGACAAACTACCGACTACTGGTTTGTGGAGCTGCAGGAAAATTGTCAAGAAAAGGAAGCTGTGCTGCCCCTGTTTGGGAAACTGCAAGGGCGACGCCCCAAGCTCACCAACAGAACGCAAAATCGCCTTGGTAGCGGCGGGGCAAGTTGGTCACAGAATCTAGCGTGAGGGTTCACGCTTGACGACCTCTTCAGCCGTAGCACAAACTTTGCACCGGAACAGGCGTCCGACAGTCTCGACAAGGGGGCTTAGATGTTTCAAGCGTCGGCGTGGCGGAAACAGAGTGAAGAAAGCCAAAGAACCTTCAGATAGAAGACCACTTATCACTCAGCGTAAACTAGGAAGACTGACCAGGCACAGCGTGTGCTCAATGTTAAAGACGGATCTAGGTGGGAGAGCAAGCAGCAGGAAAGATATTCTTCTTAGATCCTGTGGGATAGTTTGCCGGACGGTTCGACTTCCAAGTGGGGGATATTTTGGATTTTGGAGAAATATCCGGCCGAACCCTTCGGCCCTATACCCTGAGTCAGTCGGTGACTAAATGACCAACTCTGAGTCACAGTGAGCTGCTCCGTCTCTCGGTGGGCTTCTATTCAGGCCCAGCCGGCTCTGGTCACAATAGCTTGGTGAAGGGTGTTACTATGGGTGGTGCTCCTCGTGGAGCCTTACTCGGGGTGTGTGGTGCTTGAAATACACATCCTGAACCCACCCAACTCAGTCTGTATTCACCGGCTATGAGTCCTCGGTTGGGGCTGCTGGCAGATGAGCAATGCAGCAGGGAAGCGCTGTGAGAGCACATTCTCTTTTCATGAGCATGATGTTTGTGGGGCGTGTCTGGCCCGACCTGACGGATCCGTTGAGATCGTTGGCATGCTCGGTTATACTCAATGAACCGCAATCCGCGGGACCGGCGCTCAACACGTAGCAGTAGTCAACAGTATCACGTCTGGTTGGTCTGCTCTGTGCAATCAGAAGATCGCCGTCTTTCGTCCCGGACTGGCCACCTGGACACAAATCGAAGCCAAACAGGTCAGTAGAAGGTGCCAGGATCCTGTGCTTCCATACAGCAGGTGCCTATATACAGCTGGTCAGGCCAGCATTTGGAAGCACCAATGATGCAGACCTTGCAGTGCCTGCGTATCAGCTTGGCTGCTGCTTGTGTTGCATCCACCTTGGCCTGTGTCTTGGCTTGTGTCTGCAGTCAGCACAAAGTTGAGTTTACAAAGTCTGGTCTTTTCTATAGAGATTTGTACTCCAACTCCATTGCAAAGGACACCAGCATGCATCAGCACGAGAAGGGTTTTCGGGCTAGGGTGTGGGTGTAACAAAGATGTCGTGATCTATCTCGTATTCACATCTCTGGTTCCACTGTTCCTGCACGGCCTGGAGGGCTGTGCATTGGTCTCTTCTAACAGAAAGGTATGTCATGGGGTTTTTTAAAAGTCTTTCCGTCCCCCCCCCCCCCCCCCCCCCCGCACCCCTGGATTTCTTGGCAGCTTTTCCAAGGGGCGTGATCACTTCTGATCCATAACTTTCTCAAGCTACCATGTTTGTCGGCTTTTACCAGAATCATACAAGAGTTTATTCTATCGTCAAATGTCCTCTGTATGCCAAGGCGTTAGCACTGTTTTTTGAGTCAGGAAGGTTTACCTGCAGTTCTCTTTGATATCGGTCAAGTCAGGAGCTGGGCTTCATGAACTATTATTATTACATTTCATGATATGCCATAGCAATAAGTGCCATAGGCCCCGCACCTCAAGCTGTCACAAAGAGCAGCGAGGTGGAACAGAATACGGGTAAACTTCGACATGTATGACAATATATGCATGCCTAAACATGAGGTCCAGCAGCTAGGTCAAAATCACCCAAAACCTCCACTGCCCCAATGGGGGTAAGAGCCTCCCTCCTACTTAAGAAAGCAAGGAGGGCTTGTGAACTAGTGATCAGGATTATACAGCAAACAGGAATCAAGGTTTGCTCAGTTTAACTTGAGCTCACTTTACTGTGATGAGGCAAACAACCTTACCAAACACTTGTGGTAAGGCTGCCACCCTTCTGTGTTGATGCTATCTTCTAGCTCTTGCTTGGCACTGCAAACAAACTCCTTAATAGTCAGCTGCGTAACAGTGCGAAGGCAAATGTGACTTTGCCATTGCACCTTAGTCATTGCAAGACTATATTCACCATACCAGTCTGCAGATGCCATCACCTGCCCTGCTGTAGTGTGGCAGACCGCTGCTTCTCTATGATTTTAAGCCCTAACTCCTGATATCTCAGGCCCACGGTCCCAGCAGTAAATAGCAGTGGCAAATAGGCAAACAGTTACTCATGCTCGAGCGGGTGCACACAAGCATCCTTGGGGTCTCTCTTAACAAGCATCCTTGGGGTCGTCAGGCTTTCTGATCGGCAAAGCAAAGCACATGTCAGGTCATGTGGTATTGCATTTCAAGCTGCCATCATCACAGCCAACAAGTTGAGGTGGCTGGGGCGTGTGGGTTGCATGGAGCCTGGCAGGCTACCACATGTAGCTATGTTTTATCCTTGTATGGGATGCCAACGAGGAACTGAAAGGTGTGACCGGCCTCCCGTGAGGTGGCAGAATCTTGTGCTTATGGATCTGAGAGTGGTAGGTGTCCCTGAGGGGGATTGTAAGGGAAATTGTCAAAAGACCTTCAGATGAATTAACAGTCATTACTCAGCGTAAACTAGGAAGACTGACCAGACACAGCGTGTGCTCAATTTTAAAGATCTACCAGGTGGGAGAGCAAGCAGCAGGAAAGATATTCTTCTTAGATCCTGTGGGATAGTTTGCCGGACGGTTCGACTTCCAAGTGGGGGATATTTTGGATTTTGGAGAAATATCCGGCCGAACCCTTCGGCCCTATACCCTGAGTCAGTCGGTGACTGAATGACCAACTCTGAGTCACAGTGAGCTGCTCCGTCTCTCGGTGGGCTTCTATTCAGGCCCAGCCGGCTCTGGTCACAATAGCTTGGTGAAGGGTGTTACTATGGGTGGTGCTCCTCGTGGAGCCTTACTCGGGGTGTGTGGTGCTTGAAATACACATCCTGAACCCACCCAACTCAGTCTGTATTCACCGGCTATGAGTCCTCGGTTGGGGCTGCTGGCAGATGAGCAATGCAACAGGGAAGCGCTGAGAGAGCACATTATCCTTTCATGAGCATGATGTTTGTGGGGCGTGTCTGGCCCGACCTGACGGTCCCGTTGAGATCGTTGGCATGCTCGGTTATACTCAATGAAGCGCAATCAGCGGGACCGGCGCTCAGCACGTAGCCGTAGTCAACATTATTACTTCTGGTGGGTCTGCTCTGTGCAATCACAAGATCACCGTCTTCCGTCCCGGACTGGCCACCTGGACACAAATCGAAGCCAAACAGGTCAGTAGAAGGTGCCAGGATCCTGTGCTTCCATACAGCAGGTGCCTATATACAGCTGGTCAGGCCAGCATTTGGAAGCACCAATGATGCAGACCTTACAGTGCCTGCGTATCAGCTTGGCTGCTGCTTGTGTTGCATCCACCTTGGCCTGTGTCTTGGCTTGTGTCTGCAGTCAGCACAAAGTTGAGTTTACAAAGTCTGGTCTTTTCTATAGAGATTTGTACTCCAACTCCATTGCAAAGGACACCAGCATGCATCAGCACGAGAAGGGTTTTCGGGCTAGGGTGTGGGTGTAACAAAGATGTCGTGATCTATCTCGTATTCACATCTCTGGTTCCACTGTTCCATGCCGTGGGTCATATATATAGCTCATGGGGCACACAGGCGGGTCACTGGTAAGCTGGTGGAAATGTGCTGCAAATTCATCAGATTAACAGCTGTAAGCACTCTTTAACAGCATGCATTGTGACTGGCCAACACGGCCCACTGGCCCATGTACCCTGCCACGCTCCAGGAAGTTTAAATGCAAGCGAATGCTGAACAGGCTGTGACTAGATGAGTAATGCTAGCTGGACTAGCCAAACAAAAGCAAGCATTAAGGACCATTTGGAAGACAGAAATGCAAGCATACAGGGAAAGCAAGCTGCCTAGGATGGGCAAAAATTGAAGAGGCTCTGCCCAGCTCCCTTCATCTAGGCAGAGGGCCAGCCACAAGGCCTACGCCTGCACGTTGCCAGAGGTTCCCAGCAACGGCGATGCTCATACAAGGTATGTGAGGTGTACTTGTCCGCTAGTGCCGGGAAGTGTTTCAGCCTCTCTAATTTGATTTCTTGTATGCAAGGGGGATTACAGCACCGCTTTGCAGCCGCACAGTTTCCTCAGCTGGCTAAAGATGTACACTGTTTGCAGCTCAAGGATCCTTCCTACTGGTGTCTTGCAGCCATAGGCTTTAGCTTTCTTCCCGCGAGGGGGGGGGAGGGGGGGCAGGGCCGTCAATTTCGGACCCCATGCCTCAAAAACCTTCAATGATCTGTAATTAAGGACTTTAACGGTTTCTCCTTTGGTCCCCGCCATCCAGCAGAAGTTTTAGGGGGTTTCAAAAGGGGAATGAGGTGGTGGGTTGGTGCCGAACCCGCTCCTGAAAACTTCCACCAAGAAAGTTTACATGGCTGATTTTACACTCAAAACGGTGTCATTTAAAGCTAAAGTTGTTTGAGCGTGCAGTACTAGCCTAGAGCGACAGATTTAGCATTACAAAGCGTTGGAGCACGTGTCTGGTACCCCTTGGCCAGCCCATGGCATTCAATGTTACATCGATTAGGTCCTGACTGATGTCTGTGAAATTGCCACGGCGCAAGCAGAATGACCTAGACGACAGCGTGGATGAAGGTTTTATGACAGATGCTTCTGATGGGTTCACAGATGATCCTACCCAACCGTCCGCAATCTTAAACCCTAAACCAGAACTAGCCCATCTGAATGTGAGTCTCAGTGAGGGTGTTTTCCTGTGCAGATGTTGGCTTTCAAAGCAATTATGACACTGGGTGGGTTTGACTTATTCAAACAGGTGTCCAGGGGTCATAGAATTATGGTTTTAGGGGGGGTGGGGGTAGGTGAATGGTCCTAAGGGTCTCCTTCAAGAAGTTAGGGCACTCGCCCATCCCACCCCACCCCCACCCCTAACAAACTGGTTGGAGGCATGCTTGGGTCCTGCACGGCCTGGAGGGCTGTGCATTGGTGTCTTCTAACAGAAAGGTATGGCATGGGGTTTTTTAAAAGTCTTTCCGTCCCCCCCCCCCCCCGCCCCCCTGGATTTCTTGGCAGCTTTTCCAAGGGGCGTGATCACTTCTGATCCATAACTTTCTCAAGCTACCATGTTTGTCGGCTTTTACCAGAATCATACAAGAGTTTATTCTATCGTCAAATGTCCTCTGTATGCCAAGGCGTTAGCACTGGTATTTGAGTCAGGAAGGTTTACCTGCAGTTCTCTTTGATATCGGTCAAGTCAGGAGCTGGGCTTCATGAACTAGTGATCAGGATTATACAGCAAACAGGAATCAAGGTTTGCTCAGTTTAACTTGAGCTCACTTTACTTTAGCTGCCTTAGGAGCATCCTGGGGGTCAGGCTGTCAGATCGGCACACCAATGAGCATATCAGGAAATCATGTGGGGTAGCCACCTTGTCAGCATACATCACAGCAAATAGGCTGAGGTGGCTGGGGCATGTGGGCCGCATGGAGGAGGGCAGGTTGCCGCATATTGCGTTGTTCTCTTCATTACATGGTGACATGACGAGGCCAGTGGGTAGGCCTCGCCATACCTGGGAGAAATGCGTGTGTGCTGATCTGAAGGTGCTTGGTCAAGATGAGGGGAGCTGGGAGGCTTCATGTCAGATTAAGAGTGCTTGGAGGAAGAGGTTGTGGGATCTTACGCACCCTTGGGAAAGCCAACGGTTAGTGAGGTGTAGAAGGCGCACTAAGCAAGCTATTGATAAGCATGTGGAGCGCTATGTGCTGCCTTTCAGTGGCTGGGAGGATGGTGGTTCACCAGTACCTAGGTGGTGGGAGCCACCTCCAGCCCCTACTAGGGTGGTGCTTGATCCTGCTGCCTCCCCGCCACCCATGTGTGATGGAAGTGGAGCAGGTTTTGGGTTTTAGTGGTGGTGTTTGTTTCCCCTTGGTGTGCACGCCGTTGCATCTAGCCTCAGCTTGTGTGTGGCAAATCCACCATCGGTTGTGTGGCTTCGTGATTGTGATCAGGAGCCTTGTGTTTGTGGCCTAGGTTTGTTTGGCCATTGGCATTGCTGGTCTTGCGTTTTGATTGATTGATCACTTTACTGTGATGAGGCAAACAACCTTACCAAACACTTGTGGTAAGGCTGCCACCCTTCTGTGTTGATGCTATCTTCTAGCTCTTGCTTGGCACTGCAAACAAACTCCTTAATAGTCAGCTGCGTAACAGTGCGAAGGCAAATGTGACTTTGCCATTGCACCTTAGTCATTGCAAGACTATATTCACCATACCAGTCTGCAGATGCCATCACCTGCCCTGCTGTAGTGTGGCAGACCGCTGCTTCTCTATGATTTTAAGCCCTAACTCCTGATATCTCAGGCCCACGGTCCCAGCAGTAAATAGCAGTGGCAAATAGGCAAACAGTTACTCATGCTCGAGCGGGTGCACACAAGCATCCTTGGGGTCTCTCTTAACAAGCATCCTTGGGGTCGTCAGGCTTTCTGATCGGCAAAGCAAAGCACATGTCAGGTCATGTGGTATTGCATTTCAAGCTGCCATCATCACAGCCAACAAGTTGAGGTGGCTGGGGCGTGTGGGTTGCATGGAGCCTGGCAGGCTACCACATGTAGCTATGTTTTATCCTTGTATGGGATGCCAACGAGGAACTGAAAGGTGTGACCGGCCTCCCGTGAGGTGGCAGAATCTTGTGCTTATGGATCTGAGAGTGGTAGGTGTCCCTGAGGGGGATTGTAAGGGAAATTGTCAAAAGACCTTCAGATGAATTAACAGTCATTACTCAGCGTAAACTAGGAAGACTGACCAGACACAGCGTGTGCTCAATTTTAAAGATCTACCAGGTGGGAGAGCAAGCAGCAGGAAAGATATTCTTCTTAGATCCTGTGGGATAGTTTGCCGGACGGTTCGACTTCCAAGTGGGGGATATTTTGGATTTTGGAGAAATATCCGGCCGAACCCTTCGGCCCTATACCCTGAGTCAGTCGGTGACTGAATGACCAACTCTGAGTCACAGTGAGCTGCTCCGTCTCTCGGTGGGCTTCTATTCAGGCCCAGCCGGCTCTGGTCACAATAGCTTGGTGAAGGGTGTTACTATGGGTGGTGCTCCTCGTGGAGCCTTACTCGGGGTGTGTGGTGCTTGAAATACACATCCTGAACCCACCCAACTCAGTCTGTATTCACCGGCTATGAGTCCTCGGTTGGGGCTGCTGGCAGATGAGCAATGCAACAGGGAAGCGCTGAGAGAGCACATTATCCTTTCATGAGCATGATGTTTGTGGGGCGTGTCTGGCCCGACCTGACGGTCCCGTTGAGATCGTTGGCATGCTCGGTTATACTCAATGAAGCGCAATCAGCGGGACCGGCGCTCAGCACGTAGCCGTAGTCAACATTATTACTTCTGGTGGGTCTGCTCTGTGCAATCACAAGATCACCGTCTTCCGTCCCGGACTGGCCACCTGGACACAAATCGAAGCCAAACAGGTCAGTAGAAGGTGCCAGGATCCTGTGCTTCCATACAGCAGGTGCCTATATACAGCTGGTCAGGCCAGCATTTGGAAGCACCAATGATGCAGACCTTACAGTGCCTGCGTATCAGCTTGGCTGCTGCTTGTGTTGCATCCACCTTGGCCTGTGTCTTGGCTTGTGTCTGCAGTCAGCACAAAGTTGAGTTTACAAAGTCTGGTCTTTTCTATAGAGATTTGTACTCCAACTCCATTGCAAAGGACACCAGCATGCATCAGCACGAGAAGGGTTTTCGGGCTAGGGTGTGGGTGTAACAAAGATGTCGTGATCTATCTCGTATTCACATCTCTGGTTCCACTGTTCCATGCCGTGGGTCATATATATAGCTCATGGGGCACACAGGCGGGTCACTGGTAAGCTGGTGGAAATGTGCTGCAAATTCATCAGATTAACAGCTGTAAGCACTCTTTAACAGCATGCATTGTGACTGGCCAACACGGCCCACTGGCCCATGTACCCTGCCACGCTCCAGGAAGTTTAAATGCAAGCGAATGCTGAACAGGCTGTGACTAGATGAGTAATGCTAGCTGGACTAGCCAAACAAAAGCAAGCATTAAGGACCATTTGGAAGACAGAAATGCAAGCATACAGGGAAAGCAAGCTGCCTAGGATGGGCAAAAATTGAAGAGGCTCTGCCCAGCTCCCTTCGTCTAGGCAGAGGGCCAGCCACAAGGCCTACGCCTGCACGTTGCCAGAGGTTCCCAGCAACGGCGATGCTCATACAAGGTATGTGAGGTGTACTTGTCCGCTAGTGCCGGGAAGTGTTTCAGCCTCTCTAATTTGATTTCTTGTATGCAAGGGGGATTACAGCACCGCTTTGCAGCCGCACAGTTTCCTCAGCTGGCTAAAGATGTACACTGTTTGCAGCTCAAGGATCCTTCCTACTGGTGTCTTGCAGCCATAGGCTTTAGCTTTCTTCCCGCGAGGGGGGGGGAGGGGGGGCAGGGCCGTCAATTTCGGACCCCATGCCTCAAAAACCTTCAATGATCTGTAATTAAGGACTTTAACGGTTTCTCCTTTGGTCCCCGCCATCCAGCAGAAGTTTTAGGGGGTTTCAAAAGGGGAATGAGGTGGTGGGTTGGTGCCGAACCCGCTCCTGAAAACTTCCACCAAGAAAGTTTACATGGCTGATTTTACACTCAAAACGGTGTCATTTAAAGCTAAAGTTGTTTGAGCGTGCAGTACTAGCCTAGAGCGACAGATTTAGCATTACAAAGCGTTGGAGCACGTGTCTGGTACCCCTTGGCCAGCCCATGGCATTCAATGTTACATCGATTAGGTCCTGACTGATGTCTGTGAAATTGCCACGGCGCAAGCAGAATGACCTAGACGACAGCGTGGATGAAGGTTTTATGACAGATGCTTCTGATGGGTTCACAGATGATCCTACCCAACCGTCCGCAATCTTAAACCCTAAACCAGAACTAGCCCATCTGAATGTGAGTCTCAGTGAGGGTGTTTTCCTGTGCAGATGTTGGCTTTCAAAGCAATTATGACACTGGGTGGGTTTGACTTATTCAAACAGGTGTCCAGGGGTCATAGAATTATGGTTTTAGGGGGGGTGGGGGTAGGTGAATGGTCCTAAGGGTCTCCTTCAAGAAGTTAGGGCACTCGCCCATCCCACCCCACCCCCACCCCTAACAAACTGGTTGGAGGCATGCTTGGGTCCTGCACGGCCTGGAGGGCTGTGCATTGGTGTCTTCTAACAGAAAGGTATGGCATGGGGTTTTTTAAAAGTCTTTCCGTCCCCCCCCCCCCCCCGCCCCCCTGGATTTCTTGGCAGCTTTTCCAAGGGGCGTGATCACTTCTGATCCATAACTTTCTCAAGCTACCATGTTTGTCGGCTTTTACCAGAATCATACAAGAGTTTATTCTATCGTCAAATGTCCTCTGTATGCCAAGGCGTTAGCACTGGTATTTGAGTCAGGAAGGTTTACCTGCAGTTCTCTTTGATATCGGTCAAGTCAGGAGCTGGGCTTCATGAACTAGTGATCAGGATTATACAGCAAACAGGAATCAAGGTTTGCTCAGTTTAACTTGAGCTCACTTTACTTTAGCTGCCTTAGGAGCATCCTGGGGGTCAGGCTGTCAGATCGGCACACCAATGAGCATATCAGGAAATCATGTGGGGTAGCCACCTTGTCAGCATACATCACAGCAAATAGGCTGAGGTGGCTGGGGCATGTGGGCCGCATGGAGGAGGGCAGGTTGCCGCATATTGCGTTGTTCTCTTCATTACATGGTGACATGACGAGGCCAGTGGGTAGGCCTCGCCATACCTGGGAGAAATGCGTGTGTGCTGATCTGAAGGTGCTTGGTCAAGATGAGGGGAGCTGGGAGGCTTCATGTCAGATTAAGAGTGCTTGGAGGAAGAGGTTGTGGGATCTTACGCACCCTTGGGAAAGCCAACGGTTAGTGAGGTGTAGAAGGCGCACTAAGCAAGCTATTGATAAGCATGTGGAGCGCTATGTGCTGCCTTTCAGTGGCTGGGAGGATGGTGGTTCACCAGTACCTAGGTGGTGGGAGCCACCTCCAGCCCCTACTAGGGTGGTGCTTGATCCTGCTGCCTCCCCGCCACCCATGTGTGATGGAAGTGGAGCAGGTTTTGGGTTTTAGTGGTGGTGTTTGTTTCCCCTTGGTGTGCACGCCGTTGCATCTAGCCTCAGCTTGTGTGTGGCAAATCCACCATCGGTTGTGTGGCTTCGTGATTGTGATCAGGAGCCTTGTGTTTGTGGCCTAGGTTTGTTTGGCCATTGGCATTGCTGGTCTTGCGTTTTGATTGATTGATCACTTTACTGTGATGAGGCAAACAACCTTACCAAACACTTGTGGTAAGGCTGCCACCCTTCTGTGTTGATGCTATCTTCTAGCTCTTGCTTGGCACTGCAAACAAACTCCTTAATAGTCAGCTGCGTAACAGTGCGAAGGCAAATGTGACTTTGCCATTGCACCTTAGTCATTGCAAGACTATATTCACCATACCAGTCTGCAGATGCCATCACCTGCCCTGCTGTAGTGTGGCAGACCGCTGCTTCTCTATGATTTTAAGCCCTAACTCCTGATATCTCAGGCCCACGGTCCCAGCAGTAAATAGCAGTGGCAAATAGGCAAACAGTTACTCATGCTCGAGCGGGTGCACACAAGCATCCTTGGGGTCTCTCTTAACAAGCATCCTTGGGGTCGTCAGGCTTTCTGATCGGCAAAGCAAAGCACATGTCAGGTCATGTGGTATTGCATTTCAAGCTGCCATCATCACAGCCAACAAGTTGAGGTGGCTGGGGCGTGTGGGTTGCATGGAGCCTGGCAGGCTACCACATGTAGCTATGTTTTATCCTTGTATGGGATGCCAACGAGGAACTGAAAGGTGTGACCGGCCTCCCGTGAGGTGGCAGAATCTTGTGCTTATGGATCTGAGAGTGGTAGGTGTCCCTGAGGGGGATTGTAAGGGAAATTGTCAAAAGACCTTCAGATGAATTAACAGTCATTACTCAGCGTAAACTAGGAAGACTGACCAGACACAGCGTGTGCTCAATTTTAAAGATCTACCAGGTGGGAGAGCAAGCAGCAGGAAAGATATTCTTCTTAGATCCTGTGGGATAGTTTGCCGGACGGTTCGACTTCCAAGTGGGGGATATTTTGGATTTTGGAGAAATATCCGGCCGAACCCTTCGGCCCTATACCCTGAGTCAGTCGGTGACTGAATGACCAACTCTGAGTCACAGTGAGCTGCTCCGTCTCTCGGTGGGCTTCTATTCAGGCCCAGCCGGCTCTGGTCACAATAGCTTGGTGAAGGGTGTTACTATGGGTGGTGCTCCTCGTGGAGCCTTACTCGGGGTGTGTGGTGCTTGAAATACACATCCTGAACCCACCCAACTCAGTCTGTATTCACCGGCTATGAGTCCTCGGTTGGGGCTGCTGGCAGATGAGCAATGCAACAGGGAAGCGCTGAGAGAGCACATTATCCTTTCATGAGCATGATGTTTGTGGGGCGTGTCTGGCCCGACCTGACGGTCCCGTTGAGATCGTTGGCATGCTCGGTTATACTCAATGAAGCGCAATCAGCGGGACCGGCGCTCAGCACGTAGCCGTAGTCAACATTATTACTTCTGGTGGGTCTGCTCTGTGCAATCACAAGATCACCGTCTTCCGTCCCGGACTGGCCACCTGGACACAAATCGAAGCCAAACAGGTCAGTAGAAGGTGCCAGGATCCTGTGCTTCCATACAGCAGGTGCCTATATACAGCTGGTCAGGCCAGCATTTGGAAGCACCAATGATGCAGACCTTACAGTGCCTGCGTATCAGCTTGGCTGCTGCTTGTGTTGCATCCACCTTGGCCTGTGTCTTGGCTTGTGTCTGCAGTCAGCACAAAGTTGAGTTTACAAAGTCTGGTCTTTTCTATAGAGATTTGTACTCCAACTCCATTGCAAAGGACACCAGCATGCATCAGCACGAGAAGGGTTTTCGGGCTAGGGTGTGGGTGTAACAAAGATGTCGTGATCTATCTCGTATTCACATCTCTGGTTCCACTGTTCCATGCCGTGGGTCATATATATAGCTCATGGGGCACACAGGCGGGTCACTGGTAAGCTGGTGGAAATGTGCTGCAAATTCATCAGATTAACAGCTGTAAGCACTCTTTAACAGCATGCATTGTGACTGGCCAACACGGCCCACTGGCCCATGTACCCTGCCACGCTCCAGGAAGTTTAAATGCAAGCGAATGCTGAACAGGCTGTGACTAGATGAGTAATGCTAGCTGGACTAGCCAAACAAAAGCAAGCATTAAGGACCATTTGGAAGACAGAAATGCAAGCATACAGGGAAAGCAAGCTGCCTAGGATGGGCAAAAATTGAAGAGGCTCTGCCCAGCTCCCTTCGTCTAGGCAGAGGGCCAGCCACAAGGCCTACGCCTGCACGTTGCCAGAGGTTCCCAGCAACGGCGATGCTCATACAAGGTATGTGAGGTGTACTTGTCCGCTAGTGCCGGGAAGTGTTTCAGCCTCTCTAATTTGATTTCTTGTATGCAAGGGGGATTACAGCACCGCTTTGCAGCCGCACAGTTTCCTCAGCTGGCTAAAGATGTACACTGTTTGCAGCTCAAGGATCCTTCCTACTGGTGTCTTGCAGCCATAGGCTTTAGCTTTCTTCCCGCGAGGGGGGGGGAGGGGGGGCAGGGCCGTCAATTTCGGACCCCATGCCTCAAAAACCTTCAATGATCTGTAATTAAGGACTTTAACGGTTTCTCCTTTGGTCCCCGCCATCCAGCAGAAGTTTTAGGGGGTTTCAAAAGGGGAATGAGGTGGTGGGTTGGTGCCGAACCCGCTCCTGAAAACTTCCACCAAGAAAGTTTACATGGCTGATTTTACACTCAAAACGGTGTCATTTAAAGCTAAAGTTGTTTGAGCGTGCAGTACTAGCCTAGAGCGACAGATTTAGCATTACAAAGCGTTGGAGCACGTGTCTGGTACCCCTTGGCCAGCCCATGGCATTCAATGTTACATCGATTAGGTCCTGACTGATGTCTGTGAAATTGCCACGGCGCAAGCAGAATGACCTAGACGACAGCGTGGATGAAGGTTTTATGACAGATGCTTCTGATGGGTTCACAGATGATCCTACCCAACCGTCCGCAATCTTAAACCCTAAACCAGAACTAGCCCATCTGAATGTGAGTCTCAGTGAGGGTGTTTTCCTGTGCAGATGTTGGCTTTCAAAGCAATTATGACACTGGGTGGGTTTGACTTATTCAAACAGGTGTCCAGGGGTCATAGAATTATGGTTTTAGGGGGGGTGGGGGTAGGTGAATGGTCCTAAGGGTCTCCTTCAAGAAGTTAGGGCACTCGCCCATCCCACCCCACCCCCACCCCTAACAAACTGGTTGGAGGCATGCTTGGGTCCTGCACGGCCTGGAGGGCTGTGCATTGGTCTCTTCTAACAGAAAGGTATGGCATGGGGTTTTTTAAAAGTCTTTCCGTCCCCCCCCCCCCCCCGCCCCCCTGGATTTCTTGGCAGCTTTTCCAAGGGGCGTGATCACTTCTGATCCATAACTTTCTCAAGCTACCATGTTTGTCGGCTTTTACCAGAATCATACAAGAGTTTATTCTATCGTCAAATGTCCTCTGTATGCCAAGGCGTTAGCACTGGTATTTGAGTCAGGAAGGTTTACCTGCAGTTCTCTTTGATATCGGTCAAGTCAGGAGCTGGGCTTCATGAACTAGTGATCAGGATTATACAGCAAACAGGAATCAAGGTTTGCTCAGTTTAACTTGAGCTCACTTTACTTTAGCTGCCTTAGGAGCATCCTGGGGGTCAGGCTGTCAGATCGGCACACCAATGAGCATATCAGGAAATCATGTGGGGTAGCCACCTTGTCAGCATACATCACAGCAAATAGGCTGAGGTGGCTGGGGCATGTGGGCCGCATGGAGGAGGGCAGGTTGCCGCATATTGCGTTGTTCTCTTCATTACATGGTGACATGACGAGGCCAGTGGGTAGGCCTCGCCATACCTGGGAGAAATGCGTGTGTGCTGATCTGAAGGTGCTTGGTCAAGATGAGGGGAGCTGGGAGGCTTCATGTCAGATTAAGAGTGCTTGGAGGAAGAGGTTGTGGGATCTTACGCACCCTTGGGAAAGCCAACGGTTAGTGAGGTGTAGAAGGCGCACTAAGCAAGCTATTGATAAGCATGTGGAGCGCTATGTGCTGCCTTTCAGTGGCTGGGAGGATGGTGGTTCACCAGTACCTAGGTGGTGGGAGCCACCTCCAGCCCCTACTAGGGTGGTGCTTGATCCTGCTGCCTCCCCGCCACCCATGTGTGATGGAAGTGGAGCAGGTTTTGGGTTTTAGTGGTGGTGTTTGTTTCCCCTTGGTGTGCACGCCGTTGCATCTAGCCTCAGCTTGTGTGTGGCAAATCCACCATCGGTTGTGTGGCTTCGTGATTGTGATCAGGAGCCTTGTGTTTGTGGCCTAGGTTTGTTTGGCCATTGGCATTGCTGGTCTTGCGTTTTGATTGATTGATCACTTTACTGTGATGAGGCAAACAACCTTACCAAACACTTGTGGTAAGGCTGCCACCCTTCTGTGTTGATGCTATCTTCTAGCTCTTGCTTGGCACTGCAAACAAACTCCTTAATAGTCAGCTGCGTAACAGTGCGAAGGCAAATGTGACTTTGCCATTGCACCTTAGTCATTGCAAGACTATATTCACCATACCAGTCTGCAGATGCCATCACCTGCCCTGCTGTAGTGTGGCAGACCGCTGCTTCTCTATGATTTTAAGCCCTAACTCCTGATATCTCAGGCCCACGGTCCCAGCAGTAAATAGCAGTGGCAAATAGGCAAACAGTTACTCATGCTCGAGCGGGTGCACACAAGCATCCTTGGGGTCTCTCTTAACAAGCATCCTTGGGGTCGTCAGGCTTTCTGATCGGCAAAGCAAAGCACATGTCAGGTCATGTGGTATTGCATTTCAAGCTGCCATCATCACAGCCAACAAGTTGAGGTGGCTGGGGCGTGTGGGTTGCATGGAGCCTGGCAGGCTACCACATGTAGCTATGTTTTATCCTTGTATGGGATGCCAACGAGGAACTGAAAGGTGTGACCGGCCTCCCGTGAGGTGGCAGAATCTTGTGCTTATGGATCTGAGAGTGGTAGGTGTCCCTGAGGGGGATTGTAAGGGAAATTGTCAAAAGACCTTCAGATGAATTAACAGTCATTACTCAGCGTAAACTAGGAAGACTGACCAGACACAGCGTGTGCTCAATTTTAAAGATCTACCAGGTGGGAGAGCAAGCAGCAGGAAAGATATTCTTCTTAGATCCTGTGGGATAGTTTGCCGGACGGTTCGACTTCCAAGTGGGGGATATTTTGGATTTTGGAGAAATATCCGGCCGAACCCTTCGGCCCTATACCCTGAGTCAGTCGGTGACTGAATGACCAACTCTGAGTCACAGTGAGCTGCTCCGTCTCTCGGTGGGCTTCTATTCAGGCCCAGCCGGCTCTGGTCACAATAGCTTGGTGAAGGGTGTTACTATGGGTGGTGCTCCTCGTGGAGCCTTACTCGGGGTGTGTGGTGCTTGAAATACACATCCTGAACCCACCCAACTCAGTCTGTATTCACCGGCTATGAGTCCTCGGTTGGGGCTGCTGGCAGATGAGCAATGCAACAGGGAAGCGCTGAGAGAGCACATTATCCTTTCATGAGCATGATGTTTGTGGGGCGTGTCTGGCCCGACCTGACGGTCCCGTTGAGATCGTTGGCATGCTCGGTTATACTCAATGAAGCGCAATCAGCGGGACCGGCGCTCAGCACGTAGCCGTAGTCAACATTATTACTTCTGGTGGGTCTGCTCTGTGCAATCACAAGATCACCGTCTTCCGTCCCGGACTGGCCACCTGGACACAAATCGAAGCCAAACAGGTCAGTAGAAGGTGCCAGGATCCTGTGCTTCCATACAGCAGGTGCCTATATACAGCTGGTCAGGCCAGCATTTGGAAGCACCAATGATGCAGACCTTACAGTGCCTGCGTATCAGCTTGGCTGCTGCTTGTGTTGCATCCACCTTGGCCTGTGTCTTGGCTTGTGTCTGCAGTCAGCACAAAGTTGAGTTTACAAAGTCTGGTCTTTTCTATAGAGATTTGTACTCCAACTCCATTGCAAAGGACACCAGCATGCATCAGCACGAGAAGGGTTTTCGGGCTAGGGTGTGGGTGTAACAAAGATGTCGTGATCTATCTCGTATTCACATCTCTGGTTCCACTGTTCCATGCCGTGGGTCATATATATAGCTCATGGGGCACACAGGCGGGTCACTGGTAAGCTGGTGGAAATGTGCTGCAAATTCATCAGATTAACAGCTGTAAGCACTCTTTAACAGCATGCATTGTGACTGGCCAACACGGCCCACTGGCCCATGTACCCTGCCACGCTCCAGGAAGTTTAAATGCAAGCGAATGCTGAACAGGCTGTGACTAGATGAGTAATGCTAGCTGGACTAGCCAAACAAAAGCAAGCATTAAGGACCATTTGGAAGACAGAAATGCAAGCATACAGGGAAAGCAAGCTGCCTAGGATGGGCAAAAATTGAAGAGGCTCTGCCCAGCTCCCTTCGTCTAGGCAGAGGGCCAGCCACAAGGCCTACGCCTGCACGTTGCCAGAGGTTCCCAGCAACGGCGATGCTCATACAAGGTATGTGAGGTGTACTTGTCCGCTAGTGCCGGGAAGTGTTTCAGCCTCTCTAATTTGATTTCTTGTATGCAAGGGGGATTACAGCACCGCTTTGCAGCCGCACAGTTTCCTCAGCTGGCTAAAGATGTACACTGTTTGCAGCTCAAGGATCCTTCCTACTGGTGTCTTGCAGCCATAGGCTTTAGCTTTCTTCCCGCGAGGGGGGGGGAGGGGGGGCAGGGCCGTCAATTTCGGACCCCATGCCTCAAAAACCTTCAATGATCTGTAATTAAGGACTTTAACGGTTTCTCCTTTGGTCCCCGCCATCCAGCAGAAGTTTTAGGGGGTTTCAAAAGGGGAATGAGGTGGTGGGTTGGTGCCGAACCCGCTCCTGAAAACTTCCACCAAGAAAGTTTACATGGCTGATTTTACACTCAAAACGGTGTCATTTAAAGCTAAAGTTGTTTGAGCGTGCAGTACTAGCCTAGAGCGACAGATTTAGCATTACAAAGCGTTGGAGCACGTGTCTGGTACCCCTTGGCCAGCCCATGGCATTCAATGTTACATCGATTAGGTCCTGACTGATGTCTGTGAAATTGCCACGGCGCAAGCAGAATGACCTAGACGACAGCGTGGATGAAGGTTTTATGACAGATGCTTCTGATGGGTTCACAGATGATCCTACCCAACCGTCCGCAATCTTAAACCCTAAACCAGAACTAGCCCATCTGAATGTGAGTCTCAGTGAGGGTGTTTTCCTGTGCAGATGTTGGCTTTCAAAGCAATTATGACACTGGGTGGGTTTGACTTATTCAAACAGGTGTCCAGGGGTCATAGAATTATGGTTTTAGGGGGGGTGGGGGTAGGTGAATGGTCCTAAGGGTCTCCTTCAAGAAGTTAGGGCACTCGCCCATCCCACCCCACCCCCACCCCTAACAAACTGGTTGGAGGCATGCTTGGGTCCTGCACGGCCTGGAGGGCTGTGCATTGGTCTCTTCTAACAGAAAGGTATGGCATGGGGTTTTTTAAAAGTCTTTCCGTCCCCCCCCCCCCCCGCCCCCCTGGATTTCTTGGCAGCTTTTCCAAGGGGCGTGATCACTTCTGATCCATAACTTTCTCAAGCTACCATGTTTGTCGGCTTTTACCAGAATCATACAAGAGTTTATTCTATCGTCAAATGTCCTCTGTATGCCAAGGCGTTAGCACTGGTATTTGAGTCAGGAAGGTTTACCTGCAGTTCTCTTTGATATCGGTCAAGTCAGGAGCTGGGCTTCATGAACTAGTGATCAGGATTATACAGCAAACAGGAATCAAGGTTTGCTCAGTTTAACTTGAGCTCACTTTACTTTAGCTGCCTTAGGAGCATCCTGGGGGTCAGGCTGTCAGATCGGCACACCAATGAGCATATCAGGAAATCATGTGGGGTAGCCACCTTGTCAGCATACATCACAGCAAATAGGCTGAGGTGGCTGGGGCATGTGGGCCGCATGGAGGAGGGCAGGTTGCCGCATATTGCGTTGTTCTCTTCATTACATGGTGACATGACGAGGCCAGTGGGTAGGCCTCGCCATACCTGGGAGAAATGCGTGTGTGCTGATCTGAAGGTGCTTGGTCAAGATGAGGGGAGCTGGGAGGCTTCATGTCAGATTAAGAGTGCTTGGAGGAAGAGGTTGTGGGATCTTACGCACCCTTGGGAAAGCCAACGGTTAGTGAGGTGTAGAAGGCGCACTAAGCAAGCTATTGATAAGCATGTGGAGCGCTATGTGCTGCCTTTCAGTGGCTGGGAGGATGGTGGTTCACCAGTACCTAGGTGGTGGGAGCCACCTCCAGCCCCTACTAGGGTGGTGCTTGATCCTGCTGCCTCCCCGCCACCCATGTGTGATGGAAGTGGAGCAGGTTTTGGGTTTTAGTGGTGGTGTTTGTTTCCCCTTGGTGTGCACGCCGTTGCATCTAGCCTCAGCTTGTGTGTGGCAAATCCACCATCGGTTGTGTGGCTTCGTGATTGTGATCAGGAGCCTTGTGTTTGTGGCCTAGGTTTGTTTGGCCATTGGCATTGCTGGTCTTGCGTTTTGATTGATTGATCACTTTACTGTGATGAGGCAAACAACCTTACCAAACACTTGTGGTAAGGCTGCCACCCTTCTGTGTTGATGCTATCTTCTAGCTCTTGCTTGGCACTGCAAACAAACTCCTTAATAGTCAGCTGCGTAACAGTGCGAAGGCAAATGTGACTTTGCCATTGCACCTTAGTCATTGCAAGACTATATTCACCATACCAGTCTGCAGATGCCATCACCTGCCCTGCTGTAGTGTGGCAGACCGCTGCTTCTCTATGATTTTAAGCCCTAACTCCTGATATCTCAGGCCCACGGTCCCAGCAGTAAATAGCAGTGGCAAATAGGCAAACAGTTACTCATGCTCGAGCGGGTGCACACAAGCATCCTTGGGGTCTCTCTTAACAAGCATCCTTGGGGTCGTCAGGCTTTCTGATCGGCAAAGCAAAGCACATGTCAGGTCATGTGGTATTGCATTTCAAGCTGCCATCATCACAGCCAACAAGTTGAGGTGGCTGGGGCGTGTGGGTTGCATGGAGCCTGGCAGGCTACCACATGTAGCTATGTTTTATCCTTGTATGGGATGCCAACGAGGAACTGAAAGGTGTGACCGGCCTCCCGTGAGGTGGCAGAATCTTGTGCTTATGGATCTGAGAGTGGTAGGTGTCCCTGAGGGGGATTGTAAGGGAAATTGTCAAAAGACCTTCAGATGAATTAACAGTCATTACTCAGCGTAAACTAGGAAGACTGACCAGACACAGCGTGTGCTCAATTTTAAAGATCTACCAGGTGGGAGAGCAAGCAGCAGGAAAGATATTCTTCTTAGATCCTGTGGGATAGTTTGCCGGACGGTTCGACTTCCAAGTGGGGGATATTTTGGATTTTGGAGAAATATCCGGCCGAACCCTTCGGCCCTATACCCTGAGTCAGTCGGTGACTGAATGACCAACTCTGAGTCACAGTGAGCTGCTCCGTCTCTCGGTGGGCTTCTATTCAGGCCCAGCCGGCTCTGGTCACAATAGCTTGGTGAAGGGTGTTACTATGGGTGGTGCTCCTCGTGGAGCCTTACTCGGGGTGTGTTGTGCTTGAAATACACATCCTGAACCCACCCAACTCAGTCTGTATTCACCGGCTATGAGTCCTCGGTTGGGGCTGCTGGCAGATGAGCAATGCAGCAGGGAAGCGCTGAGAGAGCACATTATCCTTTCATGAGCATGATGTTTGTGGGGCGTGTCTGGCCCGACCTGACGGTCCCGTTGAGATCGTCGGTATGGCCGGGTTTATTCAATGAAGCGCAATCAGCGGGACCGGCGCTCAGCACGTAGCCGTAGTCAACATTATTACTTCTGGTGGGTCTGCTCTGTGCAATCACAAGATCACCGTCTTCCGTCCCGGACTGGCCACCTGGACACAAATCGAAGCCAAACAGGTCAGTAGAAGGTGCCAGGATCCTGTGCTTCCATACAGCAGGTGCCTATATACAGCTGGTCAGGCCAGCATTTGGAAGCACCAATGATGCAGACCTTGCCTCAGTGCCTACGTATCAGCTTGGCTGCTGCTTGTGTTGCATCCACCTTGGCCTGTGTCTTGGCTTGTGTCTGCAGTCAGCACAAAGTTGAGTTTACAAAGTCTGGTCTTTTCTATAGAGATTTGTACTCCAACTCCATTGCAAAGGACACCAGCATGCATCAGCACGAGAAGGGTTTTCGGGCTAGGGTGTGGGTGTAACAAAGATGTCGTGATCTATCTCGTATTCACATCTCTGGTTCCACTGTTCCATGCCGTGGGTCATATATATAGCTCATGGGGCACACAGGCGGGTCACTGGTAAGCTGGTGGAAATGTGCTGCAAATTCATCAGATTAACAGCTGTAAGCACTCTTTAACAGCATGCATTGTGACTGGCCAACACGGCCCACTGGCCCATGTACCCTGCCACGCTCCAGGAAGTTTAAATGCAAGCGAATGCTGAACAGGCTGTGACTAGATGAGTAATGCTAGCTGGACTAGCCAAACAAAAGCAAGCATTAAGGACCATTTGGAAGACAGAAATGCAAGCATACAGGGAAAGCAAGCTGCCTAGGATGGGCAAAAATTGAAGAGGCTCTGCCCAGCTCCCTTCGTCTAGGCAGAGGGCCAGCCACAAGGCCTACGCCTGCACGTTGCCAGAGGTTCCCAGCAACGGCGATGCTCATACAAGGTATGTGAGGTGTACTTGTCCGCTAGTGCCGGGAAGTGTTTCAGCCTCTCTAATTTGATTTCTTGTATGCAAGGGGGATTACAGCACCGCTTTGCAGCCGCACAGTTTCCTCAGCTGGCTAAAGATGTACACTGTTTGCAGCTCAAGGATCCTTCCTACTGGTGTCTTGCAGCCATAGGCTTTAGCTTTCTTCCCGCGAGGGGGGGGGAGGGGGGGCAGGGCCGTCAATTTCGGACCCCATGCCTCAAAAACCTTCAATGATCTGTAATTAAGGACTTTAACGGTTTCTCCTTTGGTCCCCGCCATCCAGCAGAAGTTTTAGGGGGTTTCAAAAGGGGAATGAGGTGGTGGGTTGGTGCCGAACCCGCTCCTGAAAACTTCCACCAAGAAAGTTTACATGGCTGATTTTACACTCAAAACGGTGTCATTTAAAGCTAAAGTTGTTTGAGCGTGCAGTACTAGCCTAGAGCGACAGATTTAGCATTACAAAGCGTTGGAGCACGTGTCTGGTACCCCTTGGCCAGCCCATGGCATTCAATGTTACATCGATTAGGTCCTGACTGATGTCTGTGAAATTGCCACGGCGCAAGCAGAATGACCTAGACGACAGCGTGGATGAAGGTTTTATGACAGATGCTTCTGATGGGTTCACAGATGATCCTACCCAACCGTCCGCAATCTTAAACCCTAAACCAGAACTAGCCCATCTGAATGTGAGTCTCAGTGAGGGTGTTTTCCTGTGCAGATGTTGGCTTTCAAAGCAATTATGACACTGGGTGGGTTTGACTTATTCAAACAGGTGTCCAGGGGTCATAGAATTATGGTTTTAGGGGGGGTGGGGGTAGGTGAATGGTCCTAAGGGTCTCCTTCAAGAAGTTAGGGCACTCGCCCATCCCACCCCACCCCCACCCCTAACAAACTGGTTGGAGGCATGCTTGGGTCCTGCACGGCCTGGAGGGCTGTGCATTGGTCTCTTCTAACAGAAAGGTATGGCATGGGGTTTTTTAAAAGTCTTTCCGTCCCCCCCCCCCCCCGCCCCCCTGGATTTCTTGGCAGCTTTTCCAAGGGGCGTGATCACTTCTGATCCATAACTTTCTCAAGCTACCATGTTTGTCGGCTTTTACCAGAATCATACAAGAGTTTATTCTATCGTCAAATGTCCTCTGTATGCCAAGGCGTTAGCACTGGTATTTGAGTCAGGAAGGTTTACCTGCAGTTCTCTTTGATATCGGTCAAGTCAGGAGCTGGGCTTCATGAACTAGTGATCAGGATTATACAGCAAACAGGAATCAAGGTTTGCTCAGTTTAACTTGAGCTCACTTTACTTTAGCTGCCTTAGGAGCATCCTGGGGGTCAGGCTGTCAGATCGGCACACCAATGAGCATATCAGGAAATCATGTGGGGTAGCCACCTTGTCAGCATACATCACAGCAAATAGGCTGAGGTGGCTGGGGCATGTGGGCCGCATGGAGGAGGGCAGGTTGCCGCATATTGCGTTGTTCTCTTCATTACATGGTGACATGACGAGGCCAGTGGGTAGGCCTCGCCATACCTGGGAGAAATGCGTGTGTGCTGATCTGAAGGTGCTTGGTCAAGATGAGGGGAGCTGGGAGGCTTCATGTCAGATTAAGAGTGCTTGGAGGAAGAGGTTGTGGGATCTTACGCACCCTTGGGAAAGCCAACGGTTAGTGAGGTGTAGAAGGCGCACTAAGCAAGCTATTGATAAGCATGTGGAGCGCTATGTGCTGCCTTTCAGTGGCTGGGAGGATGGTGGTTCACCAGTACCTAGGTGGTGGGAGCCACCTCCAGCCCCTACTAGGGTGGTGCTTGATCCTGCTGCCTCCCCGCCACCCATGTGTGATGGAAGTGGAGCAGGTTTTGGGTTTTAGTGGTGGTGTTTGTTTCCCCTTGGTGTGCACGCCGTTGCATCTAGCCTCAGCTTGTGTGTGGCAAATCCACCATCGGTTGTGTGGCTTCGTGATTGTGATCAGGAGCCTTGTGTTTGTGGCCTAGGTTTGTTTGGCCATTGGCATTGCTGGTCTTGCGTTTTGATTGATTGATCACTTTACTGTGATGAGGCAAACAACCTTACCAAACACTTGTGGTAAGGCTGCCACCCTTCTGTGTTGATGCTATCTTCTAGCTCTTGCTTGGCACTGCAAACAAACTCCTTAATAGTCAGCTGCGTAACAGTGCGAAGGCAAATGTGACTTTGCCATTGCACCTTAGTCATTGCAAGACTATATTCACCATACCAGTCTGCAGATGCCATCACCTGCCCTGCTGTAGTGTGGCAGACCGCTGCTTCTCTATGATTTTAAGCCCTAACTCCTGATATCTCAGGCCCACGGTCCCAGCAGTAAATAGCAGTGGCAAATAGGCAAACAGTTACTCATGCTCGAGCGGGTGCACACAAGCATCCTTGGGGTCTCTCTTAACAAGCATCCTTGGGGTCGTCAGGCTTTCTGATCGGCAAAGCAAAGCACATGTCAGGTCATGTGGTATTGCATTTCAAGCTGCCATCATCACAGCCAACAAGTTGAGGTGGCTGGGGCGTGTGGGTTGCATGGAGCCTGGCAGGCTACCACATGTAGCTATGTTTTATCCTTGTATGGGATGCCAACGAGGAACTGAAAGGTGTGACCGGCCTCCCGTGAGGTGGCAGAATCTTGTGCTTATGGATCTGAGAGTGGTAGGTGTCCCTGAGGGGGATTGTAAGGGAAATTGTCAAAAGACCTTCAGATGAATTAACAGTCATTACTCAGCGTAAACTAGGAAGACTGACCAGACACAGCGTGTGCTCAATTTTAAAGATCTACCAGGTGGGAGAGCAAGCAGCAGGAAAGATATTCTTCTTAGATCCTGTGGGATAGTTTGCCGGACGGTTCGACTTCCAAGTGGGGGATATTTTGGATTTTGGAGAAATATCCGGCCGAACCCTTCGGCCCTATACCCTGAGTCAGTCGGTGACTGAATGACCAACTCTGAGTCACAGTGAGCTGCTCCGTCTCTCGGTGGGCTTCTATTCAGGCCCAGCCGGCTCTGGTCACAATAGCTTGGTGAAGGGTGTTACTATGGGTGGTGCTCCTCGTGGAGCCTTACTCGGGGTGTGTGGTGCTTGAAATACACATCCTGAACCCACCCAACTCAGTCTGTATTCACCGGCTATGAGTCCTCGGTTGGGGCTGCTGGCAGATGAGCAATGCAACAGGGAAGCGCTGAGAGAGCACATTATCCTTTCATGAGCATGATGTTTGTGGGGCGTGTCTGGCCCGACCTGACGGTCCCGTTGAGATCGTTGGCATGCTCGGTTATACTCAATGAAGCGCAATCAGCGGGACCGGCGCTCAGCACGTAGCCGTAGTCAACATTATTACTTCTGGTGGGTCTGCTCTGTGCAATCACAAGATCACCGTCTTCCGTCCCGGACTGGCCACCTGGACACAAATCGAAGCCAAACAGGTCAGTAGAAGGTGCCAGGATCCTGTGCTTCCATACAGCAGGTGCCTATATACAGCTGGTCAGGCCAGCATTTGGAAGCACCAATGATGCAGACCTTACAGTGCCTGCGTATCAGCTTGGCTGCTGCTTGTGTTGCATCCACCTTGGCCTGTGTCTTGGCTTGTGTCTGCAGTCAGCACAAAGTTGAGTTTACAAAGTCTGGTCTTTTCTATAGAGATTTGTACTCCAACTCCATTGCAAAGGACACCAGCATGCATCAGCACGAGAAGGGTTTTCGGGCTAGGGTGTGGGTGTAACAAAGATGTCGTGATCTATCTCGTATTCACATCTCTGGTTCCACTGTTCCATGCCGTGGGTCATATATATAGCTCATGGGGCACACAGGCGGGTCACTGGTAAGCTGGTGGAAATGTGCTGCAAATTCATCAGATTAACAGCTGTAAGCACTCTTTAACAGCATGCATTGTGACTGGCCAACACGGCCCACTGGCCCATGTACCCTGCCACGCTCCAGGAAGTTTAAATGCAAGCGAATGCTGAACAGGCTGTGACTAGATGAGTAATGCTAGCTGGACTAGCCAAACAAAAGCAAGCATTAAGGACCATTTGGAAGACAGAAATGCAAGCATACAGGGAAAGCAAGCTGCCTAGGATGGGCAAAAATTGAAGAGGCTCTGCCCAGCTCCCTTCGTCTAGGCAGAGGGCCAGCCACAAGGCCTACGCCTGCACGTTGCCAGAGGTTCCCAGCAACGGCGATGCTCATACAAGGTATGTGAGGTGTACTTGTCCGCTAGTGCCGGGAAGTGTTTCAGCCTCTCTAATTTGATTTCTTGTATGCAAGGGGGATTACAGCACCGCTTTGCAGCCGCACAGTTTCCTCAGCTGGCTAAAGATGTACACTGTTTGCAGCTCAAGGATCCTTCCTACTGGTGTCTTGCAGCCATAGGCTTTAGCTTTCTTCCCGCGAGGGGGGGGGAGGGGGGGCAGGGCCGTCAATTTCGGACCCCATGCCTCAAAAACCTTCAATGATCTGTAATTAAGGACTTTAACGGTTTCTCCTTTGGTCCCCGCCATCCAGCAGAAGTTTTAGGGGGTTTCAAAAGGGGAATGAGGTGGTGGGTTGGTGCCGAACCCGCTCCTGAAAACTTCCACCAAGAAAGTTTACATGGCTGATTTTACACTCAAAACGGTGTCATTTAAAGCTAAAGTTGTTTGAGCGTGCAGTACTAGCCTAGAGCGACAGATTTAGCATTACAAAGCGTTGGAGCACGTGTCTGGTACCCCTTGGCCAGCCCATGGCATTCAATGTTACATCGATTAGGTCCTGACTGATGTCTGTGAAATTGCCACGGCGCAAGCAGAATGACCTAGACGACAGCGTGGATGAAGGTTTTATGACAGATGCTTCTGATGGGTTCACAGATGATCCTACCCAACCGTCCGCAATCTTAAACCCTAAACCAGAACTAGCCCATCTGAATGTGAGTCTCAGTGAGGGTGTTTTCCTGTGCAGATGTTGGCTTTCAAAGCAATTATGACACTGGGTGGGTTTGACTTATTCAAACAGGTGTCCAGGGGTCATAGAATTATGGTTTTAGGGGGGGTGGGGGTAGGTGAATGGTCCTAAGGGTCTCCTTCAAGAAGTTAGGGCACTCGCCCATCCCACCCCACCCCCACCCCTAACAAACTGGTTGGAGGCATGCTTGGGTCCTGCACGGCCTGGAGGGCTGTGCATTGGTCTCTTCTAACAGAAAGGTATGGCATGGGGTTTTTTAAAAGTCTTTCCGTCCCCCCCCCCCCGCCCCCCTGGATTTCTTGGCAGCTTTTCCAAGGGGCGTGATCACTTCTGATCCATAACTTTCTCAAGCTACCATGTTTGTCGGCTTTTACCAGAATCATACAAGAGTTTATTCTATCGTCAAATGTCCTCTGTATGCCAAGGCGTTAGCACTGGTATTTGAGTCAGGAAGGTTTACCTGCAGTTCTCTTTGATATCGGTCAAGTCAGGAGCTGGGCTTCATGAACTAGTGATCAGGATTATACAGCAAACAGGAATCAAGGTTTGCTCAGTTTAACTTGAGCTCACTTTACTTTAGCTGCCTTAGGAGCATCCTGGGGGTCAGGCTGTCAGATCGGCACACCAATGAGCATATCAGGAAATCATGTGGGGTAGCCACCTTGTCAGCATACATCACAGCAAATAGGCTGAGGTGGCTGGGGCATGTGGGCCGCATGGAGGAGGGCAGGTTGCCGCATATTGCGTTGTTCTCTTCATTACATGGTGACATGACGAGGCCAGTGGGTAGGCCTCGCCATACCTGGGAGAAATGCGTGTGTGCTGATCTGAAGGTGCTTGGTCAAGATGAGGGGAGCTGGGAGGCTTCATGTCAGATTAAGAGTGCTTGGAGGAAGAGGTTGTGGGATCTTACGCACCCTTGGGAAAGCCAACGGTTAGTGAGGTGTAGAAGGCGCACTAAGCAAGCTATTGATAAGCATGTGGAGCGCTATGTGCTGCCTTTCAGTGGCTGGGAGGATGGTGGTTCACCAGTACCTAGGTGGTGGGAGCCACCTCCAGCCCCTACTAGGGTGGTGCTTGATCCTGCTGCCTCCCCGCCACCCATGTGTGATGGAAGTGGAGCAGGTTTTGGGTTTTAGTGGTGGTGTTTGTTTCCCCTTGGTGTGCACGCCGTTGCATCTAGCCTCAGCTTGTGTGTGGCAAATCCACCATCGGTTGTGTGGCTTCGTGATTGTGATCAGGAGCCTTGTGTTTGTGGCCTAGGTTTGTTTGGCCATTGGCATTGCTGGTCTTGCGTTTTGATTGATTGATCACTTTACTGTGATGAGGCAAACAACCTTACCAAACACTTGTGGTAAGGCTGCCACCCTTCTGTGTTGATGCTATCTTCTAGCTCTTGCTTGGCACTGCAAACAAACTCCTTAATAGTCAGCTGCGTAACAGTGCGAAGGCAAATGTGACTTTGCCATTGCACCTTAGTCATTGCAAGACTATATTCACCATACCAGTCTGCAGATGCCATCACCTGCCCTGCTGTAGTGTGGCAGACCGCTGCTTCTCTATGATTTTAAGCCCTAACTCCTGATATCTCAGGCCCACGGTCCCAGCAGTAAATAGCAGTGGCAAATAGGCAAACAGTTACTCATGCTCGAGCGGGTGCACACAAGCATCCTTGGGGTCTCTCTTAACAAGCATCCTTGGGGTCGTCAGGCTTTCTGATCGGCAAAGCAAAGCACATGTCAGGTCATGTGGTATTGCATTTCAAGCTGCCATCATCACAGCCAACAAGTTGAGGTGGCTGGGGCGTGTGGGTTGCATGGAGCCTGGCAGGCTACCACATGTAGCTATGTTTTATCCTTGTATGGGATGCCAACGAGGAACTGAAAGGTGTGACCGGCCTCCCGTGAGGTGGCAGAATCTTGTGCTTATGGATCTGAGAGTGGTAGGTGTCCCTGAGGGGGATTGTAAGGGAAATTGTCAAAAGACCTTCAGATGAATTAACAGTCATTACTCAGCGTAAACTAGGAAGACTGACCAGACACAGCGTGTGCTCAATTTTAAAGATCTACCAGGTGGGAGAGCAAGCAGCAGGAAAGATATTCTTCTTAGATCCTGTGGGATAGTTTGCCGGACGGTTCGACTTCCAAGTGGGGGATATTTTGGATTTTGGAGAAATATCCGGCCGAACCCTTCGGCCCTATACCCTGAGTCAGTCGGTGACTGAATGACCAACTCTGAGTCACAGTGAGCTGCTCCGTCTCTCGGTGGGCTTCTATTCAGGCCCAGCCGGCTCTGGTCACAATAGCTTGGTGAAGGGTGTTACTATGGGTGGTGCTCCTCGTGGAGCCTTACTCGGGGTGTGTTGTGCTTGAAATACACATCCTGAACCCACCCAACTCAGTCTGTATTCACCGGCTATGAGTCCTCGGTTGGGGCTGCTGGCAGATGAGCAATGCAGCAGGGAAGCGCTGAGAGAGCACATTATCCTTTCATGAGCATGATGTTTGTGGGGCGTGTCTGGCCCGACCTGACGGTCCCGTTGAGATCGTCGGTATGGCCGGGTTTATTCAATGAAGCGCAATCAGCGGGACCGGCGCTCAGCACGTAGCCGTAGTCAACATTATTACTTCTGGTGGGTCTGCTCTGTGCAATCACAAGATCACCGTCTTCCGTCCCGGACTGGCCACCTGGACACAAATCGAAGCCAAACAGGTCAGTAGAAGGTGCCAGGATCCTGTGCTTCCATACAGCAGGTGCCTATATACAGCTGGTCAGGCCAGCATTTGGAAGCACCAATGATGCAGACCTTGCCTCAGTGCCTACGTATCAGCTTGGCTGCTGCTTGTGTTGCATCCACCTTGGCCTGTGTCTTGGCTTGTGTCTGCAGTCAGCACAAAGTTGAGTTTACAAAGTCTGGTCTTTTCTATAGAGATTTGTACTCCAACTCCATTGCAAAGGACACCAGCATGCATCAGCACGAGAAGGGTTTTCGGGCTAGGGTGTGGGTGTAACAAAGATGTCGTGATCTATCTCGTATTCACATCTCTGGTTCCACTGTTCCATGCCGTGGGTCATATATATAGCTCATGGGGCACACAGGCGGGTCACTGGTAAGCTGGTGGAAATGTGCTGCAAATTCATCAGATTAACAGCTGTAAGCACTCTTTAACAGCATGCATTGTGACTGGCCAACACGGCCCACTGGCCCATGTACCCTGCCACGCTCCAGGAAGTTTAAATGCAAGCGAATGCTGAACAGGCTGTGACTAGATGAGTAATGCTAGCTGGACTAGCCAAACAAAAGCAAGCATTAAGGACCATTTGGAAGACAGAAATGCAAGCATACAGGGAAAGCAAGCTGCCTAGGATGGGCAAAAATTGAAGAGGCTCTGCCCAGCTCCCTTCGTCTAGGCAGAGGGCCAGCCACAAGGCCTACGCCTGCACGTTGCCAGAGGTTCCCAGCAACGGCGATGCTCATACAAGGTATGTGAGGTGTACTTGTCCGCTAGTGCCGGGAAGTGTTTCAGCCTCTCTAATTTGATTTCTTGTATGCAAGGGGGATTACAGCACCGCTTTGCAGCCGCACAGTTTCCTCAGCTGGCTAAAGATGTACACTGTTTGCAGCTCAAGGATCCTTCCTACTGGTGTCTTGCAGCCATAGGCTTTAGCTTTCTTCCCGCGAGGGGGGGGGGCAGGGCCGTCAATTTCGGACCCCATGCCTCAAAAACCTTCAATGATCTGTAATTAAGGACTTTAACGGTTTCTCCTTTGGTCCCCGCCATCCAGCAGAAGTTTTAGGGGGTTTCAAAAGGGGAATGAGGTGGTGGGTTGGTGCCGAACCCGCTCCTGAAAACTTCCACCAAGAAAGTTTACATGGCTGATTTTACACTCAAAACGGTTTCATTTAAAGCTAAAGTTGTTTGAGCGTGCAGTACTAGCCTAGAGCGACAGATTTAGCATTACAAAGCGTTGGAGCACGTGTCTGGTACCCCTTGGCCAGCCCATGGCATTCAATGTTACATCGATTAGGTCCTGACTGATGTCTGTGAAATTGCCACGGCGCAAGCAGAATGACCTAGACGACAGCGTGGATGAAGGTTTTATGACAGATGCTTCTGATGGGTTCACAGATGATCCTACCCAACCGTCCGCAATCTTAAACCCTAAACCAGAACTAGCCCATCTGAATGTGAGTCTCAGTGAGGGTGTTTTCCTGTGCAGATGTTGGCTTTCAAAGCAATTATGACACTGGGTGGGTTTTACTTATTCAAACAGGTGTCCAGGGGTCATAGAATTATGGTTTTAGGGGGGGTGGGGGTAGGTGAATGGTCCTAAGGGTCTCCTTCAAGAAGTTAGGGCACTCGCCCATCCCACCCCACCCCCACCCCTAACAAACTGGTTGGAGGCATGCTTGGGTCCTGCACGGCCTGGAGGGCTGTGCATTGGTCTCTTCTAACAGAAAGGTATGGCATGGGGTTTTTTAAAAGTCTTTCCGTCCCCCCCCCCCCCGCCCCCCTGGATTTCTTGGCAGCTTTTCCAAGGGGCGTGATCACTTCTGATCCATAACTTTCTCAAGCTACCATGTTTGTCGGCTTTTACCAGAATCATACAAGAGTTTATTCTATCGTCAAATGTCCTCTGTATGCCAAGGCGTTAGCACTGGTATTTGAGTCAGGAAGGTTTACCTGCAGTTCTCTTTGATATCGGTCAAGTCAGGAGCTGGGCTTCATGAACTAGTGATCAGGATTATACAGCAAACAGGAATCAAGGTTTGCTCAGTTTAACTTGAGCTCACTTTACTGTGATGAGGCAAACAACCTTACCAAACACTTGTGGTAAGGCTGCCACCCTTCTGTGTTGATGCTATCTTCTAGCTCTTGCTTGGCACTGCAAACAAACTCCTTAATAGTCAGCTGCGTAACAGTGCGAAGGCAAATGTGACTTTGCCATTGCACCTTAGTCATTGCAAGACTATATTCACCATACCAGTCTGCAGATGCCATCACCTGCCCTGCTGTAGTGTGGCAGACCGCTGCTTCTCTATGATTTTAAGCCCTAACTCCTGATATCTCAGGCCCACGGTCCCAGCAGTAAATAGCAGTGGCAAATAGGCAAACAGTTACTCATGCTCGAGCGGGTGCACACAAGCATCCTTGGGGTCTCTCTTAACAAGCATCCTTGGGGTCGTCAGGCTTTCTGATCGGCAAAGCAAAGCACATGTCAGGTCATGTGGTATTGCATTTCAAGCTGCCATCATCACAGCCAACAAGTTGAGGTGGCTGGGGCGTGTGGGTTGCATGGAGCCTGGCAGGCTACCACATGTAGCTATGTTTTATCCTTGTATGGGATGCCAACGAGGAACTGAAAGGTGTGACCGGCCTCCCGTGAGGTGGCAGAATCTTGTGCTTATGGATCTGAGAGTGGTAGGTGTCCCTGAGGGGGATTGTAAGGGAAATTGTCAAAAGACCTTCAGATGAATTAACAGTCATTACTCAGCGTAAACTAGGAAGACTGACCAGACACAGCGTGTGCTCAATTTTAAAGATCTACCAGGTGGGAGAGCAAGCAGCAGGAAAGATATTCTTCTTAGATCCTGTGGGATAGTTTGCCGGACGGTTCGACTTCCAAGTGGGGGATATTTTGGATTTTGGAGAAATATCCGGCCGAACCCTTCGGCCCTATACCCTGAGTCAGTCGGTGACTGAATGACCAACTCTGAGTCACAGTGAGCTGCTCCGTCTCTCGGTGGGCTTCTATTCAGGCCCAGCCGGCTCTGGTCACAATAGCTTGGTGAAGGGTGTTACTATGGGTGGTGCTCCTCGTGGAGCCTTACTCGGGGTGTGTGGTGCTTGAAATACACATCCTGAACCCACCCAACTCAGTCTGTATTCACCGGCTATGAGTCCTCGGTTGGGGCTGCTGGCAGATGAGCAATGCAACAGGGAAGCGCTGAGAGAGCACATTATCCTTTCATGAGCATGATGTTTGTGGGGCGTGTCTGGCCCGACCTGACGGTCCCGTTGAGATCGTCGGTATGGCCGGGTTTATTCAATGAACCGCAATCAGCGGGACCGGCGCTCAGCACGTAGCCGTAGTCAACATTATTACTTCTGGTGGGTCTGCTCTGTGCAATCACAAGATCACCGTCTTCCGTTCCCGATTGGCCACCTGGACACAAACGAAGCCAAACAGGTCAGTAGTAGGTGCCAGGCTCCTACTGTGCTTGCATATATACAACAGGTGCCCTATATATAGCTGGTCAGGCCAGCACTTGGAAGCACCAATGATGCAGAGATTTCAGTGCCTGTGTATCAGCTCCCTGCTGCTTGTGTTGCATCGGCCAGCTTGGCATCATGTGTCTGCAGTCAGCACACTATAGTTGAGTTTACTAAGGGGTGCCGTGGTGCTTCCCTGTCTGCATGTGCCGTGGCCTAAATTCTAGACTTGTTTAGGGGATGTTCACATGGACAGGCCGGTATGGGTCGCCTGCTGCTTGGTCTAGCTTGGATTCCTTTTGGCATGGCTGGTTTTTGCTTTTCTTCTGATGATGATAAAAGGCGAATCAACAACAATGCAACATCCGCATGTAGCATGTAGGGATTCACCGCTTGCTGCACAACAAGTCGCACATATACGAGTTTTTACATATGGTGCACTTTGCCATGTGACACAGAGCCCGTGACAGATAGAGCTCAGGAACACTTTCCAAAAAAACAGTTTCACCATGCCTGCATCCCTTTGGCTCCAATACATATACCACGACAAGCTGGGCAGCCCTGGTTGCAGTAGCAGTCGTCCACTCACTGAACTATGCTACTACAGACACAAACCAGACATAAATACTCTCTGCCACGAAAGAGAGAAGAGGCTGTTTACAATTCAGCCAACTGCATACATTTGCAACCCCAGCAACACAATGCAAGATGACCTGCGAGGTTTATATCTTGTGCCAAGCAGGCATCAACCCCTGGCATCAGACAAATGCACCCAATTACTACTCCAAACGCAATCTGTGATTTAACCTACATGTATATGACGAGAACACATACAACAAAACGGCCATTTCACTGCCTCCCTCAATTGCCATGGTGTGCACTGCTACCACCGTGTGTGTAAAAATTGGCATCGCATGCGTAATGCTTCTCTCGAGGCACTCCACACCTTCCTTCTCGCCCAGGGGCTATTTTGAAGTGACCCAATGACATATGGAGTATCTATCGTACATTTGCCCAAAAAAGAAATGCACTGGCAGGGATAGGTCTGAAGATGCCCTATTTCCTGCGCCCATGACCACACAACCGTAAGATACACCTTCCCCTCCACAGCAGAGGTGTTACTCTGGTGCACAGCTTCCAATGCCACTAGCAGCAGCGACAGGAACAGGAGTTGGTCCAAGTAGCACAACTTCCCCTGATGTAGTGATACCCTGTCGTGGTATAAACCGTCTGCAGATATTTCTAACTGCCCCAAATGCTATGAATTTGTTTGCTCGGTTGATTAGAATGACTCTCGCTGATTTGCTCCCCGAAAATTGATATCCAAAAAAAAGTGGAGTCGCTCCTCCTTAAACAAGGCTGCGAAATGCGTACTCAGCAGAGGCTTTCCATCACATACCATGAACCAACATGGGCGGAACAATGTTTGCCAGCAGAATTGCTTGCACCTGCACAATGTTTCCCGTTCTAATCTACACGGGTACAACAAGACTGGCATAAAGATGCCTGGTACCAAAAGAATCGGGTGCATCTGCACAATGCTTGCCCTTCCAAATCTGTTCGGATGCACCAGCTGTACTGGCAATTGCACAATGGGGAACGACCCAGGACAGCACATGGGTCCAAGGCACAAGCCAACATCACAAGTACGAGAAGCATCCCAGATGGAATGGTACTATTTCCTAACAGCTTGGGAAAACAACAACAGCTGGAAATGTACGAAAAACCCTTCTCTCCCCCATAAGCTTAAAACCAAAGGCGGGACCAGGACAGTAATCCACAACTCAAGTGCACAATTAACCCCTTGATACCCTCAAGGTCAAATGCATTGCCATCCCAGACAGGGCAGCAGTTATTTCCAATAGGCTGAAAAAATACAGGCAGCCCTTCTCTCCAACCGCGACTGGGACCAGAACAGTCAACCAACCGGGACAAGACACAAGTACACAAGGAGCATTTCCTCTCAGCTCAACAAAGACTGGGACCGGGACTAATGTTCCCTGTCAGCTCAATACAACAGCACAAGAGAAGAAGCACTCATAGCCCTTCGGGCTTATTGGGCATACTGCACGCAGGCGCAGGGCGAAGACTCACCCATCAATCATCCCACTCTGATCAGTCCCCCTCGCAAGCCTTGCTATATCAGCATCCAAAACGGCTCTCAAAACTGGCTTCAAAAGTGTACCTTCCACTGCATTACCTTCAGGTAATTTCTCCACACATGCACATGCACTCCTAACAACTGAATGGCCCAGAACACCAAGATTTCTGGAAGGGTCATAAAGGAAGCACGCACATCTAACCGCAGCGACAGACACACCCTGCTCTCAGCTAGATCTGAACGGACCACAACGCCAGAGCAGTACGCCAAGGCAATCATAGCCGCACGGCAGTAGCAGACAGCCACGTACAGCCCTTAGTAGCTGAAGGTGGCGGACCTCTGTTGACCAGACCGAGCAGCATAGTAGTCTGCAGCCATCTGCCTGAGACCAGCAGCTGCCTGAGCCCCACTCTTATCCACCAGCTTGGAGAACATGCTGTCACGGTCATCCAGCAGGGCCTTAGGAGGAGCCATCTCTTTCAGCACACCTGCCTCCATCACCAACACATGATCAGACTCGATCACAGTGTCCAACCTGTGTGCAATGGTGAGGGTGGTGCGCTCCGTGAAGAGCTTCCTGATGACCGCCTGCACCTCCTGCTCAGTATGGGGGTCTAGAGAGGCTGTGGCTTCATCCAAGCACAGGATGGGCACGTTGCGGAGTGCAGCACGGGCCAAGCACACCAGCTGCTGCTGCCCTAAGGACCAAGCCTGACCACCAGTACCGTCCACCTTGCCATCCAGACCACCAGTGGAGTGGACCTGCTGCTCAAGGCCAACCTTCTTCAGGATCTCCCAGAGTGTTACGTCCTGGAACTCACTGAAGGGGTCCAGGTTGGTGCGCACAGTGCCTGAGAACACCACGGGCTCCTGGGGGATGACAGACAGCTTTGGGCGGAGCTGCAAATCAGGAGGAAGTGAACACTTTGCTTAGTAAGCCACCTGGTTTTCCTTGGGACTTTTTTCTTAGTCCCGCCACTCCTGCCTGAGAATGAATGACCAAGGTCCCACCTAGATTGGCAGGGCCTGTTCGGGATCTTGCCCACAACCGGAGTGCAGGCGGGAGGCTACTATGCTGTCAGGTAACCACACATGCAAACCTGGCAATAACGAGTTCTTGCATATGGAAAGAGTGGATATGTTCAGATAATTGATGCTATTGCTGCTAAGCTCTGTGAGCATGGAACACTAAGTGAATGGCTAATCAAACCCACATTGTGCATTATGAACGTTGCCAAATGAATGGCTCATAAACCCACATTGCACATTGTCTATGTTTGCTTACCTCCCTGAGCTTCAGTGTTGCCACATTCACACCCTCCACAATGATAGCTCCCTTGTCCAGCTCAAACATGCTCTGGCGTTTAGGTCCGTTCTGGTGGGTTGATGCTGAAAGACACTCCCTTTAGGGCGTAGGGGCAGGCAGGTCCATACTTCATCCAAACATTGTCAAAGGTAATGACGCCACTGCGAGGCCAGCCTGTAACATCACGGGCAGCGAGGATAGTAAGTATGCTAGCAGTGACAGGCTTACTTAAGATGCGATGTCAGTTACGTGTACCTTTCACCCCAAGTAGCAGTAGCATAAGCAGGTGCAGGGGCCACACCTACATTCCTTCCAGAAAAAGAAACAGGAGCCAAGATATGTGGCTGCAGCTGCCATAGAGGATGCCCCAGCCAAACAGCCATGTGGTCTATACTCTAGGGCCCACACTCTCATGCATCCAAGGCCCACACGTCCAAGTATTCACATTCAGGGGTCCATGCTCATTACTCAGACCGACTAAGATGGCTTGCCATTAGGCTTTAGGGCTAGGATTTAGAGTTAGGATTTGAGGTTCAGCTCATCACTCACCCTGAGGTGGCTTGCCGCTGTTGACATTAATGACTCCCTTGGGGATGATTGCTCCTGGGTCACTCTTGTTTGATCCGTCAGCTGCCTGCCACTCATCACCCTCCTGAGGGGTCTCCTTGGCCAACCAGCCAATCTTCTCAACAGAGGCAAACTGACTGATGGTGTCGGCAACACCCCTCACAGACCAGCTGTAGAACACAAGCATCTGGAGCAGGACAAGCAGCAGAAAGGGCGGGTCAGCACAGCAGGAGCAGGAGAGCGAGCTGATTAAGCTGGCATAAGCTGCAATCAAGAGACCGAGACTGGCAGACATCCATATATCTAGGGGTATGGGGTGACAGACAGCATGCTTTGGGACTGGGCAGCAACCCCCAGTACTGCCCGCATCCAAGTACGGTATTTGTTTGGCTGTTCCTTGAAAAACATATAGCCATGGCATTTGTTTGGCTGTTCCTTGAAAAACATGTAGCCATGCGAGGAGGTTTTCTGCAAGATGTTCATATCAAGACATATGACAGAACCATTCCACGACAGCACCTACCTGGATTGTGTTGGAGAATGCCAGGCCTGCAGCAGAAGCTCCCAGGGCATCCTTCATGGTCACAGCAAAGATGCACACAGCAAAGATGAGGATGGCGCCATAGAGATCACAGTAGAAGGACAGCCACAGGTTCAGACAGTCGGCGCTGTACTGTGCCTTGTGGTGCAAGTCGGTCATGAAGGCAGCGCGCTGAACAAAGTACTTGTTGTGGTCGAAGGCGTTGATGACCTGCAGCCCATCCAAGACCTCGGCGACTAGACCAACAACAGCACCTGCAAGGGGCAGGGGAGGAGGAATGAAACGGTTAGTACGCAGCATATCATTAGGCAATTACTCGTGTTGGGATAAGGACAAATATCATGGGTCATGGAGCGACCTTGATCGGATTCGGGAACCACTATCAGCAGCAGGACCCTTTAATGTTCATGTGGCGAAGGTGCAATTCTGATTGTTGCTTCCCTTCCTTTCCCCGACTGTGCCAGCAGTTCCAGGTGGGGCTTGTATGCATGCATGGCAAGGCCCAACACCTCACCATGACACAAACTGTGCAGCAGCAGTGTCACCTTCATGTCCCACAATGATCCCAAGGATTAGAGCTCACCCTGATCCCAGTAATTAGAGCTCCCAAGTCAGACTCACCAGCAGATTCAATCTTCAGGACCTTGAGCTTTGCCGCAGCAGGCAGGTAGAACCAGAGCATGATGAGCGTCACCAGGATGAGCACACCACCAAACACAGCAAACATCGGGATGGTGACGGACACAGTGATGACAGTGGACAAGATGATAAGGCCATAGATGCCCAGGTAGTGCATGGTGTCAATCAGCTGCTCATCCATGATGTCATTCTCCTTTGTGAAGGCCACAAGAATCTCACCCACAGGGTTACGGAGGAAGAAGCCCAGGGGAGCATGCAGCACACGGTGGACCATGTTGCTGTGGAGGTCCTGGCCAGCTTTACGAGCCCACCACTGCAGGAAGAAAGAAAGGGAGGGGTATTAGGATGCAGAATTAGTTTAGTACTTCGAAATAAGTTGAAACAAGGACGTAGCTGCTATGCATATGTTGTATATCTGGTTGCAAACTGCAGGCATCTTGTCTGTGCTTCTGCCACTTTTACCTGTCTTGTGCTGCCAGGCCTTTGCATTACCAGTCATTACCAGTTCTGAGAATACATGTCTTCATATCAACACACACCAGCAAAACCCAATAAAATAGTGATAACAGCTTGGCATTCAACCAGAGGGAGAAATCATTTTACTGGAAAGCATGGACCTGTCACTGCAATGCATAGCAAGAGCAGCTTGTTCTCACCTGGAAGTGCCAGCCGCGGAAGAACATCAGCACCCAGAAGGCCACACCACCAATCATGCCATACACGAACACATAAGCCTGGCCAGGAGTCAAACCAGGGATGGGGGACACGCCTGCCTTGTACCAGCCCTCCCTGCAGTAGCACAACCAGCAGGATAAGATTGAATGGAATGCCCTCTAATGCACACCTATTACCGCCAGATGGGACAGGAGGAAGATCTTGGGCATCACAATCTTGTCAACTGCAGTATGGTTTACACAAAGGATCAATCAGGCAAAGCAACAGGACATGCATTCAGCAGCGGCCGTCATGGAGAAGGGTATATCTGGCAAAGCAACGGCACATGCATGCTGCAAACAGCAGCTAAAGCCTTCATGCAGCGTTTAGTCCCTCACAAACCAATATGGAGTCAACTCAACGTCCATGTTCTCACCTATCTGAGGTCCATCCACGGATCCAGTAGTCAGAGATCTGGCGAGAGGTCTGTGCAGTCAAGAACCAGATGGTGGAGAGGATGAGCAGAGGCATACCGCCAACCCAGGAATACACCAGGATAGACTTGACCAAGGGGTAGGTGGTGGCATTCTTGGGGGTCTTCTTCACCTGGTCCTGTGAAGCAGCAAAGACATTGCAGCAGACAAATTTCAATTATCTTTCTGGGGTCCAGGATTGGTAAGCCAGCACATGCTGAAGTGGATAAAACTACCTGTGCAACGCCTGCTGCGTATTGCGACTCAACATGCATGCTGCATGGTCCAGCAGGTGATGGTGCATTATTTAGCTGATTCTGCTGCATGGTCCAGCAGACCAGGCCATGGCAGAACCAAGATACCCAGCTACAGCACAGCGTACCAAGGCATTCGGCACAGTGGCTGTACTATAGCATCCTGATGTACTAGCATACGGGAGAAGGGGTGGCTACCCTCTACAGAACAAGAAGCACGTTGCCTTACCTTGATGTTGGTTGCGGTGAGGGACAGGTTTGAAGTGCTGGTTGTCTTCTTCTTGGGAGCCTTATCCTTAGGCTGCTCTGCACCACCAGTAGCAGCTAGCAGATGAGAGATGGGCAACACAGTAGACAGCAGCTGCTGAGCATTTGCATTGAAGGGACCAAAGTACAGCATTTTGCCACCATCCATGATAGCAACCTTGTCACATTTGGGCAGGAACTCCACTTGGTGGGTGATCAACACAATGGCCTTGTCGCTCAGGCTGTTCTTCAGCAGGTTGTCGAAGATGTGCTGGGCTGTGTGGTGGTCAACAGCCGACAAGGCATTGTACAGGAGCACCAGGTCGCCATTGAAGTACGCAGCACGTGCCAGGTTCAGGCGCTGGCGCTGACCACCAGACAGGTTGATACCACGGAGACCCACAGGGGACTGATCACCACGAGGGAGGATCTGTGAGTGGAGCAGGCATGGCATGTGGGCATGTGGGGGTCAGTAGACTTATTTATCTTGAAACTATTGTCAAGCCCAGCACTGCTCATGCACCGTTTGCTTGCGGCAACGCAGTATTGGACAGCCTCAGCCCGGGTCAGAGCACATTAGAGAAAATGCTGAGACCATAGTGCACATACACTATGCCAAGATCACCCGAAGCTATTGTTCTGCAAACTGGCTCTTACCTCCAAGTCCAGCTCCAGGGCGCAGTCATGGATGACCTGACTGTACCACTGCTCATTGAAGGGCATGCCAAACACAATGTTCTCCCTGACAGATAGCGCCTGGCACCACCAGTTCTGAGGCACATAGGAGACCTTCCCACCAGACTCGCTAGAGCCCTGCGCCTTATCCATGTTGCCCAGGATGGCAGAGAGCAGGGAGGACTTGCCAGCGCCCACACGCCCGACCACAGCAACAATCTCTCCAGGCCTCACAGAGAACTCAGGCACGTTGAGCTTGAAGCCACGGTCATGGGTATGTGTGAAGACACAGTTGCACTGCACAGGAACAAACATGCAGGGAGGAGTGGTGAGCACGCTGCCAGGTGGCATTATACAATGGTTTCTGACAATGGTGTGTAGCTGGAAGTGTTCATTAGCTGCATTGATTGCTAGGAAGTGGTGAGACTTCGTGCACTGGCAAGCATGTGTACCTGCAGAGATTGTCAACGCACCTGCCAATCTGCAATGCCAAGTCTGAGTATAAATCACATAAAGGCACTGCTTTTGATTTGCCCATGACCGGGATGAGCAAACACATTTTTAACAACCTTGCTTCAGCCCAAAAGTACCAGCCCAAAGTCAATGCATTACTCTGTACCTACCATGTGCACCCCCGGGGTACCAGTAGTGTTCCTGCTTTTGTACTCCACATCCAGTACCAGGAACTCCTCAATGCGCTGGATGCTAGCAACAGCCTCAGACAGAGCCCTCAGAGCCTTGGGCAGAACCACCAAGGGGAAGCGCATCACATTGAACAGTGACAGGGAGGTGAAAGCCAGGGTGGCGGGCAGACGGCCAACAAAGACCTCGTAACAGGCAAAGATGGCGGTGGCAGCAGCAGGAGGGGTACCAAACACCATCATGGTGTTGATGGTCTTGATCCAGGAGTTGTTTTTCTGCAATTTCAGTTCCTTCTTGCGGATCTGCATAGTGGAGAAAAGCAGTATACAAAGGTTCAGAAGCGGCATGAGCATACTGCAATTCCAGCAATCCTAGGCCAGCAGCTTCAGGTCGAGAAGAAGTATTCAATGGGCCTTCCCCACTGCAGAAGCCAGTTTCATTGAAGGTGTATGAACGTACACAAAGGATGGAGGCACACCGCTGGCAGTGATCTGCTTCTTTAATTCAGATTGCACATTCAACACAGGCCAAAGACCAAGCCCAAACAAGCCAAGGCATGCTCATGAACAATTGTTATACTCCCTCACTGTCACAGATGTTTGCCACTTACATCAGCCACTTCCTTCTCAAAGAACTGCTCCCAAGCGTAGTACTTGACCAACTTCATGGCAGGCAGCAGCTCCTGGAAGATAGTACCACGCTCATTCACATGCTTGGCATTGGCCAGCTTGTTCTTGATGATCATCCAGCCAAACAGGTACTGTGCGGGAAGCACCACAAGGACCACACCCCAACCTGCAGGCACAACAGGCAGCAAGGAGGAGCAGGACGACACATCAGTTCCAGTCTCCAGGGGCCCAACATGAAGGTGAATGGACTCAAATACAAGCCATGGCAATCCTTCCGGGTGGTACTGTCCTATAAAAACTGATCCTGCACATACTGCACAGCATAGAGTTATCAATGTCCCCTGAAGGTATCCTGCAACGGTGTAACATGCGAGATCGGGGTCATCCAACCCTTTTGATCCAGGTTTGCAAACCAGAGGGCGGGTGAAGGTGAGGGAGAAAGAGGGATGCAGCGAGGGCGAATAAGGTTCCTACCTGGGAAGGCATACACCTTGATGAGGACAGCCAGGAGGGTCAAGATGGCCCCAGCCTCAATAGGGCATGTCCACAGGAAGTGAGTGTCCTGGCAGCCATCATACACCTTGTTGATGTCCGAGGCGACAAAGGACACACAGGCTGAAGAGTACTCCTTGTCAATGCTGTGCATCTGGAAGGACTTTTTGCACACAGCATTGATGAGGGCTCCCTTGATGCGCACACCCACACACATGCAGCCGTAGAACATGCGCTGGAGGAGCATACCTGCAGACGGGAGATGCAGGTCATGTTGTCAGAAGGAGTGAAGATGTTGCGTTGCCGGGATTACATGGCAGGTAGGAGTAGGACAAGGGGCCAGACAAGTACACCCAATTGAGGTGATGACAATGAGAGTGTTGTAGTCAACTCTACTCAGATGAAATGAGAAATTGCAGGCACTATAGCGCACTGTACACATGTCATACATCACCTAGAAACAAGACGCAGTAACAATGCCGAGGTCACTGCCACAACTATGCCTGTGGCTTCGGCTGAGGTGCGCGAGGTGGTATGCTTTAGGCTGCGCTGCTGCTGCAGGGTCCAAGCAGGAGATGCACTCACCCAGGAAGTAGGCATCCACAAAGAAGCATGCTGCCAGCACCCAGCCCTGCCAGAGCTCAGTGTAAGGTGCCTCCTTGTTTACAAAGGTGAGCAGTGAGCGGATAAAGAAGAAGGCCCCTAGGATCAAGCTGATGGACCAGCCAAGCTTGAAGAGTCCAGCCAACATCAGATCCTGCAGGGAGATTGGCAAGCAGTAAATCAGACCATTGCCCATTGTCCGGAACATGGTTTTTGCTTGCAGCGAGAGTGCAACAGAAAACCACAGGCAACACAAGTAAGAGCTCAGTCCATGTCTCAAGGGAAATAAGGGTAGTGCACTACCACGTGGTACCACTGCTGCTGCAGTAGATGTGAAAGACTGCTGCATTTACCTTGCCAAAGGCCTTCCAGAGCACACGCGCCAGCTTGGGGTTGCCCGCCTTGCAGGCATCATCCCAGTGCTGCTGGAACTCAGCATAGGCCCTCTCGCTTTCAAGCTGAGTAGGCAGTGTGAGCTCATTAATGTCGATGTCCCCTTTGCGAGCCTGCACACGAGCATGTGATGTAAGTCCCGCTCTAGAAGCCAGGAAGGGAGAGAACCACAAGACACAGTCCATACCTTCTTCACGGTCTTGTTCATCCATCCGAAGGTGAGCTTGTTGAAGAAGCCGGATGTCTCGTCGTGGTCGCGTCCCATCTTGACAAGACTGATCGGCAAGAACAGGAAGTATGTACTGGCCTCTGTGCCGTCCACAGCTAGAGAGAGAGATGCCTCAGGGTCCAACACTGGGCAGAGCTGTGCTCAATGCCCCAAAGCACTGCACCACGGGGGATTGATACACCCGGCGTGGTCAAAGTGCAGATAGGCCTCCAAACCCTGATACCAACTGGCACGGGTGGATGGGCAATATGTATGCCCATGAGGCTCCAGAATAACTAGTCGGAGGTCCGACATAGTAGACGATTGCGTTGTATGAACCCTGTAAAGTTAGATCATCCTCCCTCAAATGTCTACCATTACTAACCTTGGAGCTAGGAACTCCCCCTTAGTAGGAGGAGCTTTTTGACACTACGGGCGGAAGCCCTGTGCGCGAAGCAACCAGGGCCGCGAAAGCTCGGAGCATGGACTTTCCATGGCACGGGCTGGATCGACAGGAGATCCTTCACATTTCTGTCCCAGGGCCCCAGCAGCCGTCGAAGTGTTCATACCTTGCTTCCGGCGCACCGTTCTTGGTTGCAGAGGCCGAAGGTATCTGTTGATGTAAGACAGCCAAGCCTATCCATGCCACCTACAGTTTTGCGCAGTCTATGCAGTAGAGTGTCCTCGGCAGTGACTCTAGGCATGCGCATCCGCAGGCGGCCCCTCCTTCGTTAGGTAGTGTTTTCTTGGCATGAGCTCGCAGCTAATACGCAATAGTGCGTTTGTCCTGGCATATTGTAAGCATCATCAGAGTTGGCAGTATGCGGTGCCAAGGCGAGGGTAGCGATCCCATACCTCCCCTTCGCAGTGGGCAGGCTGCTCCAGCACTACTCACGCGATAAACGGACATGGCATGGTTCTGTGCTCACCCTCTTAATAATGATCAGTGTCGAGCCCCTCCCGCACCATATTCCAACTGGACAAGAAATCATAGCGAGCGGGCGCTGCTGCTGTTGGCCATATGCACTCATTCCACCCTTGAGTCGTGAACGCTCTGCAAGCAAAACATGAAAGAAGAACGTGCCCACAAGTTCTTGGCCAATTTGAATATTACTGATATGATCCTGGAATAGCCTATGATTCGCTCTTTCTTCTCTCGAAAGTGTCATGCAAACGTGACCGAGAAACATCGAGGGACATCCCATGCAGCAAAGTGACAGCTAGAGGCCAGCTTGATCTAGGTAAAATCTGCAGAAGAAGATGGCTCGGTTGCGAACAACTGGCAAGCAGAGAAACAATCTCGTCGACCGCACCTCTTGTAGCAACCAAGCCGATCCTATCATGCCTACTGCGACACCTACTGTCCTAGAAGAAATCACCTAATCTTGCCTTGTCAGCCGTCCTCACACGTGAAAGACCTCCAGCACCCTGGAGCCCCCCCCTCCCCGCGCGAAACTGAAAGATTATTACATACCCACTTCGTGTGGTTTAATCCTAGCCTTATGCTTACTCCACCCTGGCCATGCAAGGCTCCTCATCCATCCCCACCCACCCACATCACACTGTCTCCTTCACCTCTATGCTAGCAGGCAGCCCAGCACGCTTGCCCTTGCTGCCTCTGGTTCTTGATACTCCCAACCGTGGTAGACCCTTGTTCAGACCTTCTAGCAGCACACAAGCTTTGCACACAGCCTGGCTGGATATGTAGCCACAGCGTTCACAACTTCCTGGCTGAGGTAAAGCCTGCTGGGCCCCAGGGGAGATGCGCCAGGCCTCAGCTGAATGAATTAGGTCTATGATGGCTGATGGCCGGGTAGCCTGCAGCACACCACAAACAGGAGCAAAAAACATGTTGGAGCTAAATATGCAGGCGTTCTGCTGTCCTCCATATGGCCAGCCAAATGACCAGCGAGTAGGCAGACCCGATTCCTGCACGGTTGCGCGTCGAGCTGCTAGGGTGACCACCTGCGGGTGCTGGGGTGAAGCAGTATGCTGGCCGAAATAGACTGTGCCTAAGCGTGCTGTGTGCAGCCAGGAACAAAACTTAAAGACAGAAGACGACTAATGTACATCTAGATCCTTGTGTGCATCATTTCTATTACAGTCCTGCATCCTCCTGTGAAGCTGCCCCAACACAAAAGCCAATGCATGTTTGGGACAGGAACATAAAGGTGTGCACTTGCCAGCCTTGCTGAACCAGCCCTTACACCCATGGATTTTGGGCTGCAAAGTAGGAGCTGCGTGTACAATGCCACACGACTAATGTAAGCTATACCCGCCAGCGTCTTGTTCCTGACGTATTCCATAGATTTCATACTAGCACAAGGACTATGCATGCTTGACTGCCCCCTGCCAAGGCAACCGCAATCCACAGCAGACACACCATAAACTTCGCCATGCAGAGCCACCCACACAACATCCTACACTACAACCCTCTTACACCATCACAGTCCTCACCTCCAAGTCCTTGACAAAGTCTCTGGCAAAGCCCCTGGCAGCAAACGGTGCATACACACACTCCGTGCTGAAATAGTCCAGCTTCTTAAAGTAGGCGTACATCACAATCTCCTTCTCATATGTGTATTTGAAGGGCTTCACTCTTGGCAGAGGTCCATCAGCTCCAGTGATAATGGAGACACAGCGGGACAGCCTGTTTGTACAGGGAGAAGAAGCAACCAACAAGCAACTTTTAGCTGCTTGTTATTCACCAACAAGCAGCTTTCAGCTGCTTCTTATCCAGATGTAGAGGCACGTGCTAACCTTAATAGAACCCTAACCACAACAGTAAACGGCAGTTCGTATGAGGCCCTGACCTATGTGCAACAGACAGATCCGGGAGGGTACATGCAGGATCCAGCATGCACACGACTTGGTGGTAACTCAGTAGAAGCAGCCAATCAAGCAGTGTTCGTCTCCTTATGAGCAGGTGAAGCACTCCCTGTTGCACCTTCACGATCCATATGAAACTTGCCACATTATAAGGAATACGTAGTGATCAAACTCAGCGCCACTACTTTAAATGGCATTGCATTGTGCGTTACACACAGGTTTTGAACCTGCACCTACCTGGGCACATCTCCTCTCAATATGTTGAGCAGTACTGTTTCTGCAACATCATCTGCATTGTGGCCTGTTGCAATCTTATCAGCCTTCTCGATAGCAGCGCCCCTGTCCAAAGCTTGTCGTCTGCAGCATTTCAGAACACCCTCAAAGTCAGACGAGCAAAAAAGGAGGATGGATGCCAGAAGAGAAACAATCAGGGTTAAAAGTAGGCGGTGCGAACCCTCCCAGGCCGGTGTGCTACACCCAGTAGCAGAGGCAATGTATGTCACGTACAGGGAAACAAGGTGCTAATTACCAGAAGATGTATGCATCGTCTTAGGTCAATCTACCAGTCCCTGCCTATGACATGGCTGCGGATCTGCTGTCACGGGGCTCCATCCCTAGGCCTCTAAATTCAAATGCAACCGTGGGCCCTGCCAAAGTATCAACTGCTGCTTTAGACAAAGCACCAACCAATTTTGCCGCAAGAGCATGTTCACCTGAGCGCCTTCAGAGCACCAAATGATTATTCCAAAAACAGACATGGAGCTGCTCCAAACTCCCATCGGCTTGGGATGCCTGAACTATATGTCCAAGGTAAAGCAATCCCATTGTCTTGTATCCTCCTGGACTAGACGTCCAAGTAAACAATGTCAAAGCTTAGCTCATATGGTCAAAAGTGGTCCTGCATGCAGGCCATACCCATATACTCTCACCGGAACACTCCACAGAAGGTGCAGTTGTTCTTGGTACCAATCTGTGCCACTATCTGGTCCATGCTCCAGCCATACAACTCCTCATATGACAAGACTCTTAGAGGGATCTTGTAGGTCTCCTCATTGCGCTTGACGGTCTCTAACGAGTCATCTCTGTAACCCCTGATGCCTTCATCAATGGATAGAAGAAAGAGGTCCAAGCCATAACTGCAGCAGTAAGTCACAGCAGCAGCAGTAGCAGCAGCCAGCGCAAGACTAATCAGCACACAAAGCATACACATTTCAACCAAAATGCAGAGTGTCAACATGCTCTGACATAGGTTATGGCGTTTTGCTAGTACGGGGAATGCCCAGAGGTACGCGCTGGTAATTAGTCTATGTGCGGCTGCGCCGCTGCGCCGTTGAAGCAAACTACTGTACACTACTTGAAGCAGGGTTTTTCCCTCAGCTGGCATAACAAGAGGCTGAGCCACCCCATTCCCGCTGCTTACACATAAAAAGTACAACCGGGAAGAGCGTCCTGACAATAGTTCGTATATCATCCTCCCGGATGATAGGTTCAGCACACACCTATGGCCGGGACTAAATGACGGGAGGTGCTGCAGATGGGTTTACTGCGAGTCCCAAGACGACTAGAAGGGCAGCTTGCGTAGCTCGCATGCTTACTTGTGTCGCTCATTGAGTAGTGTCATCATGTGTGCAAGTACTGTTGAGTCCTTGCCACCAGAAGCAGCAATCGCCACCCGCTCCCCTCGTTTGAACAATTGGTTGGAGATGATGGTCTGATGTACCTCATCCTCTAGCTCTTTGTAAAAGCAAGTCTTGCAGAGCTGCAAGCAGGCGCAACAATTTGCGTGGCAATGAGACAGTGCAAATGACATCAGACCACCTGCATGGGCTGGGGCCCTGAACTTGGGTGGTCAGCTGTGTTTATGACATGCCATCAGAGTATAGCCCTGCACAAGTGATTTAAGCCAGTCCAACAATGTGGTTTACAGCTGCTGATGATACATGACCACTTTAAATAGACCAAGGTTGCCTGCACAACTGCCCAGTCTCCAGCACCAGCGAGAAACCTGCCTGCTGAAAGGTCTTGGGCCGCCGCAGTGCTGCTCGCTCTTTGTTACAAAGGCCACATAGGCGGACCATTATCGAAGTCGAAGTATTGTTCTTTATGGTTCCCTGGCTCTCTGAGCAGGGTAGCGTACAGCGGATCCTGCAAGGAGCAATTGAGCGCCAAGCCCCGTTTCCACTAGGCGTACATGCACTTGGGGACGTGCTGAGGTATATGAGCCTCTTATTCAATGTATAAACGTGATTTTGAGAAAGGAGGGACCCTCTTGCTTCTACCGCATGCACACTGACGGACCCCTGAGTCCTGGATAAACGCTTGGCTGCTGTACCAAAACCGCTTGTTACTTCACGCCTCTCTGGGTTTCGTCGTCCCGACGCCTTTGCCATTGCGGCTTCGTCACCGCGATGAAACGGTGGTCGACTCGGCCTGCTGAGATGTACGAAGGTCACTCCAGCAAGGCTTGTCGATGTTCTCAGCGGTCTAATTGAGCATTTTAACCATCAGAATCCTCATGCCAATCTCACAATTCCACCTGCTGGGGCCTCGCCGAACGGGTCGCTGACCATGTCATGCCTTGCAGTCTTGAGACCCAGCTCTTACCTGGATGCTGAACGTCTGCGCTTGGCACCGTCAGAAAGCTTTAAGTAGATCTAGACATTTTCCCGGCGTATTAGGGACGCCGTGCGTGCATTTTCAAGCACGTCCTCCGGGGCGTTTACCGGCCCGGATGCCTCTTTCTCAGCGGTCAGTGATCCCTCTTTGTACCTTGGATGAATATATGAATTGTACGATACATCCGGACACCATACATGTAGCTCTGGACGCCCTGCAGCGGTTACAGGCAAGTGCATCATGTCCCATGGAACTGGACAGAGGGGAACTGGAAGTGCCGTGGCATTCCGTTTGCTAGTCCTTACCGGGACTGCTCAAAACTTCGTCACATGTATTCCTAACTCGAACCTGCTCCCAGTGAGATGTAGCAAGCCAACTGGAGCCACTGATCTATTGCGTGGGTCTTTGAGTAAAGCAAGCTTGCTTGGTGTCCTGTAGAGCAGCACATGCCTTAACGAAGAGGAGCGGGATGCCCTGGGCAGTGTAGCACAGATGCTGGCAGCGCATGTGGCGGAATCTCCCAGGGATGCTCGAGCAGCAGCAGCAGCAGAGGATGGGCAGGTCCAGCCCTTTCTGGAAGCCTTCCAAGCAGTGTATCGCCCCTCAATCAATGTAAGTAGCCGATCTCAAATGGGCTTCCTACCTGTGGCCATGCTCACTCTTTTTCTAGCTTCAAGGCTTCATTGTCTCGTAAATCACCTACGGCTCAGCTGCTGCAGCCTGGGTGCTATCAGCAGGAGCAGTGGAGTAGCACATTGTGCTGCAACGCAATTGTCACGCTGGTGTCGTGGAGCCCTTTGCATGGTGTGGCCCTTCTGCCCTACCCTCTGTTCTGTAGGAACGTTTCCTCTCCCTGTGGGCTGACCTGGACATGGTTTCCTTTCTGCTGCAGGAGGAGCGAGAACGGATACTCCGCCTGCACTCTATGCGGGTGAGGGCCTGCGGGAAGACCATGCCAACATGCTGTGCATGATCATAAGTAGAGGGTGTGGACTCAGTCCTTGCCACTGGACACTCAGGGGTCAGTGGTACATGCAGTGTTTATGGTGGAGGCTGCAGGGTTTGATCAGCACTGTTTCAGCACTTCCAGAGCAGCTGCAGGCAAGCAGAGGCACAATACAGGCCTAGTGAACAAGTGCAGAGACTGAAGAGCCATGGTGATTGCCATTTTGCTCACCATCCCAGTTAGTTTCTGGAGGAGCAATACATGGGGTCAAAGGAAATTTCATGGCAAGCGAACGCAGCCAGCTGCCAAGGGAAGACTTAAATAGCAGGGGCATCAACCAGTCTGCATTACGCAACGTGTCACATCACACCACATGATTATCATCAGGGAGCGTTCACGGAAGCAGTCTTGGGAGCCCATTGCTGCGCCTGCCCCAAACTATTTCCTGTGGGTGTTCTGACTCGCTGCGTGTGTGGTCCTGCAGAACAGTGAGCCTTTGCCGTCACTGGGCAGCTTGAGACATGACAGCTCCTATGCACTCATGTCACCTGGGAAGGACCCAAGGGTTGTGGATATGCTGAGCAGGGTAAGCAGGAGAGAGGTTATAACTATGGCTGCAACCTTTAGCGATGGAGGTTTTCCAGGGTGGTGAAGGTGCCAGTGTGGTTCTGCAAAGTCATTGGGGCAGCTCTTCAGGACGGGTGTTGACAAAGGCCCATGTCAGCAGAAGTGGATGCAGGTGGTCGGATGTGCTCCATTCATCGCTCGGACCTGGAGTATCCTTGTTTTAGCTGGAGAGGCCCATACAGTTGTGAGCTCTCTGCAGTATGAGTGGTAGTCCCATAGAAATGGCCAGGGACCCCAGGTGCTCGTTGTGCATAGTGATTGTATGCCATCAAGTGTCCATGTGCTCTTTTTCACTTTTATTCTTCGGCGACAAGGCTGCTCCATGCATCTGCCATTTGCTGTGCTGGCTTTTACTCTCAGCGTTAGCCAAGATGGCCAATGTAGGTGCGTATACCAAATTTAGCAGGGACCCGCTTGCATTGCTGGTTTCATACGCTTGGGCAAGGTCAGCAGGCTGGATTCACCAACAGGTACTTGCTCTGTATTCATACGTAGGTTGGGTCCTCCACCAGTGGGTTTGATGTGTTTCAGTTAGCTGATTGGTGTGATGGACGGCCCCTGGAGCAGGTGGGGATGGCAGTGCTGCAGCAGCTTGGACTCATTGACGGCCTGGATCTACCAGTGGACAAGCTGAGGAACTTTCTTAGGGTAAGTTTACTTGTGATGGTGGCCGAGTTGCTATGTAAATTTGCAGCATTCCTTGGGCTATTTGCTGTGCATGTTGAATGTGGTGCCAATGCACCTGCCAAATGCCATTGCAGTGCATGTCTATGCCTGGGATCACTGGCTTGTCTTCAAGGCACGGCATTTTGCAACTGGTTACCTGTGCCATGAGGTCATAAGGCCCTGCCCATGAAAAAGTGAGAACAGGGTGTTGCCTGCAGTTCAGCCAGGATCAGGCCCTTCACATATTGGACCGAGTGGGCATGTCGACTTGCTGAAGTTGCGGGTGCACGTCCTCATTCCCCTGTCTTTTCTGCCAGGCTGTAGAGCTGCACTACCCCCCCAACTGGTACCACAGCAACATCCACGCAGCAGACGTAGTACAAGCTCTGGCAGCCATCGCAATGCAGGATGACTTGATGTCTTGCTTCACAGAGCTAGAGATGCTGTCATTGGTGCTGGCAGCCATCATACACGACGTCAACCACACAGGTAGATCAGTACATTGCTTCTGCAGGCAAAGCTTCCTTCTTGTGTAGAAAGACAGGTCCTTGCATCTGGCTTCAAGTCTATCTTGCATGGGTTTTTGTGGCGTAACGAAGATGGGTTCTCGATGGGTGTAAGTCAGGCGCCGACAATGCCATGGTTGCAAGTCAGGCGCCGACAAGTTGCTGTGCTAGTCATGGTATATGAGCGAAGCATACTCCCTGCCTTTATCCCCTGCAACTACTGTGTGTCCCGGAATGTGCCATGAACTGCCTTATCTGACTATGAATTGCTGTTTTGGGTATTGCAGGCCTCACGAATGACTTTCTGATCAGGACTCGGCACGAGCTGGCCTTAACCTACAATGACCTCAGTGTGAACGAGAACTTCCACCTTGCCACGGCCTTCCGGCTGCTGGTGCTCCCTCAGAACAACTTCTTAGAGGGCTTTAGCAAAGATGACTATGCCTTTGTACGCAGCCTAGTGGTGGACATCGTGCTGTCAACAGATATGAAGGTGAGACGATAGGCACGGGAATACAGCAAGAAGCTTAAGGTGCACCAGCTTTTCCGTGCTCAGATTGCATGCTGCATGCGATCCAGCGCTGTTTATTGGGTGACAGATTGTGACATGTAGCGACACTGTCCAGTGTCAGGGCCCTCATGTAATAGCCCCACTTTAGTCCTATTGAGGGCCCCCAGATTGAGACCCAGGCCTGGTTGCCCGTCTTGCTAAAATTGTATTATGAAGGTGGCATCCCCGCGTGGGTACCTCTTGCAAGAGGTCACTCAGCCTGGTCTTCAGTCATTATGCCTGATCAAATTGTTTCGTGTCTAAACCCTTTCTTACATCACTCCCACCAGGCCCATCATGGCTGTATGGACAACCTAAAGGCTGACTCGGCCTTCTTTGGCCCAGACCTTGGCACCTGGAATGCAGTGGCCAGGACGCATGCACTGTGCTTTATAATGCACTGCGCGGACATTAGCAACGCAGTCAAGCCGGGGCCGTTCTACATAGAGTGGGCGCACCGCGTCACTGAAGGTGAGTTTGTTCAGTGAGCGCACCGGGTCAATCAAGGTGATGTTTGAGATGTGCAATTACGGTATTCTAAGTGCCTTTTGAACACCGGATGGCTGCTGCTGTCACACTGAGAACCTTGTCTTGTTGACCAGCTCCTTCTTGGCATGTTCCAAGCTGAGTGATGCACATGTTACATCTGAATGCTTGCGGCTCCATGTCCAATGTCCGTCTTTTGCCTGCCTTGGAACCAGTGCAACATCCCCTGCTCATGGTAGGCTGGCCTAAAGAAGGATGTTTCTAGGCAAAGATGTGGTGTCTGGACTCCTTGTTGCCAGTTGCAAGAGGCAAGCTTCTCAGGAGTGCTTGGCTTCTGATGCAGAGTGTGTTGCAGAAGCTTTAGACAAAGTTTGCCCCATGACAATGAACACCTAATAACAGTTTTAAGACCTTACTCTCACCGAATGCCAAGCTTGATTATGTTGTTGCAGAGTTCTGGTGCCAGGGTGAGAAGGAGAAGGCGCTGGGGCTGCCTGTGTCCTCATTGAACAACAGAGCAGAGGCTAATGTGCCACGCAGCCAGAAGGTCTTTATGGAGGTGTTTGTGCGGCCATGTTTCCAGCTCCTAGGAAAGCTGGCTCCCAACACATCAGCAATAGCCTTGGCTCAGTGTGACACGAACTTGGCTAGGTAAGCATGTGAGGGACAATGCCAGGTCTGGTACTGATGTGTGGTGACAGTTCCTCTGCACTTGCCAGATGCTTATTTATTAGGTGCGTGTACTGCTTGTAGGAACTGCCAGCTAGCTTAGGCAGGAGTGCCAGTGCGGGGTGCAGCCACATCACGGACGTGTGGCATGCACAGGGTGCAGGGCTGCTTTGGGGCCGCTTATTTATGCACCATGCACTCTTTCTATCTGGCAAACTGCCTGCTTGTGTGCTGCAGGGAGTGTGGATGCATGGCCACCAGGGGCTACCATAGCTATGTTTTGGTGTGTGTGGGGGCGGTGGGGGAGAGCAAGGTCCCATAAACAGCACCTGAGTAAAGAACATTTTTCTTAGGCAGTGCACTGGAGAAGCACTCTAGCAGGAGCTTGTTAACAGGGCTGTTGCTTGCTTGTGCTCTTGGAGCCATAGTTCATAGTCCTGGCGTGAGTTTGTCTGACCTGCTACTCTTTTCTTTGCTGCAGCTGGGCAGAGTTTGCGGAGCGTGGCATGAAGGACTTCAAGGAGCTGCCCCTGCTGAGCACGGTGGGCACGCCACTGGGGCGCAACAGCTGCAGCAGAAGCGCCAGCGGGAGACTGCCTAATGGCACAAACTCCTTGGGGGGGTCAGATTTATCACCTCTGTGAGATAGCTGCAGAACAAGGAAAGTAAGGCAGGGGCCTGCTGAGGAGTCCTTGCCAAGAGGCTACATGATGGGTATTGCATACCTTTGCATACCTGGGTTTGCCTGGCTGTCTGTGCAGCATGTGTGGTTGGTTGGGGAAGGATGACATGCAAGGCAGAAACTGCATATCTTGATAGAACAGCAGCTCGGTAGTTGGTGTCTAGTCACATATGTACAGTATCAAAGCTGAAGAGGCAGATATGTCCTGGTCAAGGTGTGCTGCAATAGCTGATGCAGGAGGGCAAGCCACATCTGTGGGGCATGCGTCCATGGCTTGAAGGGGCACGGGCCCTTGTAGTGTCTCACGCTTTCTGAAGCGATAGAAGCTGTGTGTTGGGAGCAATTTCTCTGTCATTGTAGCCTGGCAGGCGAGTCTGACCTGACAAGGCCCATTTGGATTTGGGTGCAGCAGTACCCCGCATTGAATGTGGGCTGAATTATGGGGGCTTGCAGGCCCTTGATAAGCATTTTCAGAAGAATAGTTGTTATATGAAAGGATAAGAAGGGAGCTAGAAGTTCTTGCACACTGCATATGTAGGTTCCATCTGAAACGATTGCTTTTGGGTCCTTATGCAAGGTTTGTACACGTTCCTGGGTAGCCTGCTCTCAAAATTTTAAGTGGTTCTTGCTTGCAGCCAGGTATGGCTTGGTACCCTGTGCTCTGGCCTCATACAGGTATGTCCAGCAGCAGCAGGGGTTATAGGCCTACCATGGCCCATTAGTGTTGCAGTGGTGGGTGCATGTATTGCAGCTGTAATGGGCATGCATGGATCCATAATGAGGCCTTCTTGGACTGCTTTTTCAGTGGAACCCTGCTCAGCACAACCCAGGCTAGTGGGGCTTCTGCCATAGGGAGGTCCTGTGGGGGGTGTATGTTTGACCCCATTGGACTTTAAGCTATGCGAGCATAGACAGTTGCATGGGGACAAAAGGGGCGCGGGGCTGCTGCTTGCACGCCTGGGTCACAAATGAGCTCAGTGTTCCTCCTGCTTGTGCCTTGCTGAAGGGCTGACATGGAGTCAAAGGGCCTTCTGTAAATGGGGCATATGCTCTTTTGCCAGGGAGCAAACTGCCAAACACAAATGGGGGTTGCAGGGTTACAAAACAGGCTTTTGCATGCTAGATGTTTATGCTGATCTTGGTTGCGGCTGTTTGGGCTGCTGGTTGAAGTATTGGGCAAGCAGCCAGCATGCAGTGTAAATGTATTGAATCTGTACGTTCCTCTGTTGTTGCTTGTCTCAAATGGACTTGCTGTGAGGGGGATATTCTTTGTGTTGTTTTGAAGATTACATTGCTTGCTTCAGCCTGTTTGATGGGTGATGTTTTGGATCACAATAATGCAAAGGGCCGCCAATGATAGATGATCTTGGCCGTTCTGTCCCTTTTGCTTCATTTATACCAGCCTAGCCCTAGAAGTCTGCCTCAAAGCGATGTATCTCCTGAACTGTTGTACAGATGTGTCGCAGTCGCGTTACAGCTTCTTTTCTGCCGACCAGCACAACAGGGTTAGGAAGCTGGTGGCGTCTGTGAACACCCTCATGAATGCAATTTGTGCCTGTGGGAGTAGGTTGGCACACCTGGGTGGGATGCTCAAGAGGATGCACAACAGACGATTGTGGTGGCAGACCCTTAGAAGTTGTGCCTTTTCTGATTGGAGTCTGTCAGTTGTTGGATGGACAGTGGGCCTGCACATTATTAAGTGTAGTAGCCGTAGGGCAAGCACTTGGAGTCCAGTACCAGGGTTGGTGAAAGGCCTGAGGCCCTGGCAACTTTCTGTGATCGGCTAGTGCTAGTGAGATCTACTCGTGAACCAAATTAGCTAATGTGTGAAGCATGGCTTCTGAACGTTTTCCAGTATTCCAGCCCTTGGCTTCAGATGCAAATGGCAATTCCAGGGAGGATCCAGGGGGACTAGTGGAGATGACAGCCAAGCCAGCAATTGCTCCTATATGTTTTTTGTTGTGTCCACTAGTTGCCCTTTTTGAAAGGTACCACCTGGGGTGGTCTTTTAAGTGATGTGTGAAGTCATTGGAGCAGCGGGTGGGCTGCAGAAGGCAGTTCACATTCACCACTGGTGTGGTGGCATGTGTATGTACTAGCCTCGCTAGATTCACTGTACTTCGTTGTGATGGTACCTAGTTGTCATTCACCACCCATGTCATGCAGCCTATCAAGGTGACTGACATTGGCCCAAGTTTAGGCTGCCTTCGGGTGTCAGCTCCCTAAGCTCCCTTGCAGAATCATGGACCAACTATGGGTGCAGTAACGGCAATGCACGCTTGCAATATTATGTATGGGGATGGGGAAAGTTTGCCTCAATCAGCTTGTTGCGTGATTGATTGATGCCCTGCTGATTAACTTTCTTGTTATTGCTTCTTGCACATCTCTTGAAAAGGTTTGTATGATGAGTTGGTGGCTGGACTTGCATTTGCTGGTAAGCCATGGTGGAAGGATGCAATGGCAGTTGGCTGTTGTGGGTTACCTGGTTTGTGGACTGGTGGTCGACCACTGCAGAGTTGTTGCAGGGAACATATCTTAGGTACGAAGTGTGATGGGTTGCTGATATGGCTGGAGCACGTAGCATTATTAGTAGGAGCTTGCATGTGCTGCTGTCAGTTTTTTTTTATGTGAGCATATCACACTTTTTTTTTGTTTTTTGGTGTTGACGCTAGAGTTGCTTGTTGTGTAGGGTCTTAAACGTCAAGTTGCTTCCTGTTGTCGTCCTGTTTACAGAGTATTCACACGTGCTCTGGTCCGGGTCGCCATGACCTGCATTCGGCAGCACATGTGCCCCATGGAGTCCAGCTGCTCTGGACCGTTGGCGGGCTTGAGTCTCTAGCTATGCTAGGTACGTTATAAGGGTGCATTTGCAAGTGACCTCAAAGCTTACCATCGGGATTGTGGATATCACTGTGATTCTAAGGGTGCAGGTCCTGTGAGGATGGTACCATGTGCCTGAGACACAGTTCCCTCTTGCAATCTGTTGTTGTGGGGCACATCAGCGGAGTGTACATGTATTGGTTAGCACTGGATCGTGCTTCTCCAATAGACTTTGAGAGATGCATTACTGCCTCCTGCAATCTTCCGTTTGGCAGAGCAACTGGCCTGGATGCTGCCATGCACTATGGTGTGTAAGTTGTGACATAATGGACAAGAGCCATCAAAATAAGATCTGGATTTGGAAGGTATGGCATACACAGGGTGCTGGCTGGTGCCTGCTGAATGTTGCCCAGGTCTTGCACGGCTTACACACAGGTGTCTTGTCTTGAGTAGGGGGTGTGCGGGTGACGTCTCCTGCTTCCCCCCGTTCAATGGGTCTTGATCTCAATGCCCTGGGATGTTGGATCTTTTGGTGGAAAGGTCGCTGTTCAAGTACAGGTTTAAAGGACTAAAGCATCTTGGCCTTGGCCCTATTGCAAAGGGGGCTGTTGGATATCTGCGCAACCACAAACATGTTTGATCTGGATCTCTGCAAGGGGTGAGAAAGTGGGGTGCCTGCGGAGAGATCAAGGAGCAACTCTCGACACCGAGAGAAGCAGTCATGTACACACCCAGCTGGATGTAGGGTTGGGTTTCCTTTCCTGGATGGCAGTATCAGTGATGTGGATGATTGTGGACTGGCAGGAGTGAAGTGATGCCACATGTTTGATGGCCCAACAATATGTTTTGGTGATCCTGGTGCTGCGTATGTAGGCAACTTCCTACCCATTGTGAACTATGTCTCGCAAGCTCTTATATGATGCTCAGGTGCTAGTTATATATAGGAAGATCTGGGTTCAGTAAGCTGGGAATGTACAGCATTTCACAGTCTTGGGGTTGTATTTGTATGGTTAGGGGTACTGGGGCTCCTGCACGCAGGCCATGTCGATCGTACCCCAAATTTATACTTATAAGGATGACACTGTCTTCCAGGCACGTGTACCACGGGGATGCAGAATGAGCACTGCTGACGACCAGTGTACTCCGTGGCCGAACTACTGAGCCAACATGGGCTAGGTGGCGTTGTCGTCTCAGTATGGTATGACTTCTTATGGGCCCGTATTTTGAGACCCAGAGATTCTCCCAACCGACCGATGGGGATAGTGGGATAGTAGGATATGGCTGAAGTGAAGGAACAGAAAAGCAGCATCACCCGCGCTCATTAACTGAGCAATTCGCAAATTCGCGCCGACAGGCGGGCCTGGGCAAGTACGAGGGCGACCAGAAAAGGCTTTGGGCGACATAGAAAGGTTGCAACCACTCAGAAGTAGCTTGTTCAAAGCTGCTGGGGTTTGTGCAAGGGTCTAGGATTAAAGCCTTGATGGTTTTTGGCTCCCTTCAGCCATCCTATTACACACGGTACCCTTAACAACCTCTAGTCCGACCGGTGGAACGGGGAATCTATGCTGCCGAACCTGTGGACCGGTTGAAGGTTTTACATCAGGCATTTCTTTCTCATGTACCGTGTGGAAGGAGTCCAAGCGCCCTGTGCACTCAGGGCGGTATGCCCCAACTGAGGAGTGGCACAGCACGTCAGCTAAATCAGGCAACAGCGAAAACTCCAGCAGAAGAGACAGCAGTAAAGCCTAGGGGACAGGCAACTAGGGGGAGCGCAGAACCGAAGGTTGAAGCAGCAATTAAGAGGACCCCTAAAGCAGGGACTCGTAAAGGGACCGTTCAGCAGAAAGGCGGGGCCGGTGCTCCTCCGGCCGAAGGAGCTGTTGCAGAAGCAGAGATGAAGAAGGATGAGGGGCAAGCAGAGAAGGATAAGCAGGCGCAGGAGAAAAAAGACGACGAAGCAAGCAACGCACCTCTTCCAGAGAAGGTATATATCCTAATAAGCCCTGCTAGGAATATCATGCCTGTCTATCTTGTGGCCTCACACGGGGATCCACATGCAGGTTCAAGTAGGCGGGGGCCCCGAGTACATCGTGGACCGGAAGCTTGGCAAGGGTGGTTTTGGACAGGTGTTCATCGGCCGTAGAGTGCAACAGACGAAGCACAAGGATGGGGCCAATGCCAACTTTGTAAGTATGAAAGTCCTGCTGTCCTGGCAGAAGTGGATGACTTCTGAAGAATGTTCTATTGTGCAGGTGGCGTTGAAATTCGAGCACAGAAGTAGCAAAGGCTGCAACTATGGTCCACCCTATGAGTGGTCTGTCTACCAGTAAGTATACAGTCGAGTAACTACTAGCCTGGCTGCCATCTTCTCTGAAGCATGGGCGCACTGATCTTTTTGTGTCTACGTGCTTTAAAATGAAGTATGCTCATATGTGTTCAGTGGCTGCATTGATTAGCTTGACGTGCACATGCATGGAGCTACCCCAAGGTGCCAAGGTACATTCGTCTTCCTGTTGTGTGCTCTTACTCCCTGTTTATAAAATGAGTCCTGCACATAATTAAGCCCCCGCAAATCTTCAACGGCTGCTTAGGTCTCTTGGAGGCGTCCATGGTATACCCAAAGTGCACTACAAGGGCCGACAAGGAGACTACTACATCATGGTGAGCAGCTCTCGTTCATGCATGCCATAAATGACATTCAGACATGGGTTAATGTGACAGACGACAACTGGCATCATGTTGCTGCTTGCCGACTGCATCAGTCAGAGCTTTCTGGATTGATTCAGAACTTTCTTTATTGATTGCCAGACCTTCCTCAGTTTAGGCTGAAACCTCAACAGCACAAGAGGCTGGTATCTACTATTCTGAGTACTCATCATCTTAGAGATGGACCAGGAAATATAGTAGGAACTAGCATGTTGACGTCCTCGCTCGTGAAAATATTGATAAATCCACTGGCCGTGGAACGGGCGGTCTTTAGGAGAACCATCGCAGATATACGATGCCTCTGTATGGTACAAGGTTTTGATGTCTTGCCTAGTACTGGCCTCGTGCACCCCCATTTGGAGGTCTTGTTGCAGCCCTCCCTGCAGTCAGTGCACGCTTGCAGAGGCATTTGCTCTTTGACTTAACTGACCTTGTGATGCAACAAAAGATTTGCGCTTCTGACAACTTTACGGATATTGTGTGCAGGTCATGGACATGCTGGGTCCCAGCTTGTGGGATGTGTGGAACAGTCAGGGGCAGGTGATGTCCCAGGAGATGGTGGCATGCATCGCAGTGGAGGCCCTGTCCATCCTCAAGGACCTGCACTTGAAGGGGTGAGTGCTTCACAGATGGCAGTAGGGGACATGGGTTGCATGCACATGGTTTCCTAGAGAAGATTTGGGACCGTGGGGGTGAATGGGAGGTGAATTACCTGAGAGGGTGCTCGTCCTGTGAGTTGTGAGTGTGGGTCTTGTCAGTTTGCACACTTATTTAGCAGGTGTTAGGATTTGTGAGAAGCTAGGTTGGTGGTCGTATCTCCAGTACAGCCAGGCAACTATGGCCTGTACTTACAATGATCCTATCTGTCTACTAGCCTTGTTATATGCAGGAGCACTGAAAGCTTCAACATGTACTTGGCCAAGCACCGAGCTTGCGTGATGGGGCTTGCTTTGATTGCTTTTTCCCTATTGTTTTGGTAAACTGATGAGCTCCGTCATTTGGCACCCCTGCAGATATGTCCATGGTGATGTGAAGCCGGAGAACTTCCTACTTGGACAGGCAGGCAGCCCCAATGAGAAGCGACTGTACCTGGTGGATCTGGGGCTGGGTGAGTAGGAGTGGATGGCGTAGATGAGTTGCACCTTTGTTTATTTATGCAGGCCTTTGTGTAATGGCAGCTAATGCGCATCATTTAGGCAGGGGTGAATCAAGGACATTCAGTGAAGGACAGACAGCATTGTTGGACTCGGCTGATAGTGACTATGGGTAGCTGCTGCGATGCTTTCAGTGCGCGGAAGGTTTGTAGAAGGAAAAGTCTCTTTATGTATACCACGGGTCATAGGGCCTATTTCACTGTCACACTGATGTTCACGCGCTTGCTGCTGCTGCTGCTACAGCTACCCGGTGGAAGGACAGTGTGTGTGGCACTCATGTGGAGTACGACCAGCGCCCAGATGTGTTCAGGGGGACTGTGCGTTATGCCAGTGTGCATGCACACTTGGGGCGGACTGCGAGTAGGAGGGATGACCTTGAGAGCTTGGCCTACACATTGCTGTTCCTGCTCAAGGGCCGGCTACCATGGCAGGGCTACCAGGTGAAGGACATGTGGCAGCATGACAGTGCAGCACACTAGTGGGTGATTGGCGCCTATCGACCAGTTGGCCATGTAATGGTGATAGGACCAGTTGGCAATGTGATGGCACCATTACTTGCAAGCAGCAGAATCATTAGCATCTTGCTGCTGTACAATAGTCCTAATGTCCTGTTTATCAGCGGAATAATTAATGCAGGTAGGGGCCATAGAGTAAGCAGGTGTGCATGTCTGAGGTGGATTCACAGCCCAGTCGCCGTTTCATTTTTCCATTGTGTTCCCAGGGTGTAATTTATAGTTCCGTCTGCTGTGACAGTACGAGTGTGGCATGCCTGCGGGTGATGCTAGCATGGAGGGTGGTTAACGTGAGGTCTTTCTACTGCATCAACGTAGGGTGACAACAAGGGCTACCTGGTGTGCAAGAAGAAGATGGCCACCAGTGCAGAGATGCTGTGCCGCTACACGCCACCTGCCTTCAGGCAGTTCACAGAGGGTGTGGTAAACCAGAAGTTTGATGAGGAGCCCAAGTATGAGGCTTACATGAAGCTCTTTGAGCCCCTCTGCGGCCCAGCACCCCAGAGACCCATCCTGACAGAGGGAGCAACCAAGGTAGGGGTGCTGCAGAGTTACAGGAAGCATGGAAAGTTTGTTGGGCTGGCAAGGTCTAATAGGGACTGTCAACTGGGCATTTTGGTGATAGTTTTGCAGCCAAATAGCATATAATATCAAACGGGTTATGGATTTACATCACACAGGTTTATAAAATTCAGGTGAGTTGGTATGCTTGCTGTGGGTGGCACAGGCTGGTTGGGCATGCTATGTATTGTCCAGGGCACAAGGTATGTGAGTCGAAACAGTAGTCAGCTGGTACATGTGGAACTCTGTAAGCGTGGGCAGTCTCCATTCATCTCAGTCGTGCCCTTCCCTTGTTGATGATGGGAGGTGCAAGGTTGTGGTCCATATGAAGCATGAAGGGTATCTGGCTTGAATTGTATAAGGGGGTTCATGCTGACTCCTATCGTCTGCTGTTGCTGGGACAGCTGCTGGTGCAGGTCGGCAGCAAGCGTGGGCGTGAGACGGATGACTTGGAGGACAGTGCAGCACCCAAGAAGAAGGTGCGACTGGGGCTACCGGCTACTCAGTGGATCACAGTCTACAATGCACACAGGCCAATGAAGCAGAGGTAAGGAATGATGGGCGAGAGGCAGGGCAAGCATATTCTGGGCTTGACAAGATTGGAGCTTGTGAACTTTGAGCAAGAGCCATACTGGTGTCTCACATCTGAAGTGTGGCCTGCGCACAAATCCTGCTAGCTGAGCTCATGCCTGTAACTAAGGAGGAGTGGTCCCGTGTCTAGGCGGAGCTCATCAGCTTGTGCTTTTTGACACGCCGAGATGGTATACAATTTGTGGCGCCTCAGCATTGCTTTCAGGATTTGACGCCTCAGCATGACATTCAAAGTTCACATGGCATGACATTGGGTTGCTTTAGGCGCTGTCACAACTGTGCCTTCCGTACACTGCTAAGCTTGCGGGGTAATGGCTATGGTGGTATGGCATTGCGGTGAAAGTTGGGCATCTCTGACCTTACGTGATGGCTCTGCCTGATGCCAGGTACCACTACAATGTAGCCAATACACGGGTTGACCAGCATGTGGAGAAGGGCAATGATGATGGGCTGTACATCAGCAGTGTGGCATGCTGCCAGGAGCTGTGGGCGCTCATTATGGATGCAGGTAGGAGGGGGCATGCACGCATGTGGGTGTGCAAGAAGGATGTGAGAGCAATGGGATAGCTGCTGGCCAGGGTATGAATGCCTGTTCAGGATGTTTATGGTAATTAGCCTAATGGGACCTTTTTGTTTGTTCAGCAGAGCTAGCAAGAGTGGGGCAGGTTGAAAGTGTGTCTTTGGTGGTTCAGTTGCCGCATGTGGTATGTTGGCAGATTAGGAGGCAGGGTGCAACACATTACCTGGTTACTGCACTGCATGGATAGCAGAAGTCATGGGGGTATCCCAGTTCAATCACTCGTACAGGATTTAGAACAACACCTGGGGTGTGGCCTTTCATATAATCTGCAAGCGAAGTAGGTCAATGGACTTGACCCAATCTATTGACCAACCTGTTTGAATGTCGAGCAAACTAGCAGATAATGCACCATAACCTCACCTGCAAGCTTTAGTGCCACTTTATTCTTGCTGCGCTGGCAGCACAGCAGTGATTCGGAGCCACTTTGCGGTGAGCAAATGTTCTGAGAGGTTTTGCTCGTCCCGTGCAGGCACTGGCTTCACAGCACAGGTCTACAGCATGAGCAATGTGTTCCTGCCAAAGGAATGGATTATGGAGAAGTGGGAGGAGGGCTACTACATCACAGCAATGGCAGGTGGGTGTGGGCTGCCTGTAGTAGCAATGCACGCTTTGATAATGCTGCATGGTTGCTGCTTGATGCGGCCCTATCTATCACTTACATGCAGTTGTTCGTGTGCTTGAGCTGAAGGCATGACTGACGGCGCTGGGAGGGATGACAGTAGATTGTTGACTGCTTGGTAGTATACCAAGATGTGTTTCTTATCTCATACACGAAGAGCATTCTCTGTTTGGATGGGAACCCAGACTGCATTGGCAACGGTTGTGGCAATAAAGCATGCCAGGTCCATTGGTGAAGTGGTGTCAAAGCATGAAGTCTGTGGTACATTGCTCAGACATGTGCAGGTGCACATTGTCTGCTGGCTTGCTTAACACGAGAGAGTGACATACAGTTCCCCTATGCCCTGCAGGCAGCATGAGCGGCAGCAGCTTGGTGGTCATGAGCAAGGGCACGCCGTACACGCAGCAGAGCTACAAGGTCAGTGACAGCTTCCCCTTCAAGTGGATCAACAAGAAGTGGAAGGAGGGCTTTTACGTCACCTCCATGGCCACCAGCCACACACGCTGGGCAGTGGTGATGAGCAGAAATGCCGGGTTTGTGGACCAGGTAAGGATGCATTCGGGCCACAGCATGGTGCCATCCAAGAAGGCATGTACTTCATAATAGGCATGTTGGGCAGCCCTTCCATGCACGCTGTGTGCGATGCGAGCGCTCTGCTCAGTTCAGATCACTTCTTTGTAATGCCCCATAATGTGAGCTGTTTACAAAGGATGGCATGTCTACTCGGGAGATGATGTCAGCACTGGTGCATGCAACATCTCAGTATCTTGCTTCCATGCAGCTGGGTTTTAGGTAAAGGCCTATGAGTTGGGCCATTTGTGATGGAATGCACGTCCTAGATCAGCTGTCATCTTGCATGGCCTTGTCGCAGCTGCTGAATAGCTGCACTCATTTATGCTGCTGCTTTTTCTATCCTGACCTTTATGCCTGCTTCCCCTGCTGCTCTTTGTAGTGTGTGGAGCTGGACTTCCAGTACCCCAGTGAGGGCATCCACAGGCGCTGGGACGGGGGCTTCCGCATCACTGCTTGTGCTGCCACCCCGGACCAGAGTGCCTTTGTCCTAAGCGTCCCGCGCCGCCGGCCCATGGATGAGACACAGGAGACGCTACGCACGAGCGCCTTCCCCAGCAGCCATGTTAAGGAGAAGTGGGCCAAGAACTTGTACATTGCCGGAATCGCATATGGGCGAACTGTGAGCTAGAGTCACATGCAGTGGCTGGTAGTGGGAGGTAGGGTTGCAGCGTCGACTAGGTGCTGCTGCGTCAAGGTTGACCAGGAGCTTCCTGGCACAGGTGGTCTATGTTTTGGGGGACAATGGAAGTGGTTTGCCAAGCAATGGATCAGGAGGATTCTGGCACATTTTGGTTGCACAATTTTGAGGCGGTGCACATAGGTGCAGGGTGGGGAGGGCATCAATGTAGAGAACAGCAGAGCACAGTTGATAAGACCAGAGCATTTTGCTCAAGTTCACAGATCAAGGCAGGTATTCCTGGTATGTATGCATGGTAAACTGCTGCAGGCAGCTCATGAACCGTACTATACTCGGAGTACTATACTTGGGATTGATGAGATCACTCAGCTTGTAATGGTACTCTTGATGTCTAGAGTATTTAACCTACTACTACTACTACTGTGCCTACTACTGTTTTGAATGGGGGGGCCAGGTTCTGTTACAGCAAGCTGTAAGTCTTATATTGGTTTGTCTTGTGTTTGAAAGCTCATGCATGCAGGTAGCTCAAGGTGGACTGACGGAGTGGGGTGCCTTTGGGCGTGTCTGGGTCGTATTGATGCAGATTCCTGACGAGAACCTTGTGCATCTGTCACGTACATTTTGGTATGGGCGCAAAGCAACGGATGTAAGATTGTGGGGACAGAACGTGTGCTGCACTCGTCTGGAGATGGGGCCACCTCGGGGGCTGGTCGGCACCAATTGTCCATGAGCTGGCATTTCCCTTGTAACCACACAGCGGATTGTCGTAACGTGTTGCTCTGCCGGCGTGTCGAGTAGCGGCAATTGGATCCGACAGAACTCAATTTACTGAACACCCATACACACGTCTGGCATACCTAAGCAAAACTTAACATACAGTAGTCGTTGTTACTTTATTCGTAATTGATCCTTGTTTGGAGATCAGCGCAGCGGAGCGGTCTTTTGGGCATCCGCTACCGACTCGGACCGATGGGGCCCAAGCGGGTCTCACCTGCCGCACTAGCCGGGGGTCTCGGGTGGTCATTAAGCCAGTTCTGTCAGCCATGAGGCTCGTGATGGAGGGGGCCTCACAGGGAACCCGCTGTAGAGCCTCCACCTTGAAGCAGTAACATGCCTCATGAACGCACCTGGGAGCCTGTACTCCAGCACCGGGCCCTTGCTTGCAAATGACTACGGGCCATGTGCCTGATTTGTCAGGGCTTATCATTGCATGCGCACCTACTCGCTGAGACCTAACCCGAAGGACACTTACACAGAGTGCAGATCTACATGCCTGCCCGAGCCTGCTATATATTCCGGCACCCTACGGTTCCACAACCCCAAAAGCTGTACTGTCACTAGACAGCAGCCATCACATCATCCACATAGACTTCCAGATCACCCCAATTGGGTCCCTTTTGCAGTTTGACGGGCAGCTGCACCTTGAGCTGCCATGCCTCTGCTGCCCCCTGCAGCTCCTCGCGGATGACATGAGCCAGCTCAGAAGTCCTGGAGGCCCGCACCTCAAACAGCAGTTCATCATGCACCTGTAGCAAGCCACAAGCAAATTCATGCATCTAAAGCAAGAAGCAAGAAGCCCCTGGCTACCAGCAAGAGGATTACACCGATTTCTGCGGCCAATAGAATGTACTCTCCAACAACTGGAGCGCCAACCAGCTGGTTGAGATGCTTAGGACGGCAGCGTTGAGATATGTGGGGTTGTTGTTCGGTACAGCCGTCCAACTACAAACACGTAAATCGCTTGTTTCGCCTGCAACTGAAGCAGGGCGTCAACTCGTACAGACATCCAGACGATGTCACAAGGTACGAACACTCTATCATGATCTTGATCTACAGCTCTATAATCCTGCCTATGCCGAGCAAGATGTGCAAGCGTCAAACATCCAAGAGTGGACTAGTTGATATCTTATGCCTACCTGTAGTAGCATCTTGCAATCTGCTGCCATGCCCTCCCTGTCCAGCCGCCTCTGCAGGTCTATCATGGCCCGCTTCACAACATCAGCAGCAGACCCCTGGCACACAGAGTTCACAGCTTGACGGGCTGCCCGCGCTCGCTCAGAGCCTGCTGACTTGCCATTAGCACTGTTGATACCCGGCAGGTACCTTTTGCGACCAGCAAGTGTTCTGATGAAAGTTGTGTTCTTGCAGTCATTCACTACCTCTTGCAGCCAGGCATCTAGCCCAGGCAGAGACTTGCGGAACGCCTCTGCAAGGTTAGCTGCAGCAGCAGCATCCAAGCCCAGCTCTGCTGCTAGCGCTGCATTGCCCATCCCATACAGCAGGCCATAAGCTAGCCTCTTAGCGTGGTTCCGCTGCTCCTCTGTGACCTGCGCAAAAGCATCCATGGAAGGATTAGCATACTGCAAACTCCCTCCTCTGCACATTTCACTACAACCACATCCTTCAGCACATTCTGAGCTGTAAAGGCTACCGTATCTTAAGATTGGGAGAAGGTGGGATACCTGGCAGCACTTTTGAATGGTGTTGAAAGAGTGGTGTGCTGCATCAAAGTTGTCCTGGGATCAGCAACATGAGTGCCATAGCTGATAAAGTACCGCAACCTGCAACAGGCATGTTTTAAGAGCTCAGACCAGCTTGCAGGGTGTTGCTATGCCAGGGGTACTGCTCATTACTACACGTGGGGATAAACTGTCCAGCTTATTCTACTGAAGCTCACCTCCTCAACCTTCCTACCCAGCCATTCAGCTGCCAACTGCTTGAATGGGTCCTTGTCCTCAGCTGCTAGTGTCTTCAGCAGCACTGCATCTCCGCTGAAATGTGCCATCATCCGCAGCTCAATCTGGCAATAGTCTGCTGAGATGAGCAACCACCCAGGAGGTGCCACAAAGGCTGCACGTAGGTTGGATACCTCCCTCACTACAACACCCACACCATCACCACCTGCTCCCACATCCGCCTCTTCTGTCACCCCATCCTCCAGCATGCCTGCTGCCGCTGCTATGCTGCCGTCTGTCAGCCGTCTTTCATACACCACAGGCTTGGGGATGGTCTGCAAGCTGGGCTCCTCCATGCTGAGCCTCCCCGTGGCTGTGTTTGTCTGCATAAACTCCCCTCGTATCCTGACGATGCCCGGTGGCAGAGTCCCAGCTTTCACACTCATGATCGAAGCGATGCCTTTCCGCCCACCGCTACCACCTCTGCCGCTGCCGCCAACCCCCCCGCTCCCTATCCCTCCAGACCAGCTGTCCCCCAGCAATACTGATTGCCTGGCTTTGTCCAGCAGCATCTCTAGGAAGCCATTGAGCAGTTTACTGAGCTTACGGAACTCCAAAATGACGCCAGGAAGAGGGTGCTGAGCTGTCAACTCCTGAAGGACCTCTGCCTTGGTAGAGATCTTCCCAGTTCTGCACACCAGCAGGGCAGCAGCAAGAGCACACAGTGGTAAGGTGGTGCAACAAACGATACTGTCTACTAGGGTGGCAGAAGCGAGGATGGTTCCGTCTCTACCTAGAGTTACCGCAGTTCCTGAAGCCGGCAACAGAGCTGCCATGTGCGGTGACATGAGGTGAGTTGAAACCCTAAATGCAGCAAAGGTGTCCGAACAAAGCACCTCCCACCACCTCACACCTGCCAGACAACTCGAATATGGCACTATGAGTCAAAATAGCTATCTCCACACAAGCACAACCATCATCCGCTAGTCAATAACCTTACCTGCCAGCCTGGGCTGAAGGCGGTGGGGGCAGCTTGAGCACTTCAAATAGCACATGAGAGACCTCCTGAGGAGAAGATAAGTTGAACTTCATGCCAGCAGCTTGCTTGGCCAACGCCTGCAGAGGACAGGAGTTGAGTAGGTTGCGGTTTTAACTGTCAGATGTATGCAATGGTAGAACTGCTGAGACATCTGGTGCTACTTGGCATGTGCACCAGGGGGCCACCTGAGCAGAGAATGGGCCATAACACGATGAAGACCAAGTTCCGCCTAGTATAAAGTCCTGTCTTATGGGGCACACATATGGGGCACACACATGTTTAGCAGGTGGGCAAGGGACCCACTCAGCCCTGAAACCAAACCAGAAAAGGTACATACAGCATTTTTAAGGAGGATCTCTGGCATGGGCAAGGCCGTGCATAAGGCTTCCTTGTACAAGGAGTAGGGCAGATACCCGCCGATGCTGCAGTGGTTGGTTTTGGCAGCTGGGTTTTGGAACAAAATGGCTGACAGGAGTGAATCAGCACTCAAACATATGGCGTATAAGGACAATGTGGAGTTGATGCTGAGGGGGAAGAGAGTGTTCGACATGGCATTTTTTGAAAGCCATGTCTGCTATTGGGGCGATCAAGGACGCTGCCGCAATCAAGGTGCAAGGGAGGAGGACAGTAAGAAATGTGCAGGACACGGTTAAGAAGATTATGCAATTGCACTTTGATGAAAACATGGTTGAGAGTAAGGCGTGCATATTCTTGGATAAAACATGGGGAAAATGTCAGGCACTGGATCCTGCAACAGCACCTTCTGACCAAGTCTTTATATCCACATATAAAAACTGGGTGGGGGCGCATGAGGGGGGAGCGAAGCACCTATCTCATTTCATGCCAACGCACCTCACGAGGCAGCTTGGAGGGCTGCGATGTGGTCGTCACCCGCTTCATGTGCACAGGATGAGGTTTCTTATGGTGTTCCCAGGGGGGCAAAGACATGTTGAGTGTGTGGCCAGGAGGGGGTGGTGGAGGATCTCATGCACTTTATGTTGCATTGTGAGCACTATGCTCCCATAAGGGCAAAGCATACAAACATGTTTTCAGATTCACATGCAGCTGGCAAGGACAACAATGAGGTGCTGCGAATGGTCTTGGATCATGAGCATCAGCTGGATTTGGCTTGCTGTATACAGAAGATGTTCTCGCACAGGGAAACAATCATGGAGATTAAGGAAGTTGTACGGGAGCGTGAGCATGGGGCAGGACATAAAGTGGTAGATGTAGGTGACGTTGAGCAAGAGAGTACTCCTCACCATGTTGTGGTTGGAAGTAGTAGGTCGCAGTACTATAACCTACGAGATGTTAAGTTCAAGCTATCTGAAGGATTTTTCGAGTTTTATGACTAGAGTTCAGTGTCTATTTTGGGGTATTGTGTGGGGAAATGTCTAAATGGATATGGTGGATGAAATGGGGAATCAGTTTCTATTGTTTTGAATGGGATGGGAGGAAATGCATGGGGATGGGTTATCAGGTTTATTTGTTGGTTCAGGGGTTTAATTTCTTTAGGGTAGGGTTTTAGGGTTTGTGTGTGTGTGGGCCAGAAACAACCCTGGAACAGGTTTGTTTCCTCCCAGGGCGGTGTTTACTGGTACGGATGGCAGGATGGGAAAGGGCATGTCCTATAAGTAGGCTGCCTAGTATATGGTCTCGTTACCTGGCAGCGTGGGAGTCCACCTGGTATCCGGGTCGGACTGAACAGCATGCTGACTACCTGGTAATCACTTCACTGCACATATAGCAGATGCGAGCTTTATCCAACTTGCTTGGGGCAAAGCAACATCTCACAGTTGCATCAGGCCTACATCCTGGTTGTGGCTGGGGTCTAGTGGACGACAAGCACCAACATGACAACACTACAATGCAAGGTTGCAAGGCATTACCATGTTTTGCTCCGATCACTATGATACCAAAACAATGGTTCTCCTCCCATTTGCATCTCCTACACGCAGGTTGACCCACAGCACCACTGGCTCTGTTGCATTGGGATACACGAAAGTACACACTCACACAGCGTGTAACAGCCCCCCCACCTACCTGCAGCTGTGTAAGCCTCTTCTCCAAAGGTGGTCGCTGTGCCTCATATACTTGTGCATCAAGTCCAACCCCCATGGCTTCCATGCCCACTAATATGCGCACCAGTGGCATCTCAGTGTCTTGCAGAGCTGTCAACACACCCTCAGCCTACACAGCATCCAGGCACAGTAGCAGACAGGATGGGCAAGTTCCTATGGCAGGAACCAAACTGCCAAACACACTGCAGGCAGTGCAGCAACACCCACCAGACTAAAAGAGTACTATAGGCGTACTCCATGCACAAATAGCTAAGGGTTGCCAGGAAGTTAACAAAAAAAGGGGCCAGCACATTGAGATTATGAGCCTATCCTGGTTGTACGAGGGTACAGTGGGCCTGCATACAGTGGAGCATATTGTGAGGGGAACATTACCATGGCATGAACATATCTTTACAACAAGAAGCAGGATGCACAATGACTTGTCCTGCAATCATACTCTACCCTTGTACATGACTCACCTTCAGGATTGGTAGCTGGTCTGCATACATCCTCTGTGCCATGCAGGCACGCTTACAAGCTGCCATCCCAGACCCAACATAAGACATCCAGTTGGGGTTGGCCCCCGCCACTCCTCCACCCCCCGCAGCTGTTGCACCACCATAACCCCCACCATTCAGCCCCTTGACAGAAGCTGCAGTTGCTGCTGCACTGTCCCTCCGCTCCATAAGCTCCTCTAGAGACTTGGTGAGTGACCTCCGGCCGGTCCTGCCTGCCATGCTGCGTTCCTCACAAATGCTGCCCTCCACCAGGATCCAAGCAGCAATGCGCACATCCACCAGGGGATCTGCTAGCATCACTGCAGGCCAGCCCAGCTCTGGCCAGGGGTCCATCAGCAGGGCCATCTGGTGCTTAAGAGCATAGGTCACCTGGGGATATAAACACCAATAGCAGTCAGGGTTGCAGTGTGCCCACCATGACCACACAGGTGGTCAGTATTGGCCAAGTCCCTCTGTTTGCTGTAAACACTATGACCTTATCAAGGCTTTGAGACAACTTCTGATTAGGCAACACTGCTTCTGTGTACAACAGAGACCATTGCCCTTTGCCATTTGTCTGCACGTTTCTAGCACTGATGGTGGTCCTACATGGGCAGAGAGTTTGATGGAGGGGACAGCATGGCATGCCCCTTTGCAGTTGATCAAAAGCTGCCCAGGCAGGCAACATACTGATGCAAGTGAAACACAGTAATTCATAGTAGCATAACATTTTGTACCACACGTGAAGGCCGAGAGGTTGCACTAGGCAGATTTTCTATGCAGAAACTGGCATTGCACATAAACATAATACTATCTATTTCCCCTGTCTGGCCTCTTGTCGACGCTGCACTACTTGTGAGCAAAGGAGGAGCCCTGCCCCAGACGATTTGCTGACTTCCGTGCGCCCACTGTGCCGGCCTGGTGGGGACCCGGAACCTCAGGCGTTGCAGCATATACTGGATAACCTCTATGGAGCTTCTGGGTTGGGTGCGTGATGGCCAGCTAATAAACCTGATGAGCTAATGTGTCTCACCCATGGGGTCCCACGATGCACTTGATCACATGGAGAGCACCTTCCATTGAAAACAAAGGCACTTCCCCCATGGCCAGGGACTCATCCTATACCCCTTGAGGTTGTTTGCCTTCGCTCACCTTTGTGACACCAGGGGTCTGCATGATCATCTGTATCCCCCGCCAAAGCATCCCAGCACGGCGACGGCTGCAGCTGCTCAGCGGCACATAAAATGCCGCTCCGTCCCTGACAGAAAACGCCACCCCCATCAGCTGCCATCCCCATGTCGGGCCCCCAGCTGCCCCTTGTGCCTCTTGCTCCAGCAGCTGCTCTAGCTCTGCCAACCCCGGTGCTGCTGCTGCAGCTTTTGCTCGTTTAGGCATGGGACGTGGCAGGACCATGCCAGCAGGTGCACCAGATAAAGCCCCACCTGACCCAGCAGCACCAGGGGATAGTCCATCCGCATCAAGATGCAGAGAGAATGCCCAAGTGGAACCTGGTTTGCACAGCAGCTGCTGCAGCTGATCCATAGCAGATTGATCAGCAACCACCATCACCCCCTGAGCATGGCTTGATAAACCTACTGCACCTCCTTGCTGAGGCCCCGTGCTGCTGCTGCCTTGGCCAGGGGGGAGAGGCTGAGCTCCAGCAGCACCTGCTGCTGTGTGAGCACCTGGTGCTGCAACTGCTGCTGCCTCTGGCAACCTCCAAAGCTGCTGCTCTGCCTGTGGCAATGCCTCATCCCCAGGTACCCCCTGTGCCTTCCTCTTGCCACATAGTGAGCCCCCAGTGCCGCTAGCACCTTCATTGCCAGCAGCCCGCTGCCTGGAGTACCCATCTTGCTGTGGTTGCTGCTGCTGCTGGTAGGGCTGCTGCTGCTGCTGGTAGGGCTGCTCCTGCTGCTGCTGGTAGGGCTGCTGCTGCTGCTGGTAGGGCTGCTCCTGCTGCTGCTGGTAGGGCTGCTCCTGCTGCTGCTGGTAGGGCTGCTCCTGCTGCTGCTGGTAGGGCTGCTCCTGCTGCTGCTGGTAGGGCTGCTCCTGCTGCTGCTGGTAGGGCTGCTGCTGCTGCTGCTGCTGCTGGTAGGGCTGCTGCTGGTAGGGCTGCTCCTGCTGCTGCTGGTAGGGCTGCTGCTGTATGAGGTGTGGCTGCAGCTGTTGTGGAGCCTTCACAGGTAGGCGGGGCGCAGCCATGTTGCCACAGGGAACTTCCCGTAAGCCCTGCTGCTGTAAGGTTACCACCTGCTGCATGTTGTTCTCCCTCACCATTTGATGCTCCTGGTGCCGCTGCGGCATACCCGTTGGCAGAGTGTTCTGCTGCCTCTCCCAGTGCTGCTCCTGCTGCTGCTTTTGCTGCAGCTCTGATCGTGCTTGCACCGCAAACTCTTCCTGCTGCTGTGGTGGCTGCTGCCTCTGTGCTGGTTGAGGTTGCCAGCTGGAGACATCCACCACCTGTCCCAGCAGCACTCCGCTTTCAGCTGCAGGGGGGTTGGTGATATCTGCCTGGCCCATTGGATCTGCACCTCTATTATTGCCCATCTTTTCAGCCGCTGGTGCTGCCCCTGCTTCCAATTTAGCATGGCCCTGCTTACCACCTTTTGCAAGTTCAGGATCCCTCTGAGGCAGAACTGCTTCCCCTCTTTCTTGCCCCACAGAAGATCCTGTCATAGCCCCTGCTACTACACCTGCTACTGCTGTTGTGCCTCCTTGAGCCACCCCTTCCGCTGCTGACCTCCCTGCTGCTGCTCCTGCTTGCGCTGCTGCTGGTGCCACCATTGCTGCTGCTGGTGCTTGGGTAGTTGCTGCTCGGGACCGCCTCCTGCCTGACTGTGTCGCTGATAGGCGTGAACGGGCCATTGATGCAGGTGTTGGCTTGACTGCTGGCAGGGCCAAACTTGAAGGGGTCGGCAAGGCGTTCCCACCCTTGGCCATTGCTAACATGTTATTTGCTTGTGCCTTCAGTTCACGGGCTTTGGTAGCGCACAATTCTCTGGCACCCTGTAACATACAGGGACCAGCACAGGACACATGAGATGATGCAGCCTAAGCACCTGCAGCTAAGGGAAAAGCTAACAGATGTCAGCTATCTAGTGTCCACTGCAGAGAAGGCCATGGCCATTATGAGCAGTACTCTACAGGTGAGAAACTTGCCCAGGGCTGCTTGCAGCATGGAGCGCAGCAGGATAAGACATGTCACAGCCAGCCATCTGTTAACTCAATGCAGGTTAGGTCGGCCAGATAATGCCTTGTTGCATTACAGGAAAGGGTCATGCAAATGTATGCAGTAAGAGGCAAGGCCCATTGCCAATAACTCCAAACAATCTGGAACCAATCAATGGCGTCCTGACTAAACTCACATTCAAAATCATCTTAGCCGCCCGCAGCTCCACCTTCCGCTGCTGGTCCTGGTTCTTTCCCCCAGCGCCATGAGCTGCCCCTGACAGGAGGATCTCCAACAGTCGTTCAACATCAGCAGCTGCCACTGCTTCTGGCGTCCTAAGGCCACCCTTGTACAGCAACCGTGCACGAGCCCCTTTCACATAAGGAATCTCTGTCAGGGCCACGATCTCCTGCTTGACCCCCAGCCACACCCTTGTTGTGAACTTTGTCACTAGTGCCTCCAGGTCCATCCATTTGAGGCGCTCACAGAAGGAGCCCACCATGTAAGCAAACTTGCCTGAGCAACAAGTGAGAGCAAAGAAAGCAGGCCTTGTTACCATGAGGGACGTGTCGTAGGTGCGGAACAATTCTCACTAGGGCGTTGTGGAAGAATTAGCCTTGCCTGCCTGATGCCAGTTCTCATTTGACAGCAGGGCAGGACAACTTCACCGCACGTCTACACAGAAGGTGCGATACTAGAAAAACGTACAGCTGCATTATTACATTAAACAACCTCAGCCCCCTTTCTCTAAGGAGGCATTGCAGAAGGTACTGCACAGCCACCATGTACAGCCTTCAGGTTGGCGCACTGCTCACCTGCTCTGTCCTGCAGCCCCTGGAGCTGACCTCTTGGCAGTCCATACTTGGTTGCCACATCTGAAACAGGCATTTCCTGGATGAGGTCATTCAGTATCAAGGCAGCCCAGAACCTGCACACAGCAACCATGCACTTTAAGAGCTGGCATGTGCACTTCATGAGTAGCCATGAATGCAGAAGAAGCGCTCACCTAGTATCAGGCAATCATGCTGAGCAGAAGGAAGCAGCAGCCCTTCTGGCCAGATCTTATGTGCTGGGATCCAGGCATGCGTTGCAAATACGTTAGCAACTTGTACAACTTGGTCCAAACCTGGAGTACTGGCATTTCATGTTCCGAGCCTGAATTTGGGGTCCTCAACAAGCCCAGACTGGCCCCACCAGCCCAAAGCATGCCGCACCTTGTTGCCACCCTGCACTGCTCTTGTTGTTGTGGAGTCATTTTAGCACCCCGCCTAATGGCCCCAATCTTCTGTTGCACGATATGGTAGGGTGCCACCCCAACAAACCCTGCAACCTTGAGTTCTGCACCCGCCAGCCTCTCAAACATATCATAGAACCTGTTCCAGTCCACTTGCAGCTCTTCACGCACTGGTGTGATGAGGTAGGTGAGGTGGAGGTCTGTGGCCATGCAGAACCCCATGCGGGCCCTTGCCAGGTCTTGCTTGACGAGCAATGCCTCATCTGGAGGCAGCCCACTGCTAAGGGTAGCTTTGCCAAAGTCTGTTGGGAAGTAACTTTCACTCTCCTTGTCCCACCTGTGAGCAGCAGGAAGCCGTTTGCAGGGGGTGTTGAGCAGTGTCTTGAATGGGCTATGCACTGCTCAATGATCAAAGCCAGGTTCCCTAAATGCAGGAGTTCACCATCAATAAGCAACTTAGAACCATAAGCCCATATTCACCCTTCTTTTGCAACAAAGCAGAAAGTACTGAGCCTACAATCCAGCTTCAGATATGGTATGCTACTTTCAGTAAAGATCACAGCTCATGACCAGCCCCACCAAGCATCTGTAGCAGATGCTGCACTATAGCAGATGAAGAATGAATCCCAGCACCCCTGACATGCCATTGCCATGGCCCCACCTGATGAACTCCTCCTTGCTGAGCCACTCTAACGCCTTCCTGGTGCTGATGGCAACCACATCCTTAAAGTCTGTGGTGGCAGCCAGCAGTGTGCAGTTGATGTAACGCAGCACATCATGGGGGCTGGACACAGCACCAGCAGCCACCACCTCTAGCATGGCTCGCTTCATGCCACGCTTGTCCTCAGACAAGCAGCTGCATACAGCCTTGGAGGCACCCTGGCAAACACAACACAGGCCACACAGAGGGAAAACTGTATCAAGGGCATGTCGTGCACTGATAGATCTCCTGGACAGCAAACGTTTGCTTATAACAAGGACTCCAACATCATTTGCAGGCTGTATTGCTGCCCAGGAGACCCTCAGTAGTGCCATATCGCACAGCAAACAACTACAGTACCTCCTATGCCATCTGCCCTCGTGCAGCGCATCCTATGCCACATACACCGATACGAATGCTGAAGCATACGGAGTAGAGGTTCTGTCCAAGCGTTACAGAACGGTAGGCGAAACCTGCACATATGCACGGCATGCAAGCAGCAATACAACATCTGCACTCCCGCTCTTATATCATGGATTCCTTGCCGACTACCCAGGATCTCATACAGCATTGTTGTGACCTTTACCTCCATTAGCCGCAGCAAAATACTGACGTTCCCCTGGTTGGCTAGCAGTATGCCCTCGCCGTGAGTGTCAATGCCAGCACGACCAGCACGGCCACTCATCTGCCTGTACCTGGTGGGGTCCAGCATGTTTGAAGGAATGCCAACATATGGCTGCCGGAAGATAACACGACGAGCTGGAAGGTTGACACCAGCAGCCAAAGTTGAGGTGGCACACAACACAGACAAAGCACCTGCAGTAATGAGCAAAACAAATACATGTAAGTCATCATCTGGAATCCAAGCAGAGCATGAAGAAAGCACATGAAGCTGTTTATGAGAGCTGCTCATGACATGCTGTTGCCTCACTACATATCTGTAGAACGAGGGCAGGTTCCAGCATTTGCTGGTTCTCAAAGCTTATTGCGTATATACAGTTTGTGCACAAAATTACGATCCTTAGGCTTTCTACATCATTCCTTACGACTCTGCCAAACAAGAATGCTCAAGTGCAAGGCTGGATTGTGCTTGCCCAGAAATTGTCCTTTCTCTTCGGCTTGGTCTCAGTACACACATGGTATCACCAATCCACCTCATTTGGGTCCCAGCACCCATCCTTCTCCTCAATCCGCCAAGCAATCACGTCTGAGCCCTTACCTTTGCTGTACCCCTGCTCCACAAGCTCCCTTTCTTCTGTGGTCAGACCGGCATGGTGATATGCCACCCCTTTGGGTAGCAGCTCGTGGAAAGCTGGTTCTACAGCACCCGGAAGGCGCCCCAGTTCAGCCGTCAGCCACGACCTGTCAAAGTGATCGCCATCCGCACCAGGCCCTGCCAATGCGGCTCGGTCTGGGATGTCCAGCAGTTTAGCTATGTGCTTGGCAGCATGCTCGCAGAGCATTTTGCTTGCACAGAAGACCAGCACAGAGTGCCCCTCCTGCAGTTTCACCGAAGTCGGTGCCCTTGGTCCAGTGTGCAGAGACGGATACATCCATGGTTTTTGGAAAACACCGGCAATGATAGCCTTGCCCTTTTATCTGCCTTTTTGTGCTTCCTGCCTAGTGATTTAGTACCAGCACCTGATACAGAGAACATGCATGCATTGCTTTCCGTTGATGCAAAGCATGGGCCTCCCCAGCAGTCCTGACTGTTCACAAAGAAATGGATACCCATTGCACCTAGGGAGATAGGGCTCATTAACCCGTTGTGATCAGACTGCAGTGACAGATAATTGGGATTCAAAAGATATGTATAAGGCACTCCGCAGAGAAATACCCTCTGCTTAGAAACACAAGCTAACACACCTCTATGGTCTCTTTGCATAGTAAAGCCAGATGGTCAGGGTCCTGTGCCTCCCAGGTTGGGTCCGCCTCCAGTTCCCGCACCACCACCCCGCCATCCCCCAGCAGCTGTCTCCCCAGCTTCACCCGCTGCTCCAGGGGCACTGGCCGGAAGCTGGTTTCAAACAGGTCAGCCCCTAACCAATCAGCCACCGCCTGAGCATTTGGCAGTGTAGCTGACATCCCGATGAGCTGCATATGCTGCCCATTATCCTGCCAAGCAGGACCACCTGGTGTACTTGCTTGGCTAGTAGCACCAGCACCAGAGGGCTTAGGTGCTGGCGTGCAAGGGTCAGCAGCTGAGGTGCCCGGCTGCTGGGACTTGCCTGCTTCAGCAGCTGTTGCTGCAGCAGCTGCTTCTCTGGCAGCAGCTGCCTCACGTGCAGCTAATGTGGCATACCTGCATTGCAAAAACCATACAGCTAGTTAAGAGTAGAACAAGGATCACTGTGCAGAAACCACTGTGCATAAATATCAAAATTGATGAAGCCAAATCTATTGCTCCTAGGTAGATGCACGCCTAGAAGGATAGTAGCCGTGGCCGTCCATTTCTCAGACCCAGCACCTACTCAAGAGTACATAAAGCATTCTGGCCCAATGCAGCAACACAAGGACGCCTTGTCCTCACTGTAAAGCGTGTGTTATTCTGGCATCTCCAATCTCCTCAGCTGGCCCATTAGCCCTTTACCTAAGCTTGGTGAGCATCAACTCCAGCAGATAGCCCCTGTCATCATCACCAACCATATGCAGCTCATCCACCACTACACAGCACAATTGATGAAGACTTTCCTCCTCCAGCATCCTGTTAATGAGCACATTGGCCTTCTCAATGGTGCACACAATCACCCCTGTACGTCAAATGAAAACGCAAGCCACGAAGGCGTGATGATTTTCTCAAACAAGCACTTCTGAAGCAATGCAGAGTGTACAGGATCCCCTGCTTGGACAAGGGGAAAAAATGAAGGGACACATTGCTGATCATAATTTCAACTGTTGGGACTCTCATTCCAATCCGCTTGGGCCTCAAGATCGAAGCTCCTACAAGACACATGACACACATGCAGGGATGCCTTTGCATTGGTGGGGTCTCTTCAAGGGTTCTGACCAAATAGAGGTCAGTCAAATATCTTCCAAGCGGTCAAGGAGGTCCGGATGGGACCGTACCAACACAACCCCCTAACAACGGGCATCGACAGTAACCATGTTAACAAGGTCTGCACGGCTACATACCTCCGGACTGCTCTTCCTACCTGTGCCTGGAGGAATGGTTGGTGCTCCACCATGAGGGCCATACCAGTTCTTCACTGTCTTCTCAACTGGCTCCATCAGCTTCTGCAAATGTGCTGCCTTTTGAGCACACAGGGACACATACGGCAGCACTAGCATGGCAGGCAAGCCCGTTGTGAGCACCCGGCGGAGCATGAGCACTTCAGCTACTAGTGATTTGCCACCTGAAGTCGGGGCACAGTACACCAGGTTCTTTCCATCCAGGATCCCTGGCTTGGTGAGGCACTCTGCCTGCAGCAACAACCACATTCAACGGAACTGATGCTAAAGAGCAAGCTGCAGAAGCAGCTGGTGCAGAAACCCACCTCTACAGTTACAGGTGGCACAGCACATGCAGGGAGCAGAACGGGAATGAGCTTCAGCTGTTAAGAAAGCCTGCAGCTATGTATGGGTGCCTATATCACTGCAACTACATATGTGTGCCTATTTGCAAGGGTTCATCCCGGAGCAGACCACTATTCCACACAGCTGGCTAAGCAAAACGCTACCAGCACCAATTGACATCTGGCCCGTTACCAAGCTGACTGCCCCCAGACCATGCGTCACTTCCAAAGAGATGGATGGCAAAGGTCAAGCATCTGCAGGAGCTGCATACTTCCTTACATCTTCAACTGGTGTCATCTAATCCCGTAGGCAAAGGTGTCTGTTCGTGGCCCCAAGGGCCAAAGAGGGAGCCAAAACATGGATTAGAGCCCTGAGTATCATGCGCTTTCACTACTGCAGAATCTCGCTGGTTGTCGCAGTGATTCCAAACACTCCATTGCTCCTTATGCAAGTCGTGTGTCCAAGGCAGGTAGCGGATAACCCGGGACTGTTCTCCAGTTACTTTGAGCTTACCTGCCATGGATACAGGTCCTTTGTCATCCCTCCCTCCCTATACACCCTACATAGCTGCTCTGGCAAGTATGCAGACAACTTGAACATGTCGTCACTGAGCTCCTCCTCATCAGAACCCACATCAGCATCTCCATCTGCATCCTCACAGCCCAAAGGACCTTCAGCGGCGTTACCACCACCATCACCACCCCCAGCAGCTGCCAGCGACTCGTCCCGCAGTCGACCTGCAGCCACCCCTCCTTCTGTACCCCCTTCAGCAAGCTGCGCCTGCCTCTCTGCCTCTGCGGCTTTTGCTGGTTCCCTCTCCATTATAAGTTGCTTGTGCAGGGGAACTGTGGGCCCTTCGAGGCCCAACTTTGGAACAAACCCACCACTGCCAGCTTGCTTTAGCTGCTGCTCTGCTTCCTGCCCCTTTTCAGGTGCCTCTACATATTGTTTCAACCGCATCAAGCGCGCTGCCAAGGTCCTCTGGCTGCCATAGCCAACATCAGAGTCACTGTCGTCGCTGCTGCTGCTTGTAGGGCTTGCAGCAACAACTGGCACCTCAAGCCCTATGCCTGCTCCACCAACAGCTGACATTTCAGAGTGCTGCACGAAAAGTCCTGATGTACGCAAACGAGCTGCATCTGGCATGGTTTTTTCCTGCATGTGCTGCTGCTCTCTCGCTGGTTGGAAGGCACTAATCCCCCTGCTCCACTTTTGCAATCCCAGTCCCTTAGCAAAACCATCGTCATCATCCTCATAACAGCATGCTCCTTTGAGTGGGAAGTCCAGAACTTTAACTGGCATAGGGGATGGACCAACATAAGAGTTCTCACTGGCACCAGCTGCAGGGGTCACTGCTTTGGGGTCTACGTCTCCCTGGTGCTGTTGCTGCTGTTGCTGCTGCTGCACTGGCTGCTGCTGCTGCACTGGCTGCTGCTGCTGAGCCTGCTGAAGCTGTTGCTGAGGCACTCGAGGAGCAAGCAGCTGCTGCTGCAGCCCCTGGTGCTGCTGAACATTGTCCCTGTGGATATCCATACGCTCACTCCCCTGCTGCAACCCGTAACCTTGCGCCGTGGGCTGCTGCTGCTGCTGGAATCCCTGCTGTGCCTTACCCAGACACTCTTGCTGAAGGTCTGCTGCCAAACGGGGGTCACACGACTGCTCCTGCCACCGGGGCACAGGGGGCAGATGCTGCTGCTGCTGCTGTTGCTTTGGGGGAAGAGGAGGCCGCTGCATCGTCCCAGAAGCTGTCTGTTGCATTTGCCCTTCAGGCGGCACAAAAGCAGTAGCCCCTTGCTCCCCCTTGCCAGCTCCCCAAGCTGGATGTTGCACCTGTTGCAGGTGATCATGGTGGGGAGGGAAGCTGCAGGACTGCCCTGGCCCACGCTCGGCATGCAGCTGCTGACCCAATGACTCCTGCTGCTGCTGCTGCTGTTGCTGCTGGTGCCCTTCTCGCTTGAAAGGCTGCAAGGGTGGCTGCTTGGCTAGCCCAAGAACCCTCTCAGGCTCCTGCGCGTGTTGTTGCTGCTGCCGCTGCTGTTGCTGTTGTTGCTGCTGCTGCTGCTGTTGTTGCTGCTGCTGCTGCTGCTGCTGCTGTTGTTGCTGCTGCTGCTGTTGTTGCTGCTGTTGCTGACCTGCAGCAGCTCCACTTGCCATGCGACCCTCCTTTGCATCAGTTTTATGTTCATCAGCTGGCTGCTTGCCCCACCAGCAATGCTGCTGCTGCAAACTTCGCTGTTGTTCATCCTTCCATGGCCCCTGCCCTGCTAGACTGTTCTGCTGTAGCTTCTCGCCGCCCCACCCAAATGCTGCAGGTCCCCCAGGCAATTGCTCCTGCGTCCTATGTTGCTGCCCAGCCCTTGGCGGCTGCCATTGCTGCTGCTGCTGCTGCAGTGGGGGCTGCTGTTGTTGGTTGCCTTGACGCTGATGCCCCCGTGGTCCCTCCCATCCCCGCTGGTCCATGTTGCCTTGCGCCGGCGGCTGCTGCTGCTGCTGCTGGTGACGCTGGGGGTGGTGCTGATCCTGGTGCTGATCCTGCTGCTGCTGCTGAGGCTGCTGCTGAGGCTTATATTGTTCCGCGCAAACCTGCACCCTGCCCACTTCCAGTGGCCGCTGCTGCTGCTGCTGAGGCTGCTGCTGCTCTTGCTCTTTTGCCTTTGCCCTGTCCTGGTAGTGCTGCTCAGCTTCCTCTAATGCTGCCAGAGTACCCGGCGTAAGGAACCCTACACTGCCTGTCTTAGTGCTTGTTGTTGCTGAGATAACACTGGCAGCCCCTGGAGACCGGAAAGTCCCCCCTTGGCCTATCTGCTCTGCAAGCAGCTGCCTTGCATTGGTCAGAGCTGCTTCGGTAAGCTTCCCCCACTGTGTGACCCCTTCCACAGCTGCCGTACCTGCAGGCAGGCCTGGCCCCCCTGGCTGTACTGCAGGTGAACTGCTACCAATGCTAGGCTTCCTAGCAGGGGGTGGACCCATGTTGCCAGGTGCAGCAGCAGCCCCGCTCCCAGAACATATTCCACCATCGGCATCTGCGGCTGCACCTGGTGCCCCTTCTACTGCTGCTGCTGCTGCTGACTGGAAGACTAAACGACCTCGTGGATGCTGCTGCTTTGGTGAAAGTTGCTGCTGCTGGCCCTGCCCTTGGCCCTGTTGCTGGCCCTGCTGTGCAGGAGGGACTAGCTTGAGAGGTGATAAGCGCTTCTGAGGTGAGCGATTAAGCTGCTGTAGCTCCTGCTGCTGCTGTGTCTTTGTAGGTGAAACTCTTGGCCAACCTGCAGCTGCAACTCCCTTCTGCCCCTGCTGCTGCTGCTGTGGCAAAGGAGCATTTTCAGCATGGCCTTTTTGCCCCTGCCCATGAGACCCCGGACGCCAGGGCTGCTGCTGCTGCTCCCTCTGCTGCTGCCAGTGGCCCCGCTGCTGCAGACCATGCGCAGTAAAATGTGCCTGCCTCTCGGGTTGGCACACGCTGCCTTCTTCCATGCTTTGCATGTGCTGCGAAGCAGTTACAAAACAAGCAGAGGGCCGGCCTTCAGCAGAAAATGCTGAAGCTCGCCCCCCAGCAGCAGCCCGGCCTTGGCCACCAAATCCAGCTCCATGGCCCAGACCCTGCTGCAAGCTTCCAGTCCGTGTTCCGTGCCCAGCTCTGCTGCTGAACCCAGCAGCCTCGGGAACCTGCTGCACAGCAACTGCATGGCCAATGCCTCCGCTCCCCTTCACATCCATTCCCACAGATGCACCGCTGCCTCCACCGCTGCCTGCACCACCTGCGGGTATGGACAGCTTTTGCTGCTCCTCAGCAACCACCCTACTGCTTGCTGCTGCAGCAGCACTTGGTGCAGCAGCTGGCTCAGCTGCTGGCTCTCCAATACTCCCACCGTTCAAGCCTGCAGTTTTCCCCATGCCCTTCTTCCGTTCATAGGAGTCCACTGCTGCAAGCCAGGATTCATCCAGGGGGCTGCTGCCAGGTGCCTTGGGAGATACTTGCGGGTCAGAGAGGGCCATGGATGGTGTCTGAAACCCTGCACAGATGATTGCAGCACAAGACTCAATGGAACATATGAATTCGAGCAAGGGCTGAGCGACCATACTACATAGCAAGAACAGTTCTGTAAGACTGCTATAGTCGGGCCAAGTTCCAATGTTACAATGGTATTGCATCCATGCGCTCTGCGCTCCATGCTCATTTTGTGAGACCTGTATCAACAGTGGGCCCGTGCAGGTTTCACAACCCCCCCCCCCCCCTCATGCGGAACAAAAGCCTGGCCTATGGCCAGTTAAGCGCTCTTCACCCACGATTCAATATGCATGGAGAGGCCTCAGCCAGAGCACGTACCTGCAAGGCTCTTTCTGACCTCCTCCTGCACACCCTGCTCAACAGCATCCTCTGCTCCAGTGCGCCGTGGAAGCTTGCGGCCTCCAAACTTCAGGTTAGGGGTCACAGCAGCCGCAGCAGCAGCCACTCCAGGAGCAAAGGCAAAGCTGTGACACTGAGCTGCGGAGTCTAACCCCGAGACAGCAGGCAAGGAGCTGTCCCCAGAATGATCTGCATCAAACCTTGCAGCTGCCCCATTGCTGTGGTCTGATACTGCACGGCCTGCAGGTGCATCCATAGCTGCTGGTGCAAAGCTCAGGCTATGGGAATCCTGCCTGTTGAGCTTAGCTGAACCATGCCCTGAAGCCCCAGGCTTGGGCTCTTCATCTGGTGTCCCTGGTATGACTTCCATATCAGCAGAAGCAGCTGGCTGCAGACCACCATATACACATACAAGCAAAGCCTGAGAGCCATTGTCGTCGCGCTTGTTGTGGTGCATGTTAACTGAAATGTTAGTCTGATTGCATTATCCAGGGGCTATCCTTAAAGCTGTCCTGGCAGTGCCCTTCTGCCAGCAAGTAAGGCACAAGAAATGGTTGATGTGTAGTGTTCAGATCAATGCCCTGTGCTGTTCTCACTATCAAAAAAAAGGCCATCTCACCTCAGCAGTCAGATCAGCATGCTCTTCTGAAAACTGTTGCACAACCTCCCTGCTCCCTGCAGGAAATATAAGGCTGTGAAGTGTGTAGTCGTAGCAACCATTCGCATTCCAGAAATGAGCCATCACAGCATGATTACACCGTGCATATACACGACAGCATATTTGCCATGACAACGGCTGCTTGACTGACAAAACAGCTGACTGGGCTGACCTCTTGGTTGGCTTGCTCTGTTGTCGGAGATGTCAAACTGCTCCTCCAGCAAACTTGCTGTTGTAAGGAATCCTGGGGTTCCCCTGCTTCGCCTGCATGCATGGCACACTCAGTACCATGGGTGGCACAAATAGCCCTTCCAGACCATATGCCAGGGCTCCATTGCCTGCAATTGCTGCCAAGTACTAAGGGAAAGTCCACAGCACTTGCCTGGCAACCTTCCGCTGGCACTGTCGATCCTGCTCCTTGTTGGCCTGCCGTTTGCGGCGTATGCTAACTGGCTTTGCTTGATTTGAGATAGCGACCTCCTGCAAAGTGTCCCAGCGCATCAAGTCTGATGTGCTCTGACAGCCCTGGCAGCTCAAGAACTGAACTGTTTTGGACCCACAGTATATGCGGCTCTCTTACTGACCTTCTTTTGTCTGTAGAGCTCTGATAGTTTGACTTCGCGACCCCTGGAAGCATCCATTGATCATGCTGTTGGGATCACAGAGTTGCTTTGCTCCACAAGTTGACATTGGTCAAGACAGGGCCCCCTGAAGGCTTTTACTGACGTGCAGGCGTGTATGCATCGATGCCATGTTGCTGCATGACAGGATACTGTAGAGATAGCTACATTAGCTCTAGCGGTAGACACCTTTTCAACAGCGTTCCTTGCAAGTGCCCGCTCCATGTACTTTCGAAACATACATCATGTGCAGTGTGCTGTGCCCAGTAACGACTCTACGATCATGGCAAGATGTAAGCTGTAGTAGCTATCGGCTACCCCGCTCACCTAGTGCTGTTCATGCCAGATTATGGCTTCGGCGCCAGCCAACGGACACTTGAAACATCACTTCAGGCCACCTCAATCAATTGAATGTTGGATCCAATGCAACAAAAATGGCCATGCACCGAGACGCGTGGCTGGAGTAAGGTCGGTGAAAGGCTCATTCGTGCTGATCAGCTGCATATCTGCCATGGGGTCACTTGAAAATTCTGTCCCCCTGCTGGTGATCGGAGGAGCCGTGCTTGATGTGCAAGTGCGCCTTACTCAGATAGCAATGCTAGGTGCATTTTATAGGTACCGCAGAGTGATGAATCTGCCTATTGCAGGCCCAGGCTTTTCACCACGAACTACGCAGGGGAAGCTCTGTCCCTGGGCAGGTAGGACACATTGTGGATTTTGTAGTGTCTACGCCATTAGGTATCATGGCAACCAAAGCTAGTGTCAGCAGCTTACCGTCTGGCCCATTAGTTGATCAACTCTGCTGTGCACTCGTGTCTGCCTTGCACACTGGCACTTGCAAACTGTGCACATGGGCCCCCTCCGGATCCCATGCTTTGAAGCAATGGAATTGCGCACTGGCCACCTTCTGTAGGTCCAACAGTTACCTGGGGGTGTTGGAAGGAACATTGCTGAAGCTGCCGCAGCCCTGCTTGCATCCTCAAGTCACAACCTAATCACCACCTCTAGCAGAGATGCGAGCATCAGCTTTAACCATCAAGAAGAAACAAGCAGAGAAAGCATCAGTGGGGCAAAGAGTGTGCATGAAGCAGAGCGTACACAATCATCAGTGCTCCTTATTAGCACAATTGGTGATGATGCGGCCGGTGATGCTTTGTTAAGCATGTGTGAGAAGAGGGGGTAAGTGTCTGACCTGCACATGCGAAGCAGCGGTATTGCATGGCGGCAGGGTTGACCCACGAGCGCTGCTAGTATCTGGCGTTGCCATGCACGGGCAAAGAACATCAAGTGCCATGCCCTTGAGAAGCATTTTCCTTGAGCAGTGCTGAAATTGCAGAAGCTGCCGCAATTCTGCGGATATGGTGGCACTTTGACGACTCACTCTTCAGATAGTGGCGGTGCTTATCCTTGTTAGGACACCACGTTTTGGTGCTCCAGGACGGAGCTATATCCCGTGGCCATTGGGCTAACTACATGCCGTGTTCTGTACAGGCTGTCTGCTAGAGGGCTTCTCCGCTGTCCAGGATCAGCAACTGCCTGTGTCACATCCATAATGGATAGGTAAGCAAGCTGTTGTTGTCGCTTGCTCTCAAGTATGCTCACCTCCCAGTGCCAATCATTAAGTATGTCAGAACTGAACAGCTGCACAGCCATTCCCCAGACAAGTGGTCTGGCTGGACAGCCACACAGCTTCTTACAGTTGCTTCACACCACTGCTTGCCCAGGACCGGTTTAATCAGCATTGCACCATAGCTGCACTTCTCAATCATCTCAAAACGTCTAAGTCATGTTACCAGCAAGGCCTAGCGGTTGGGATTTGGGCTCCTGGCACCGTAGAGCAGCTCCACTGAAGGTTCCCTTGGCCTGCAGGTCTGGGGAAGTGGCTGCGTCCGTTGCAGATGTTGCTATAGCGGAGCACCAACTGACACCAAGTGTCATCATGTCCTGTGAACCCCAGATAAAAGGAGCAAAGCTGTTGGTTTTAGATGCAAATCTAAGCAGAGAGAGCATACAAGCTGCCTCTCAGGTAGCAGCATTGTGGAGTGTCCCTGTCCTCTTGGAACCTGTATCAGTTCCCAAAGCTGCAAGGTGAGATGTGTTTTGGTGACGGTACAACTTGCTCACGGGTGTGCATGCGATGTTCTGATAGCCTGGGCAGTCAATGGCATTCGCTCGTATGTCATCTGTTTGTGCTGCTATAAGCAAGTTGGGAATTTCCCGTCCGAGCGATCTCTCATGTATGTAGCACTTCCTGTTTGTTGTGTTGTTTGGCATGCTTCATTTGGCAGTCCTTGATCATGCCTTGCTCGAGGACTGATCAGTTTCAAGCATCGCTTTGTCCTACCAGTCTGCAACTGAAGAAAGCAATGCCCCCTAATGCAGGTCAGCAAATGCCTTGAAGGGGGTGACATATGTGAGCCCAAATGCACAAGAACTGTTGGCTATGGCTCAAGAACTGGAGATCAACCCTGGGTTTTCGTCGCTTCAAGTGCCAGAGAATGCTTCACCAAGGCAGCAGCTGCAGGCCCTGAGCGGTGCTGCGGCTGCTGTTCTTGCAGCAGGTGATGACTGCTAACTCATCCTCAAGGGTGGCTTAGTAAGCACTTTAAAAAAGAGATCTGAGTTTTGTTGGCGAATGCGACCTATAGTGATGCAGCAGTTCTACCTTTCATTGCTTTGCTAGATACCTGGGGTTGTTACGCCCTATAGGAAAGGGTTCAACGCGCTACATGCAGTGGGTGGCCACCTGGTCAACTGGTGGCAGGGCCATGCCTTGGTTTTTGAGAACCACTCAGGCAAATGTTTTTGCATGTTCAGCTGTCAGTGCTTTTTTAATGCTGTTTAAGGAGCATTAGCACCTTGCTTGGGGCAGCTGCACATAATGGCCATCCGTGACATCAGCCTTATCTGCAACTGAGCTATGTTGTTTGTCGGCTGTCTTCTGCTGGGTCATGCAGGTGTGAAGTGTATTGTGCTGACTATGGGAGCTGCAGGTGAGTCTACTTGATACAGAGGAATGCTGTGTCAGAATGCTGGGACGTAAGCTATCGTGAAATGTAATTGGGGCACACCTGGTAGCTAATGACATATGCACTATGGTCCCAGTGCCTGTGGTCCACTTTGTGGCACTGTCACCACTGCAACTCCAACAACCGCAAGTGGGCTACGCTTGTGCAGTGTGGAAGATCTAGCATGCTCTCTTATATGTGCTTGAAGGCTGCAGGGCATGATTTTAAAGATACTTCTGCCCTGCCAGTTTGGGTCCACTACCATACATGAATCCCAGACGTGTTTGACCACTGGGTGTTCAGATCTGCTGTCATAGCGACGTGCTGCCTTGGAGTTGCAAACCAATGTGTAACAGTATTCCAAATGCCTAAGAGTCTGCCCAACATTGGGAAAGGCCCCCGTAGATCAGTCCCGTTGCCACTAACTGCTACTCACCAGTCTCGGGCTCTCTCCACCAGCCAGCAGCCAGCTTGCAAGCTTACTTTTTTCTTATTATCTCATTTCCTGATATGTCATAGGAAGCAACTCATCTACACCACTGCAACTTTCATAAAGCAAAGAATCGGGTTGGACCATCGCGATACTTACTTTTGGTAATGATTGCAACCCCATGAAAACTGCCGTTGGACCCAAATGACACAGAAACAGATATCAAATGTGGTGGCAAGGGCTACAGCAAAGTTTCTGAAGCTTGAGCGGTTGGTCCCTGTTGCACAGGTGCTGCCCTAATCCAAGAAGACACTGATGGCTTTAATGGCACCACCTCCCGGACCTTGGTTGCCTATCATTGCCCGGCTGTTGCTACCCAAGTCATGAACCTGAGTGGTGCAGGTGACTGCCTTGTAGCTGGCTTTATAGCTGGCCTCCTATGTGGTCATGGAGAGCAGGAAGCACTTGCCATTGGAGTCCTGGCAGCTGCTGTAGCAGTACGCAGTCCCAGCAATGTACCAAGCCCTGTGGAGGGGCTGCAGTTGGAGAAGTTGGAGGCCCTGCTTCCAACCCTCTTGCAGAAACTGCAGTGTTACCACCTGCAGCCTTTGCAGTCAAGACTATAAAGGATCTTTATCCAATTGAAGAACATGTGCAGGGGTTGAACAGAGGACCGGAACATGTACCTTTTTGTTGTGTCCTACTGACGGCTTCATCTGAGCCTACACATTTCTTCTTCAAATAATTGACTGTACGCGCTTGGGTGATAGGTGACAGGTTTTCGGCAGACTTGGTTGCCAAAGAGCTACAGTGAAAGATGCTGTTTGTTCGCTTTTTGGTTCTCGATTTTGCTCAGCGGGGCAGCCTCGATTTGGCAGTGCTCTGGAGTTGCCACACGCGAAACCTGGTTATGTTAACTGCGATGTCCGTACCCTCCCGCACTAGAGGCGCTGTCTGCCAGTTTCACATGCTGAGTAGATTACTAGCCGCTACTTCAGACAGGGTACGGCCACGAGAACACCAATAAATTATCAGAAAGATACATATAACATTTCAGCTGATACCAGGTCGATATCTGGTGGAGGATGCTCCCTCGGATGAACATCCATCAGTATGCATGTTACGAAGGGAGACATCCTGCACATACATCGGGATGCGTTCCTGTGATCTACGATCTACTTTACTATCTGTTCTAACTTAGATACTCAAACACATACATCAACCTCGTATGGCTGCCCTATGGCGCGACCCTGACACAGCGTGCACCTTGACCTTGAGTACACGGGCACAGTGCACTGCAGATTCCACCTTGCTAAGGCGCAAGATCCCGGTAGCCGGGGCCGCTGCATACTGTCAACTTGGAATAAGATAATGGGGAACACAATTCTCGCCCCAACAATACCGTAGCAGACACATTATAGGACTCATTACCGGGAGCGCATGCCAGACAAGAAGGCACAAACTGATGTATAACCTGCATTACACCACATCATGCCATGTCAAGACAGCTGCACACTACAACACTGCAAGGTCTGCAAATGGGTCTTTGGCTCTGGCAGTATCTGGCCCTAGTTTGGGTTGACCTGCTGCTCCTTGAGCCTTCCCAGGAGCCACATTATACACAGCCCCCAAGGAAGGGGTCAAGGTCGCTGAAGCTGCAAAAGGGTCTGCTGCTGCTGCTGACCCAGCACCCACCCGGCTTGCTTGTGAGTGGCCTGCAAACACACAAGTGCAGCAAGGGGATAAGCCGGGTACAAGCTCCTACACAATTGTGCAGAATATGTTTGGGGTGTGCTTACATCCACTCCTGCAGCGTAGGCTTGCTGACTTCTGACCCTGATGTTGCTGCAAAATGTCAGATATTGGATGGCAAATCTGATGAGGAGAAGCTGCATAGCATGCTTAATGAAGAGTTCTGGGGTGTAGAGGTCGATGAGGAGTCTGGCTTAGTATATGGCCCTTTCAAGCATGCATTTAAGTGTATTGCTCAATATGTTTCAGCTGCTTGGAAGATTAGGAATGCTTATGCTCACCCTTCTGATGTGGCGTGAGGTCCAACCAGTGGGGTTTGTTACCAACTATTGCTTGCACCCGGGCTTATAAGCCCTCCTTGCTTTCTTAAGTAGGAGGGAGGCTTTTACCCCCATTGGGGCAGTGGAGGTTTTGGGTGATTTTGACCTAGCTGCTGGACCTCATGTTTAGGCACATATTGTCATACATGTCGAAGTTTACCCGTATTCTGTTCCACCTCGCTGTTCTTTGTGACAGCTTGAGGTGCGGGGCCTATGGCACTTATTGCTATGGCATATCATGAAATGTGATAATACATCTCTCAAGTGCTAACAACAGAAATCAATGCCAAGCGCTTACTGTTCAGATACCATCTAGCACACTGACCGCAACCACAAAAACTACATCACTCCAGGCCTTGTATGGACGTCAACTCGACTCACCTGCTGCACCAGGGCTGGCACCCATGCCCATTCCAAAGCTCTGTGGAGGCAAGCTGGAGAAGGCATCTTGTGGTAGTGCCCCTCCAGATGCAGCATTGCTGCTGTGGGCCCCATTCACTCCAAGCAGGTCATCCAAGCTCAGAGGCCCCCTCTGCACAACACACAGCACATCATGCAGTCACTCCCACCCACGAAGCAGAAGTCGCCATCAAGTGACAAAACTGCAAGCAACATGACTGCATCATGCATCTTTTATGCATATGCATTATGTGCATCCTAAAAGAAATAGTCTTATGGGACTGTCCCAGCATGCCACATACACAAATGGATTAGATCACTCCTCATGCCCATCTAGTGAGGTGGTACGTACCTTTGCTGGAGCTGGCGCTGGAGCAGCATTGAAGGCATTCCAGTCGTCATCCATGGCATCCTTGGCCTGCAAGCCAGGCGCTACCACTGCTGCTGCTGGTGCTGCTACCGGAGCTGGAGCGGCAGCGAAACTGTCCCACTCAGAATCTGCTGCTGCAGGTGCTGCTGGAGTTGCATCAAGGTCCCCCAGCAGGTCTATGCTTGCCGCTGTTGGCTTCCCGGGTGCTGCTGCTGCCGGTGACTTGTACAGCCCACCTCCAGCTGGAGGTGACAACAGCCCTGGCTTACCAAAAGCAGCACTAATAGCAGGGTTTATCTTGACATCAGAGAGCTTCTTCTTGGCCTTCTTCGGACTTTCCAAGCTTCCATCGTCAAACCCAGGTGCAATCCCTGCTCCAGCTGCTGTGCCTGTGCTGCTTGCACCTGGCAACGCTCCCTCTGCTTTTAACCTTTCGATGCGTCTCCTGGTGGCCTCCACTGGGTCCAAACCCTCATCCACAGCCCCGCCGCCAGATCCAACAGGAGAGGTTATCCGTGCTGATGCTGTTGATGTGCTGCTACTGCTGGTGACAGGCTCACGTGTGCTGCTGGTGAGACCAGAAGAGTAACCACCAACACCCCTGTTGCTGTCGCTGCCTGTGCCATAGCTACCACTGCTGCTGCTGTTATAGCTACTGCCCCCATAGCCCATGGATGCTGATGACACGCCAGTATACTTGCTCCGATTCTTGGCAGCCTGCGCGTGCGCAGAAATGACCACATGCTCAGGCTGCTACAAGGCGGGAACAGATACATGCAGACATAACCCACAGCAAGTGGCGGGTTTGCGCAAAGAGGGCAGACTGTGGACACACTGACAGTGATTCCTGCCCCACTAACGGCATTTCTGCAAGGGACAATCCCTGTTTCCGCTGCCAACTAGCAGCATGTGACTGTACGATAACTCCACAATCGCTCGACACTGCATGCATGAATGATACAGCAGATTGAAAGCCAGTGCTCCTTACCTTTTCTCTCTCGTCCTTCAGCTTTTCATCATCTGTCACCAGGCTGATGATGTCTTTGGCACGCTGCCGTACATTGACCCCCTGCGAATAATGTTTAAAGAGTCACCGTCAGCACGTTTACATCTAGCCCTATCTTTTGAAGATGGCAGCAAAAAGAATATGACAAGGCAACCAACCCTGGTCTGGATGTCTTATGGAGGGCTCATGGCAAGCACTTGCCTTGCAACGTGCATTCCCTACAAGATGCAAGGATCCATGACACATCCAAATACATGAGCACTTAAGACAAGCACAGGACAGGGGGAGCAGGCCATTTGGCTTACCTCATCCTTCCCAGTTGGGTCTTTATACTCAAAGCGGTTGGCAAGCTTCTCCAGCTGAGACATTCGCATACTTGAGCAAGCCTCTGCGACGCGCTGCATAAAGCAGAACCAAGAGCGTCAGAGCAGCTCCAAAACCTGCGGCAGCCTTTTGGCGACAATGATGTTTGGTCCAATAACCCAGAATCCTTGTCACAAATGGCAGCATAAACGGTCCTGCGGCATGGCATGAGTCCCATATCTGAAATATTTTCACTCTGTATCTCACATCCGCTCCATCAAGACACCACCTTACCATCGGCCCATTCTTGATAAGGAACTCCAGCAACAGCAGTGCCTTGTAGCACAAGCGCCAATTCTCCCCATACTCATCAAGCCTCTGGTCTATGATGCCCTGAAAATCAGTGAGGCACCGTATTCAATATTTGCATGCCAGGAGGCTGCCATGTTGTGCATAACCTCTGCTTGCTGCTTGCTGCCTCTGGCCACCCTACAAGCCAGTGAGCTCTTGCTGTTTACAGTTGCAGACGGTTCTAACGGCATGTGTGATTTTACACTGCTACAATGGTAGCTCTATCAGCTATGCGCTAGCCTGGGGTTGCTTTTGCGTGTGCCCCTAGGCACGTACCACTGCCACCTCCACCTAGAAGAGACTGCATGCATGCGTAAAAGCCACCCCGTACGATAAGGTTGCAGCTGGCGCCTACCATAATTTGGTGGAAACCTTCTGAGCTGAAAGCATGCTGCGTAATCTCTGCAGATTCCAATGGCCCGGCAGAGTAAGCGGTTGCGACCAGGTCAGGACTCCAGTGACTGGAACATCAAACTGCACCTCTCATTGCAGTACCATGAGGACCCCATGGCTCATGGTTGGTAGCCTCCATGACCTTGACCTCCAGCTCGCTCAGGTTATTCATGTACGCTTTGGCCTTGTCCGCAAGGTTCTTAATCTTTGTTTGGGCCCCAGGGACATACTTGTCCACGGCAGAGAGGACATTATCAATTTTAAAGGAGGGAATCATTGTGTTGATTGTGCACAAAGGAGGTGTACAACTACAAGTTGAAGACCCTCGAGCAAGAGTTCTCCTCTACATGTGCATCTCTCGGAGGGGCAAGACCTCAGGCTCCATAAAGCAAGCCCACCCTTGCATCTGACAGTGGTCGTTTGTCCTGCATCCACGCCACAAATTGCAGGATTGCTGGGCTTAACTGAAGGGCGCCAAAACCACGGTTGAACCTCACTCTCGAGACTCTGGCTACAGCTGGACTACAGCCAGGGGTTAAGACAGGTGATGGTTTAGGCCCTTGATGGGTTCCCTTGTGCAGTATATCAAGCCATTCCGCGGGAAATCTGACCTCTTTCGGATCGGCAGCTTGCCCGTTTGTCTAGATTCGAGACAAGATGGGGGTGAGTCCGCTCTTTTCGGGGTGGTGCAGTCTCCTGATGGCAGCCTGCGATGCTGAAGCCGCCTAACTCCTTTCTGCAGTCCCTGATTGCCGGCGACGACTTCCAGCACATTTTGCGTGTGCTGAACACCAACGTGGATGGCAAGCAGAAGGTTATGTACGCCCTGACAGCCATCAGGGGTATTGGCCGTCGCTTCTCCAACCTCACTTGCAAGAAGGGAGAAGTAGACATGCGCAAGAGGTCAGTCGCTGATAGAAGCTCCTCATAGTCTCTAGCATCGCCAGTCTTTAGCAGTAGTTTCCTGGATGCCCAGGATATACGGGCACCAACTGGCACATGTGCCTGGCTGGAGGCACCCCACGGGCATCGTGCAGTTGTGGACAGGTCTCTGCCAGATCTGGGCTACATGCATGATTCGTGTCTTGACCATTGCCAAGTATCAAGTAGCGGGGGTGCTGGAGCAGTTGCCTAGTATGAATTACAGTGCAGCAGCAACTGCAGCAGCGGGGTGACTGCACAGTGATAGGGAAAATGGCAAGCACCTAATATGGTCCTGCCAGCAGTCAAGAGCAGCCGTGAGATGTTGCAGTTGGGTTTTGACGTAGCTGCAACGCTGGTCTCTGGTGGTTTCAGCTGCCAGGAGGCCGGGGTCAGCGCTGAATAATTGGAGGCATTAAAGGAATGCACAGATCCAGGAGGCATCACTGTGCTCAGCAGCAGCCAGCCAACTAGCTAAAACACCGGAGCTGTTGTTGTTGTGTGGCAGCTCATGCACGTGGCTGTGGCAGTAAAGCTTAGCTGCAGGCAATAATGCATGAGTAGGTTGGAATACTGCAGACATCCACATGGCTTGATGTGGCTCCAGTGCTTGAGCACTGTTTGCCATGCTCATGGTGCTTCCGATGTCTCCGTCAGGCAGGATCAGTCACGGCATACCTGGGCAGTGTTGAAGTCCTGGTACAATGAAGGAGTCCTTTGTCTCATCAGATATTCTTTAGTAAGGAATCATGGCCTGTCACTGTATTTAGCACATCGGGCAAAACGTCAATCTCTAACAGCAGTTTGGAATTTTGGACAGGCCCTGTATACACCAATAGGTCAGATAGTCTGGCATTCATTTTCCATCCGTTTTGTCCTGCTGCTGCTGTCCACCTCAGGGCTGGCGAGCTGTCTGCTGAGGAGCTGGAGCAGCTGATGACCATTGTAGCCAACCCTAGGCAGTACAAGATCCCTGACTGGTTCCTGAACAGGCAGAAGGACCACAAGGATGGGCGGTTCGGGCAGGTCACCTCATCAGCCATGGAGACAAAGCTGCGTGATGACTTGGAGAGGCTCAAGAAGATCAGGTGGGTTTCCAGAACAGCAGATGTGGGAGCAAGGGAGACTAGCAGGGTTCTGGCGACACAGCAACTGGCAAGGATTTGGGATGTCAGGGGGACTGCAGCATGCAGTGCTGCTTGGCGGCAGAGCAGCTGTACGGGCATAGGGGTAAAAGCAGCTATACTGGCAGAGGGGTCCAATAGCAGGTTTTGGGTAGCAGCAGAGCGCATGACGTTCATGTAAGGCCGGAGCATGCTGTGATACTCCTGAGGCTTTGCTGAAATATGATCTGATACATCTGTGAGGAGGGAAAAAGCTGCAGTGTGGTAGAAGCCGTTGCAAAGCAGTACATTCAAGGAGACGGGGGTTGGCGGAGTTGGGTTGGGTTGGCAAGCCTGTAGCAACAAAGATCCCTGCAGCTAGTTGGTGGCCTGTCCGAGTGGTCACTTCGTTGGAAAGCGTTATGCCTGGTAGTGCTAGCAGGCAAAGCGGCTTTATTATATTCCTTGGCAGTTTTTGCATGGGATAGTACGGTCGTAATCAGCTTGACACGCATAGCTTGGATCTATTGATCTGCAGGAGGTGGAAGTAATTCCTAGTGATTTGCAGGGGTTAGCTGTAGCAGCAACCGTTTCCCAGGTCCAGGTGGTAGTGCCTTCTAGTTATCGAGGGGCTTCGTGTTTTTGGTCCAGGTGGTAGTGCTGTCCAGTTACTGTTACTAAGGGGCTTCATTTCCCGGGTCCCAGGTGGTAGTGTTTTTAGTTGCTGTTGTTAAGGGGCTTCGGTTCCCGGGTCCAGGTGGTAGTGCCTTCTAGTTACTGTTACTGAGGGGCTTCAACATTCTGTACATGTCTAAAGCCCAGTTTGCATCACAGCAGGAGGCGAGGGCAGACGCGATGACCTGTTTGTCCAGCGCTTCTCACTTGTTGAAAGGGAGCCATCTCTATTTGCACACCAGTCTGACAACTTTCTTCCTGTGCTGCAGGAACCATCGTGGTCTGCGCCATTACTGGGGTCTGCGTGTGAAGGGTCAGCACACAAAGACCACTGGTCGCCGCGGAAAGACTGTGGGTGTGGCTAAGAAGCGTTAAGCTGGTGTTAGCGGTTTGGTTCTAGCCCTGTAATACACATCTCTAGCAGATTGATGGCTCCGCTCCGTTACCATCATAGAAGGTACTGATGAATTTGCTGGGTTGGCGGAAGGTCACCTGCATTCCGGTTGGCGGCTCAATGGTGGACTAGATCGCACTCTGTGGGATAGGAGCAATCCGTAGCTTTGCCTGCATGTATGTGCTGGATCACAGTCAGCTGGCTGTGGTAGTGAGCGGGCTTGACCATAATCTTGCTGTCAGTGTCCGTGGAAGCAGTGGGGTCAGGGAGTCTATGTGTGTGCAATGTATTAGTCAGCAGGAAGCCTGGTCCTCCCTCTGAGTACAACCCTTGTTAATCTGCAAGTTAGGATTACCGTAGAACTGGTTGGGTGGAAATCTGCAGTTGGTTGCCTCGGGCAGCAAACTTTAGATCTACATTTGTCAGTCAATCGTTGTGGGCTTTGTCAGCCAATCGTCGTGGGCTTACATGCATCCAGGATGCCTCCACCCCATCATCAAAGAGCCATGCGACCAGCAGGTGCTGGGTGGCTTTATAGTATATACCTTAGCAAGACGGGGAAGGAGCGTGCCATGTCCAATGTTTCCTGGTTTTATCTGTATTACTAATGGCTTTGCCACACTGTGGCACCGCACGCTTGCCGATGGGTTTTGCCAATGTGAGAGTCACACACGCGGCATACGCTGAAAGCAGTGATGTTTCCTTTTCCTGTGCTTGTGAGAGATAGTTTCACACGGATCTAGACGATGGCCAGATTAGTCCCAAGCATTGGAACGCGGATGGCCGTACCCCGGTGGTCAGTCTCTGGTCAAGTTACTCCAGTAGGCACCAGCGGTCACTCCTGCGGGCCTTAGGTTGAATGCTAGGTGGACGCTGTGCGGTATGGATTGCACACATGCATGCTAACCCCCATTCCTTTCTGCTATTGCCATGTAAGGTGTAAAGACCGGTTTTGAACCTCGAGATTGATCCCGCGAGCAACCTGCTTCAGTGTCACTCAACTGCCATAGCCTGTCGTGGCCGCGCGCAAGAAATTCGCTCATGCCCAAAAGGGATACTATATTGCTACTTATCTCTGAGCTTTGGGTCTCGGCTGGCCACCCTGACGTTGCAGATACGTGCATAGTGTGGAGGTCATCGCGCCCAAACGAGGATAGTATATAAAATCTGCTGCTCCCATTGGGCACCAATTTGGCGGGCCGCAGAGATCAATGACAGTATACATGGCGAGAAGAAACAGATTGAAATCCATTTTTCTGTCAGCACTTCTCTGTAAGATATTGTCCCGCTGCTGCGGCCCACGCCGACACGTTCCTGAAGTGTTATGCTGCTTGCGGAGGGACTTGATTTCAAATTTGACAATGCCCTAAACATCCATCCATCTGCTTGACTTAGTGCGTTATCATTATGTTATATGCCATCTTAGCCCGTAGGGTGGTCGCGACTCATAGACACTTCAGTGGCATAGCAAAGCTTGCTGAAGCAATGTCCATCAATCTACTCCCTTAGGTGCCACCTTAATAGAAGTCTGGGCTGGTCCTGTGAAGAAGAATGCCAAGTCACAGGTATGAGTCTTCGGTGGTTGCTTCTTGTCTCTGCCCCAGCTTCCTTTCAGACCCTATGCATTGGGAGGCATCCACTGCATGCAGCCGTTAAAGCACTGGCCAAGTGATGGACTGTTATAGTTGGTGCTTGAGCAGACAGTCCATGTCAAAGCCGTGCGGTTATCAATAATATTCAGGCTGTTAATAGTAAGAGCAACAGCTAAACTGGAATGCATGCATGTCTTCATGCAGGCGATCCCTGCAACTGGCAGGACAAGGGCGCCAGTGGTGCCAAGGGAACAGCAGAGAAGGGCATCCCACAATGCTGCAACAATATTCCCTGATCATGTTCAATGTCTGCTGAACACCCCTGAAACAGACGCTGAGGAGTATCCCCCCACTGATCCCAAATGCAAGCTGCCTGGTAAGGCTGGATGAGCTACCCTGTAAATGGAACCCCAGGATCTTAGCATCCTGCACTAGGCTTCCAGGTGTCAGCAGGCGCATGATGTCCTGTCCTCATATGGCGCTGGCTGCATTGCCACCACCTCCTAGTATACTCCCACGTACTGCCTGGCTTCCTGTGGAAGAGATAAGCTGTGCACTTCCAATCCTGCATTGCCAGCTCCTAATATATCATAGGATACGATGCATGATAAACTGATACGGTCTGCAGGCATTCAGTTCCCTGGTCACCATCTCTTGTGCCGTCTCTGTACATGCACATGTTAAGCCTCGCACCTGGTTCAAAACAGTCTCATGGTGTTCATGTGCACATGCCCGCTCTGCCATGCTTGCAGCCATACCTAAGAAAAGGGAACTTGGGCCCCTGTTGCCTCCCTTGCCACCTGGCAAAAAGCCGAACATCATTGTCATCCTGGCAGATGATCTTGGCTTTGATGATATTGCCATGCACCATGCTAACGTGGAGCTCAATGGCCAGCCCCGGTACCTCAGCACACCCAACCTGGACAAGCTGATGCGCATGTCCAAGGAGTTCCGGAACTTCTATGTCACGCCCATGTGTTCACAAAGCAGAGCGGAGCTGCTCACAGGCAGGGACTTCATCAGGACAGGGACCTTGCTGGTTAATGGTGAGCCTGGGGTTTTGTGGGATTTGTCTGACAAGCACTACAGCGCTGCCGGGCACAGCAACTATATGCAGCAGATCCTAGGGATTTAGGGCCCATGAGGTACAGCATGGTTGCCACATCTGCTTCCGCTGTTGAACACCTCCTGCTGGATGGCAGTAAAGGGGTGAAGCATCTAATGGTCTATCAGTAGAATGCCAGGAACCATCCAAGTCTATGTGTTTCTGGTGTTACTTGCTGCTTTTCTGCAGGTGGTTATGACTACATCCACATGGACGAGCTGAACATTGCCGAAGCCTTGAAGACTGTAGGGTACAAGACTGCACACTTTGGCAAGTGGCACAATGGCAGAACCCTGGGCTATGAACCCTGGAATCAGGGCTTTGAAGAGTCCTGGATGCCTCAACCCCACCTCCATCTGGACAACGTGTTCAGGCACAATGGTGACTATGTCGAGACAAAAGGACTTATGGAGCAGCGCCTGATGGACAAGTTGCTGGGGTACTTAGAAGATCAGAAGAACAGCACTAAGCCCTTCTTCATGTACTACGCCACTCATGCGCCTCATGCGTAAGTGCGCCCCTGCATATTCTGAGAGAGCACCCTGTTTGCATGGCTGGGACAAGCGGCACTGCTCAAGTCTGGATCATGGGCCACTTCTGTGTGTTGCCATCTCGAACAAGCAGACACACTCCTTTCAGCACACCATCTGCCAGCAGAAGTACAGAGACTTTCCCACATTTGTGCAGGAAGACAGGTGTGATTGTTGGCACATTTGAGTCCTCCAGAGCATCTGTTCAAGCTGTCTGCAAGTTGGCCAGACGTGGCTCTTGCTCTTGCTTAACTGTCATTTTGAGGACATGGGGCAAATGGTGCAGATCATGTTATGACCTTGCCTGACTGTCCTGCACGTGTCCCATTGAGGCTTCGTCCACTTGTTGCTATGCAGTGGCTTCATGCGCAGGAACTCAGGACAGCGCTGGTCCCGGCCTGCACCACCAGAATATGTTGCCAAGTATGCTGCCATGGAGGGACTGGACCGGGGTACAGAAGAGGTAAGCTACCCCTGCACACAGCTATACACATTAATGTGCAGACTTTCACCATGTATAGACACAATGGGGTTGCTTATATGCTGTGTGGGCTTTTGAGAGAGCCCTGTGCTTAGCACAGCTGGCTACCATCATTCTGGCCTTTCTACGGATACATGTATTGTCTTCCCATACACAACTGGGGCTGCTTGCAGATGCAGTCCCAGAACACCGATTGTAGCTCATACCATCCGTATTTGTGGCAATACCTCGGATTCCCATCACGTACCTTTGATGACCCATTTTCCACAAGCACCCTTCACGCAGAGCCGATCCTATGCTCCTTTAAGCTCTTGTCTATGCAGGACCTTGCCAACCCCTGACTGTGATTGCAGCGTGGTACTAACAGAATGCATCTGCGCTGCTGTCTGCACAGGTGTTTGCCATGACAGAATACGTGGACTCTGTTATTGGCCGTTTGATGGACTATCTTGAGAGCAGTGGTCTGCTGCGTGACACCTACCTATTTTTTGCTGGAGACAATGGGAGTGAACTATTCCCTATAGAGCGCACCCCAGAGAGGTTGGCTGTGCGCATGCCTAGCCAAATGGTTGGCATCAAGAAAGACATCACAGAAGGTGGCAATCGCATGTTTCTCCTTGCAGCTGGTCCAGGCATACCGGCCGGTGCTACGGACTACAGCCTTACCTCAGTCAAAGACATTATGTCCACTGCACTTGAGCTGGGGGGTGGTAACCCAGCAAGTTTAAAGCAACGCTGGCAACCAGATGGTTTGAGCATTCAAAATCTGCTTCAGCCTGAGGGACAGCCAACGGAAGCCCAGCAGGCTAGGATGCTGTTCCAGTTTAAGCCAGATTGCCTCTGGCCTGACTTCCTGCTGGACCTTGAGCCAGACAGGTGCGGCAGGCACAGGTCTAGGCTTTTGCATGGTCCATGATTACACCAAGAGAGAACCCCAATGCCTTGCAGATGTGCTAGGGGGGAGGGGCATTTTGCGTCGGAGCTTTAAGCTTTGGCTGTCGCTAATCCTTACCTGTTCCTTCCTATTAGCGTGTTAGCAGCCTTACATACATGCAAACACTATCCGCCAACCCAGCACGGCAAGCAGTGTATGTGCATCTTCTAGACATGCCTGGCCACCTTGTCCATTCAAGTTGGTGGTCATGATCTGCTGGAGTCCACACTGATGCATACTTGAGGCTGGGTTTCATTCCCATGCTTTGTGCCACTGCGACGGTTGTTCACTGCCATGTGTGATATGCAGACATGGCAAAATTACGGACCCAAGCATTCACTACTGAGTTGTTGATGCTTGCAGGCGGCCATCCACCCACCAGCATTTACTAGACTACAAGAAGGGTGGACGGGATGGCAAGGGATGGCGACAATGCATAGGGGTCAGGTGGAATCAGTACAAGTGGAATGGCGATGACCCAAACAGGCTCTTCAAGATTGTTGGCAACAACCACATAGAGCAAGACTGCAACGGCCTTGACCCCAAGTCCCCTCAAACCAAGCAGCTGATAAAGAAAGCCAAGCTCGCTGCAAAAAGGTGGTGGTCCGGCCTTGTCGCTGAACCCCACAGCTTCCGCAAGCCCACCTTCATGTTTAATTTCCGTGGTCAAACTGAAACAAACGTGATTGTCGATGGAGCCTTTGACCGCACGCCTGGTCGGGTTGTGCTGCAGCCGCAGGGGGCTTCCGGTTTTAGCAGAGTAGGAGACTATGTAGCTTTCAGGGCTGTGGTGTTGCAAGCTGGCGCCTATCAGATTGGTATCTCCTACAGCTCCACTCAGGATTGCACTTTGAAGCTCTCTGTGGGTTCTTATAAGTCTATCATCAAGGGGACAGCACCCTCTGTGGAAATGGAGCTACCAAAGCAGGTGAGCCACATGACTTCTTCCAACTCTTCCCCGGCAGACATGTACTCCCGTAAAGCGTGGCAAGGCTCCCTTATTCTGCACCTACAAAGGCACTTCTTTCTCTGTGGCAATGTCACGTTAACAGCCATCATATGCTACTGACCCAGGGCCATTGACCAATAGATTCAGTAGTATTTACACAAAGTATTCAGTAGTGTTTACACAAAGATGAGAGGTGTGAAATAGCTTTTATACGGCATCTGCAAGGGTGTCTTCTGGATGGTTCACTTACGGGTTGTTCCTGATACAAGTATGTGCTGCATCTGTTTTGCAGGAGGAGATGGGCTTTTTACAATATGGACGTATGTACCTGCCCAAGACAGACCGTGGCATTGGCCGCGGTGACGAGATTCATCTCAAGGTCACTGGTCTGCAGCATCCTGGACAAAACATATTCAACAAACTGGAGGTCCTTCGGATGAGCTGGAGAAGCCCAGCACAGACAAATAAGAAGGACAGCATCAAGGCACTGGGCAGGAAGGGGGCCAAAGGGCTCAACAGCCCTGCCAAGCCTGCTCAAAATACACCTGACCAGCTTGCTGCATGGCCTGAGCGTGGTGGTGCGGGGAAGCCTCCTGTGGCAGTCCACAACCCCTTGGTCCACCAGCAGGTAGTGGCCACACCGTCGTGGGTAAAGAATCCTAACTTCTATGACCCCTGTGAAGTAGAGGGGGTGGTGCATATCGCAGAGGAGTGTGGCCTTACAGATGCGTATTTCCATGGCTGATTGGCTGGAAGTTCTTACATGGGAGGCTTAGAGCTCTACATCCGCATCTTCGGCTTTTACGCACTACTATGATATCGTCTTGGTTTTAGTCACAAAGGCTGCATGGCTGCATAGCTATCCTCTGCTGGTTTCATAGAAAAGGGCCAAGGGTCATGACATGAAGATCTTTATCCTGTTCTGTGTTGTTTGCTTGTGAGAAGGTTTCCTGGAGTGGAGTGTGGAACACATACCTCCTGCTTAAGTGAGCAGTACCTATTGGGAGCCCAGCCTGGTTTCTGTATCTTATGAAGCCTACAAGCTGATGATCTAACACCGCCCAATGTGCAAGTCTTTACAAGTACTGCGCATCTGCTGAAACCCTGCAATTCCATGCAGGGTGTCGGCTTGCAGAATGACAAGCCTGCATCTTCAAGCATGAAGGGGCTGGCTAGGATTCTCTTCTGATGCATCATTCTTGCACATGGGGCTGTTACTCAAATCTGTTGATTCATAACGGGTCCCCAATAATAGCACCGTCTGTGCTTTGTCACGTTGTCAGTTGTTGTCTGCTAGAGCTGCGGCATGCATCTGAGCTTCCTCACCCTGCTCCGTGTACAGAAATATCTGGAACTCAGCGCAGTAGTAGTCAACACTTAGGGGACTAAAGGCCAAGCTGTGACATATTTGGATTATAAAAAAGTTGCCATGAATACATAGTCTGCAATTATGTTTTCCGTTGCTGGTGCCATCGCAGCAGTAATGCGTCGACAGCTCAAACCATTCAGTGTTTGAGGTCATTGGGGTGTCACAAGGAAGAGGAGAGAGCATGGCATGGCGAAAGGCACAACTTTACATGAGAGGTCCTTGCTCACTTTGCATAGGGTGTGATGCCAACAGCTCTGTAGTCCTTTTAATACCATTATCTCTACTTTGAGCACCAAGTAGTTGCAGCATACTCTGTATCACAGCTCCCTTTAGTTTGGTTCTTTGTAATGTTGTCATTGCTGACATACTAGAGCAGAAGTACTATGGCGGGAGTGTTATGGGTGAAGCAGTGCAGGATCCTTTTCACCGAATGTGTGTTGAGAGAACCTTCGCGGGAGCTGGTAAGTGCTCTTTTCCAGGCTCTTATGGGGAGAATGCAAAGTCGCACGTGTGTGGGTGATATTTGTAGGTGCTGCAGGATACAAGATTTGTGGGATGGACTTGATCAAGTAGATAGGTGATTGTGATTGTGTTGGGAACAGTTAACTACAGTACTGTTGGGTTTTCATGAGTCAAAGATGTTGCTTGGTGTGCACACCCAACCCACAGGCGCTGTAATCTTAGAAGCTACAGCTTGCGGCCAATTTCACATCTTTGAGAGCAGATACCAGATTACCAAATGGCCCCATCAAAGTGACGCCAGTGGGGGCAGCGCCACCCACAAGGAGCACACTCAGGCTCCAACGGCATAGTCAAGTTCCTATTCAAGAGTCTCACCCTGGCTGCCGCCAGCCCTCCCTTGATCCCTTGCTAGACATACATCCCTTGTACGTCATGAGCCGCCCAGTCTGACTTGCCATGCCCTGACCAGTTGGCCCAGTCTACGGCAAGCCTAGTTACCTGGTTGATCCGGAAGGCATCATGGCATTATATCCTCAAGAGGCTCTTTGATAGGCAACACTGCCAAGTACTCCTTGTCAATGGGCACCTTGTTTCTCTTAGTAGCTGAAAGAGTGCAGCCTTGAATAATTATATGCTCGCAGCTCAGGCAAGCATTGGCATTTCACTAGCATGACTAGGGCAGGGTTTGTGAGAAAAACTTGCAACAGAACCTCATGGCTGTGCTTAATGCTTGAAATACATGGAGCAGTTGAAAATCTGTGTGGGTGCTTCTGGAAAGAGTGTTGATTCTGTACATCCTGTACAGGACGTTTTCAAGTGCTGTGTTGGCTGCTTTACATGGCTGCATTATCTACAATTGATAGAATTCCAGACAGGACAAGCATTCCCTGGGGATTCCAGGACTATGCATGTGCATTGCGAGGAACCATGTAGTGACTCAAGGTGAGCTTGCAGAGGTTCAGTATTGTTGGGTGGCAAGGTTTTGGCTGCTGCTGCTGCTGCCTTGCTTGATATCTATAAATGGAAATGTTGTCATGAGATGGCTTCCTGGGTGCAGCGTGTGTGTGTGTGTGTGAATCTTACATTGGCAAACCCATCGGCACGCGTGCGGTGCCACAGTTCACCACAGGGGTGGCAAAGCCACTAACACAGATAGAACCAGGACAGCTCACTGAACACCATCCACCAGTTGAACTCCATGATCATGCATGTCCAAGCAGATACAATGATGTAGAATACTGGCCCTGGAAAAGTGCACACACATTTTAATTGCGCTAAAGACTGTTGCCGTGGGGTAATTTCCAGGCCAAGCACCGCTCAGCAAGTCGGTAGCCATGACACACTGAGCTAAGTCCTGTGCATTTGCGACAACTAAGTTATTAGCAGCATATGGGAAAGGGAGGGAGAAGAATCGATGGAACTGGAGGAGGGGGACTGGGAGGGAGAGGAGTTGATGGAAGTGGTGGGGATGTAAAGAAGGGAAACTAGTTTGTTTCTTTTTAGTCTCTGTGGCTTATAGATTTGGGTTGAGTGACTTTATTTTAGGGTTCCGGCATTTAAAGCTTGGAGGCGGAGGTGAAACTATTAAAACTGACAATTTTTACGGTCTGGTTTCAAAGATTAGGATGTGGGGTTTTTTAGGGCTTAGGGTTTAGGACACGGCACACACCTGACACCCGCCTGTTCAATGTGTGTGTGTGAATCTTACATTGGCAAACCCATCGGCACGCGTGCGGTGCCACAGTTCACCACAGGGGTGGCAAAGCCACTAACACAAATAGAACCAGGAAAAACTGAACACCATCCACCAGTTTGAACTCCATGATCATGCATGTCCAAGCAGATACAATGATGCAGAATACTGGCCCTGGAAAAGTGCACACACAATTTTATTTTTTTATTTTTTTGGGTTTTTGATTTTTTGGGTACATCCATCAAACAAACAGCAACGCAACAGCATATATCACCAGAACATTGTATACATTTTATGCCAAAAATACTCTCACCCAGATGTGGAGAATCGCAGAGCAGCAGCAGTTCCAGAACTAACACAGACTATTAACCAGTACATAGCCATGCCTAAGAGGTGCCCAGTAACATGAAAGTCATATGCAATCAATCTATATCATGTCCCATAATCCGCCATAGGTTGTAATCAAAGGGGAGATAACCTTCAGGCATGATTTCACCCTCTCTACCATCGTCAAGCAGTTGTAAACAACTTTCCCGCCTTTTCTTCAGTGCTGAAATACACCTCACAACTTGCACATGATCACTATGATTGAGAATAAACTTAACATGACTATCCTTGGATTGCCCTGGTAAGGAGGCGGGCTTGAAGAAGAGGGGGAAATCGTCCCGGACAGGGTGAAGCACTCTACAATCCAACATGAAGTGGACAAGATCTTCAACTGGAACTGACCCTGTAGTATCATCCCTATAACCAAGCTTTTGACACAACCGACACACCCTGTCATCCCTTACTATTCCATTGTATCTTCCTGTGTGGATGGCCAAGCAGTGCCATCCTAGCCGCATCTTTGCAATGCATTGTACCATGCGAAAAGACAGGGCTTTAGCCTTCAAGTATGTAGGGGCATCGTCATGGAGCCCTCTTGCCCATGCAGCATAGGAGTTATGAATAATGCGATTCCTAGGACAGGCTGGGTCCTGAGGGTGCTCACAAACAAGGTCAACATCCTCCCAACATTTGTCAAACATCTGCTTCAAACTCTCACGCACAACTTTATCTTGGATGTCCAAAGCCATAATGCTGTCCACTGTGACATGGCTAGTTTCACTAGGAGACCAGTCGCTGGCTTGCACAACACCCACGATTGTGAGACTTTGAAGCAGGTAGTATGACCAACATTTCTTACACCCTGCCAACATGAGCTCGATATCTGCTCTCAATGCTTTGCATACCAGTTTGTGGGATCCCATCTTAATAGCATGAATCCAAAACCTCGTAGCCAGAGCTACCCAATGCCACATGACAGGGTAACGGCCAAATTCCCTCATGAGCATGACCTTATCTGCTCCATTTCCCACCCCTGCCATGATACGCAAATAGTTGGTATGGACCTTCTCAGATGGGAGGTTGAGCGGGTTTCTCAATTTGCCAGCAAATATCTCCGGGCCCCAGACTTGGCATCCATAAGACAACACTGGCTCTACCAAAATGTCAAAAAGCCTGAGTTTGAAATCAGGTTGAACGATGTGGTGTTGTCTACATTGTGACAGCAGTGCATGCATGGCCCTACTGCCAGAGGATGCCAGAGCATCACATGCCGGCCTGATGCCCTTGGTGGCATGGTGAAGAGCTCCCAAATCAACATAATTGTCACTAACATGAACCTCCTGACCGTTGTAATACCACTTGAGTCCCTTTGCAAGACGTGTACCAGATGGTCGGAAAATGACTATGCATGTTTTGTGCGGCTTCAAATTCACCTCCATGTCAAACAGACGACAAAACAGATGCAACACATCCAGCAGCTGTTGCAGTGCCTTGGGGTCATTCACAGCTAAGAGCTTCACATCATCAGCATACATGATTTCTGGGACACGCATGTCACCAATAAGAGGTCCTGCTCCTGGCAGCTTCATTGCAATGAGTTCATGCAGCTGCTCTATAAAGAGGCCAAAGAGTAGAGGGCTCAGCTCACTGCCTTGCTTTGTGCCTCGGTAAGTCCTGAATCTGTCACCCACACAGCCATTCACATACACAGATAGATAGGCATTGTCCATGCTCTTCCTTAGTGCTGCTAAGAAGGGGCCATGAATTCCAAGTTGTTCTGCTGTCACTACCATGCCATCCATCCGCCTGGCCATGTCAAATGCCTGTTTGAAATCTACATAGCAGGTGTATAAACACTGCTTCTGGTGCATACATTTGTTGATGAGATGATTGGTCACAAACAAAGCATCTATGGTGCCATGATGCCTACGGAAGCCACACTGTGTAGGTGCTCTTAGTTCCAATTCCTCAATGCGAGGTCCACCCCTTTTGAAGACAGCAAGATGGCACCAGAGCTGTGGTTAGTCTATAAACGGAGGACAACAAGAAGACTACTGGGCCATCAATTCAAGAGACTGACTGTGGCTTGGCGTTCCTCTACATGTGATCATTGATTCGTTACTACCGTGTGAGGCGACTTTTCTAGGCGATGATCAACACTCCTAGCTCTTAGCACAAGATAAGTACAGGGCAGGCCCCACCCTACGCTTGTCTTTAGTCCTATAGACTGCAGCCTTGTATGATATGTGGCAGACATTGAACTCAGCGTCGCTGGTGGTGAGGTACTTTGAACGCTACCAAAGCCGCACCGTCCTGCCTGGGGCAAAATCCTGCATTCTGTTTAGCGCCTTTATTAGCGCCATAGCACAGCAAGCAGCTTATTTGTTCTATGATACTAAGTAGTGCTGACATGCATCCGATTTAGAAAGATTATGTTAACAAGATGAGGTGTGACCTCAACAACATGCATCAGCAGCACTTCACCTTGTTTCTAGCTTACATTCCAACCTTAGCATCTCTTCATTCATCTTTCATGATACATATACAAACATATGGGGCTTGGCAAAGTAAACTGCATAACTGCACGTGGCCCTGCCCGATTATTCCCCCAGCTGCTCAAACTAGTATTACTCAGCTTGTGTTGCCCTGGCACATACATAAGATCAGACTACTTCTCATATGGTGTTGCAACTCATGCAGCCATTTCAACCTATGCAAGAAGACATGGGGGTTTTACCCACTTGCTAGCAGAAGTCCAAGGGAGTAAAGTATTGTGCAAGCAACTGCTTGATGTGTCTACAGTAAATGCTTGTGTTTACAGATTGTACAACGGAAGGCTCTTAGTTTGCTTTTGGACCTGAGTGCTCTGGTGGGGTTAGGTTTTCTATGCTATCCAGCAAGTATTGGAACATGCAGCCATCATAACCCGGCTCAACACTGGATTGTCCGTGGCAACAATGGGACAAATAGTAAATAATAATAATTAACAATAAACAAATACAAAAAACAATTGATAATCAACACGCTGTCTACAGTAAGCGGCACTGCCGTTGAACTGTCTCCCGAGGGCAGACTAGACACATGAGCGTACCTGGGCATGCATACCATGGTGTTCAAGTTGATATTTGGGGCTCAGACTACAGGGGACCCTAGTGACCTGCTGGATATCCTCAAATTTGTGGCACGTTTCTCGGTCCACACGTCCAAATTCACTGATCAGTGATTGATCGCATGCCACGTAGACAGAAACATCATCCCGGAAACAGCATACCACATACATGCCAGTGGCAACCATAAACACGCCCCCTCGTAAGCTAAACAGATACCGACTTCATATACCTCCCCACGCATGCAAACAGAAAGAGATAACTGTATTGCATTTCCCCGCTCCTGGAACATGAACAGGCATAAAGACAAGGATGTCATGGGATACGAGATGCGTTCCAGACAAGATAAGAGTTATCGAGCATGCGAGTCGTTAAGGATTACAACTTCAAGTTGGAAGCGATGTCACATTCAAGCGGACCCTCTGCCAACAAATGCGCCCTTTTTGATGCACGAGCCAAGCAAGCCAGAGGACGACGTTGCTGAAGCATGATTAATATGATGCACCTGTATCCTCCGTTCCTGCGTTCCACTGCAGTCAGACAGACTAGCGTGTCACCTGGCACTACCGGGGCGGGGGACTACCGCTTCTGAAGTGAGTGAGTTACATGTCAGACTATATATATAGACTCGCGGATGCACGTGGCTGGAAGCGTTGCTGTCATATCCAACGCATTGCTGCCTTGGATAGGGTGCATGTGAATGTAGTTTGGCTTCCCCAGCAGCCCATTACCTTCATTTCCTTCCGACCTGCAGACGCCCAGTTAACCTGGGCCCGCTGCAGGGGTACACGGCCGTTGATGAGATGGTCCACTGCAGAAACTTTATCCTGATTGCTATTTTAGGTATGTAGATGGCCTTTAGTGCCACAGACCGTTGGATGTGCGCTGCAGCGCGGAGTACGTTTGGCCGCTGGTGATGCTTTTCCCTATACTAGCATGCGCTCATGTGATAGCACTGCGAGTGGTCTGATAGATCATGCAACATAGGGCGTGCCTTTACATCGCAGGTGTCTTGGGGGCAGCAGGCATCCAAGCAGCAGGAGTTGATCAACCGGAAAGCACAGAGGTAAGGAGGGATCCCGAGGATTAGCCATTGGGTTAACACTAATGAACCGTGAGTATCATGCATGGTCCTCACTTGACCATGAACCTTCCATCAGTTTCCTTTTATGGGAGTGCACCTCTCACGTAATAGCTCGTGCCCTAGCTGGACCTTAAGGGCCCTGTCTCACAGTCTTTTTCTGCCAAGGGCGATATCCTTGGAGGTCTGACCACAAAGGCGACAGATGCCGAAGAAAGCACAGCGCAGAGGACAACAGAATCTGGTCGCCAGCTGCTCTTCTCAAAGAGGGTGCAGGCCTTGTTGTCAACACCAGAAACAGAAGCAGAGAAGTACCCACCAGCAGCACCTCAGTGCACGATCCCAGGTACAGCCTCCACGTACCATGCACAGCTTGTTCTCCCATCTCATCTTGATTCCATTTTATGTTCACGAAGAGAATCACAGAGGTTCATAAGAAGATACTGCTACTTGATAATGCTTTTGAGGGGTGGACCTAACTGCAGGTTGGGGTGCAATGCAAGCCATTGTGGACCATAACAATGGGGAAAATGTAATGAATTCTAATGTAATGAATTCTGATTATATTTTTATTATTAGCACCTTACAGATGACGACGAAATTGCTGTGATTGCTTTACAACCCTGAAGCAGCCCCTCTTCCGCTTTTGCCATCATGCACAGCAGCAAGCAACAGCAGCCTTTTAGTAGGTAGGATCACCTTACTCTGTACCACCTTCTAACAGGATTCAGGGGTCTCTGCAATGCTCTTCTTCGTGTCCTTTCTGTACTTCATGCAGGCATTCCCAAAAAGAGAATTCTGGGTCCGTTGATACCTCCTTTGCCAAAAGGCAAAAGGCCCAATGTCATTGTTGTCTTGGTTGATGATATGGGCTTTGATGATATCGCCTTACATCATCCAGATGTGGAGGCGGATGGCCACCCCCGGTACCTCAGCACACCCAACCTGGACAAGCTGATGCGCATGTCCAAGGAGTTCAGGAACTTTTATGTCACGCCCATGTGTTCACAAAGCAGAGCAGAGCTGCTCACAGGCAGGGACCATGTCAGGACAGGAACACTGCTTGTGAATGGTGAGTCATGCAGCAGTGGGCTAACGCTTGTGGAAGTGGGGCCCTGAAAAACGAACAACTGCAGCTGCTAGACCAGAAGCGTGGCTGTACTTATAGCTAACTTCGGGTTTTTTGCAAAGCAATGCCATTTGCATATCATTACTAGCAGCACAGGCTCTTAAGAGAACTTTACACAAATGTTTCTTTCGTGAGGTCCCACAGCAGCCTTGCCTGTTACCTTATTACCTGGCAGGATGGAAGTCCACATTGTTGGGATGCCAGCGACTGGCATGAATGTCGCCTTGGGTGTAACACCCGCTGTCACCCGGTCACAAGCCACATAGCGGAACACTGGCATTAGAGGATGGCCTTGGCGGCAAGATCTGCTTGCTCAAAGAAAGACACCTTCATACCGACCTTCTTATGTGAAGCAAGAGAGTTCTAATGTCAAGCAAGTAGGTCTCTACTGCCACGGTTCAGTTTCTTAAAACCTATCCCTGCACCTGCAGCTCTTGCGGTGTTTGAGTTTGGAGCTATTTCCTAAGCGGAGGGGTGCTGCTGATGGGGTACTGTTGCTGCTGCTAGTACAAGAGGCTACTCAGGTTGGTCGTTTGCTTGCTTGTCACACATATTACAACAAGCCTTACAACCGTGTGTCTTGCTACTGTTCTGCACTTAGGTGGTTATGACTTCATCCATATGGAAGAGCTCACCATTGCTCAGGCCATGAAGACCTTAGGGTACAACACAGCACACTTTGGCAAGTGGCACAATGGCAGAACCCTGGGTTACGAGCCGTGGCACCAGGGTTTTGATGAGTCCTGGATGCCTCAACCTCATCTCCACCTTGACAATGTGTTCATGCATAATGGGGAGTACAAGCAAACCAAGGGGCTGATGGAGGAGCGACTGATGGACAGGATGCTCACATACCTGGAAGGACAGAAGGATAGTGCCAGCCCCTTCTTCATGTACTATGCATCACATGTCCCTCATGCGTAAGTGAGGGTGGGGTGTGCTGGGGTGGGTTGGGCTGTACTGGGGTGGGTGGGAGCGGGGGGAGATTGGGGGTGGGGGTGCTGCAGCCACATGTAGCTAACCAAGGTAATGTACCCACAGTACAGTAATGTACTGTGGGTATGTGTGGTCAACTACCATGGGGCAGCATGCTATTAAGCCTGGTACTGATACCAGGAGGATGGCCATGCTAGCAATAAGGTGGTACTTGATCCATAAGGCATTTTCCTGGTAGACATGGCAAGGTGCAGGAGCATATCGGCATACTTGAAGTGGGGTCTAAGAGAAGCTTATAACTGTTTCTATCCACCAGGGATGGCCCAGAGCTTGCTTGCTTTGTATGTGGTTCCCGATGCTTGCTTGCTTGCTTTGCATGTGCTTTAACCCATCAGCTTATCTTATATGGGCTGACTGGTGCCTTGAGGCTGCTCAGCAGGAATACGAGGATGCAGACTGTAGTGACTGGGTTCAAAGGCAGGGTTGCATGACACATTGGATGCAATAGAAAGATGTAATCCTGCCTCTGCATGCTGTTTAGCTCCAGATTCCCCTGCGGAATGTGTAAGTGAAAGTGCAAGTCATACACATGAAATTTATCCCCTGGCTGACTTCACCCTACTGTTATGTGCTTGGCAGGGGTTTCATGAGAATAGGTGATGGTCCTCGCTGGTTACGTCCCGCGCCAGCTAAGTATAATGTGAAGTACAGCCGCTATGAAGGCCTGACCAAAGGAAATGCAGAGGTGAGCTCAAGAAAAGCCTTGGAAGCTTAAGCAATGGAGCTGGCTGGGCAAGGGAACAAAGTGCTAGACCACCAAGCAAAAGAATATGTGTTGACCAGGTCAAACCCCCCACTGCTAAAAGCAGCTCCGTGTGCTATGTGTTTAGTCAGTAGGCCATCTCAGGGAATCTGCTGTGACAGGCACACTGGCACAGCACACGCAGAAGATCTGGTAGTACGTTTGATGATGCCTGTAATTGACTGGGACAGAGGTCACCACCCACTCAGATTCCAGTCATAAAAAACATAGGCGCTACAGGCAAGGGCACCGGAGCGCCCCTGTTGTCCCCTCACATCAGTACCGCTTTGTCTTCACATCACACAATCACATTAAGTATCTGAATGTGGCCTATGATTCCAACTTGTAATTCCCATTAGGCTCCCTGCAGAACGTGGTCAGTTGGTACCTAGACACTTCCAGTCCAAGCTACGGTACAAGCATGCTGAACAAGGATTCTGCATTTTCTGCATATTTCCCACCCCCTATGCAGTTCTTCAGCTCACTGGAGTATTTTGATGCTGTGTTTGGGCGGCTGCTGGACTACCTTATAGACAGTGGCCTCCTGGATAGCACTTACATCTTCCTGACTGGTGACAATGGCAGTGAACTCTTCGCGGCCGAGGAGCTAGCACCTCACCGTGAAGTTAGGATGCCCAGTAGGATGGTTGGCATCAAAAAAGACATAACGGAAGGGGGCAACCGGCAATTCTTGCTAGCGGCGGGTCCTGGGATCCCGGCTGGAGCCACCGATTACACACTAACTTCAATCAAAGATGTGATGTCGACAGCGATCACGTTGGCTGGTGGTGACCCTGACAGCTTAAGTGCATCCTGGCAGCCTGATGGTTTGAGCATAGACAACCTGCTAGGGAGCAAAGCAGTGGTGACGCCAGCACAAGAGGAGAGGATGCTGTTCCAGCTGAAGCCGGACTGTTTCTGGCCTGATTTGGTGCTGCCAGTCGGACCTGACAGGTGGGAAAGAGGGGGGAGCTTATAGCGGAGTCAGCATATGAGGCCAAATTATAGCCAGTGTTGTGGTTTTTGCAGATGTAATAAGTGTTGGCAGCTGCTCACTGTGTTGGTAAAGGTACTCCAAGGAGTGGCATTGGGGCAATGTGCAGCTCGGGCCTCGGGGCATCCTGTGAGAGTGATGAGGCGATGAAGGACAGGCCATCTACTTACACAGTCTGAAAGCTATGGCTATGCACTGTTCTGTCATGTTCAGTGATATATCAGGGGATTCAACAGTAAGACATTCAACACAGGCGCCTTGATAATGTCAATTGGGGATTCAAGTTTGACTGGCGTATTCACGTGATGACGTGGCATATGTATTACTTTAACCCAAATGTGTGGTGTGCATGCAGGCGCATATTGAAGGCAGGGCAACCTGTCTTAGACTACAAGACCGGTGGGAAGGACGGAAAAGGTTGGCAGCAATGCATTGCTGTTCGCTGGGGCCTCTACAAATGGAACGGTGATGCCCCAGGAAAGCTCTACCGGTTGGTCGACAACAACCATATAGAGGCCGACTGCAACCGCTTCGTGTCATCCGCAGTCACCCGCTTGATACCTGAGGCTGCAGCAGCTGCTGAACGGTGGTGGAGAGGTTTAATCACTGAGATCCACAGCTTCCAGAAACCAGTATTTCTGCTGAAGTTCCGGGGTTTTACTGACACTAATGTGATCATTGATGGGGCCTTTGATCGGACGCCAGGGCGGGTGGTGCTGCAACCTCGTGGGGCTTCAGGGTTCAGCAGGGTGGGGGATTATGTTGCATTCAGGGTTTTGGTGCTGGAGGGGGGGTTTTATCGGGCAACCATCATGTATGCGTCAAACCAGGCATGTACAATGCGCCTGACTATTGGACCGTACAGGTCTGTTGTCACAGGGAAAGCACCTACTATCACCTTCCGCCTGCCAAAGCAGGTGAGTCGTAGCAGCAGATGTAATGGCTGGTGTGTTTTACAGAATATCCAGATTCCGTTTGATGAAAGCAGTTGGGGGTCTGATACTGGAAGAAGCTCCCATGTATAGCTCCACAATTCCTCAGATTGTGCTAAGGATACCAATGCTGCATGTACTTGAGGCACCATAACGGGCTATAACAGCGCTTTGCCAGCACTGTGCTCCCCTTGCTCCAGCTTGATCATTGCAAGATCTGCTGCAAAATCAAGCTGACATAAGGAATTAGGAATCGCAGGACCAGCAGAACTCCTTTTCCATTTTGCAGACAATAATGCCGTTTAGTCTGGGTGGCTTGGTGCATATTGAACAGTCCTGGGAGCATTGCTAAGCAGCACTGTTTGCCTTCTCTTGTCCAGCGTCCATCTTAGTTGCAAGTCATAGGCAATGCAAATCTTCCACCCCATGTTCAACCTCTGTTACAGGCCCAGGTTGCCTTCACTCCTGTGGGTGGCATCATCCTGCCAAAAACTCTGGCCGGAAATGACGAGATTCGCCTTGAGGTCATCGGCATGCAAACCCCCGGGGCCCCCATCTTCACCAACCTGGAAGTCCTACGATTGGCCTGGAGGCAGCGCGCACCAGCAACACTACGGAAGACCTCGAAGGAGTCGCTATCCCTGGCCTATGGGGATGCTGCTTCTGGGCCTCAGCTGCAGCAGGGCAGGTCCTCGCTGATTCCTGGGATGTTCAGGAGTCCATTCATCCAGCAGCAGCAGTACATGACCCCAGGGTGGGTGAAGTACCCCAGCTTCTATGATCCATGCGAAACAGAGGGGATCATACATGATGCTGCAATGTGTGGATTGACTGAGGCGGACTTTGCTGGGTAAAGGGAGCCTGCAAGCAGTTCGCAAGCTTCCATGTACGTGTCTGTGCAGGGTCCGACAGGAGTATATATATGTATGCATGTGGTTGTGCTATTGTTCATAGCATGTTTTCAGCATGTTTTCTTCCCACAGGAGAGCTGCAGCAGGTCTCACAAGGGCATCCATTTGACTAGCCCTCGAGATAGAAGGCACTGATTGGCAGTGGGGTTTCTTTGTATGGGATGACCCTTGTATATTGCAAGCAACTGACTGTGAGTGGGCTTTGCATTGTTGCGGCATGGGTAGCAAACAGGCTGTGAGCATGAAACATGGATATAGGATTTAACGGACGGTCCACTAACACAGGATGTGTATAGCATTGTGTGCTCTGGCTTATTAATCTGCAAAAGATGCAAAACTCGCTCCTAAGCAGCTGATGTCAGTGTATACCTGCCTTGTCCTTGTCCTATACCAGCAAGGAGTCACAGTTGAGTCATTGTTGCTGTATACCTGCTGCTGTGAAAGCTTCTGTATTGAGCCCAGGACAGCCATGAAATTGTGCAGGTAGTGAGTGAGTGGACGCTGGGCATTACTCCTGCTTAGGTTCAAGGAAGATGGGTGGTGCGTTTCCCTCTACCTTCCGTGCAGCTATCCTTGTAAGTGGCCAGGGCTTGACCATCACAATGATGGACTTGACCAGCCAGGGGTCTGCATGGACATATGTGCATTCCGTAGGTGATGGCTGCTGCATCTATTTAATGGCTTTGTATGGTACTCAGCTAGACATCGCAAGGGAGTCAGGGAGCTGGTGGCCCGTTACAGAGCTGCTCTGCTTTTCCTAACACGCAGTACAACCTACCGTGGGCTCTCCCCTACATATGCCACAGGATGTTTGTTCTTTGTTCAGTGAGCCTGTTCTTAAGAGTTGTTTCACATTAGTTGTGCCCATTGCTGTTCATGGCATCCTTTCAGGCCAACCTGGGCATTACAGCATATCAGAACCTCATATACCTTCCCCACCGAAAGGTGATTCTACAAATGCCAACAAGACAGCTCTAGTCATATCTATGTTCGCCTTACAGTACAACCGTAAAGCCAACATTGACGTGAGCTAAAGATTTCTTTGAGGGCCATGGTGCAAGACGATATGCTGCAATCATATGAGTAGGCTGTCGGCAGTCTGGGGCACGTCAGAGTTAAGAAGGTTGAAACTTTATACCCTGTGGGCTTGCCACTGTGCATGCAACCTCTTAATTTAAATGCCCGGTGGCTTTGGTGCACCTGACATCTGATGTTGCAAAATACATCATCATTTCACCAGTGCAGCTGTTGTGCTTCGGTGCTCTATTGACCATGGCCAATGATAGCTCTGGAATTGCAGGCGATAGTAAGGAAGCGGGGTGAAGTACAGAGGGTGTCTGGACAAGGCAGCATTGCTGTTATAGGGTTCTGGTGGACAAGGGCATCGCATGCTTGGGGCAAAAAGGTCCGTTACTTTTGGAGCATTATGTAAGAGGTGGGGTTGAGGGGGAGGAATGTTGTGGTATGGGCGACCTTGGTCACGTACTCATTATCTTCTTTTATGATGACAGTGGCTTCAAGTTGCTGAAACATGAGGGGATCTGGGCTGAGTTGTGTCATTACGCTACAAATCCACTGTGCAAATGTTGAGTTCCTTCAGCCAAGACTGCTTAAAGGGGTTTTAGCTGCAGTGTAGCCCAAATTTGAGGCAAGTGTGCAGACATGTTGCCAGGTGCAACATGCAACCACAGGGAATGACGCGGCTGCCGGAAGGGTGGGGCATTTTCTCCTGAGGAGATTTTATGGGATTAGCCTGAAGTTTAGGTGTAGTGTAGGTAGTGCAGTTTAGTGTAGTGTAGTGTGAGCCCTGCGCAAATTTACCTCCCATGGTAACATGCAAGGCCCGCAGCACAAGGGCTGCTCATCGGCTGCTTTTTCACAACTTGTTGTTTGGACAGGTTGTTGCCTAGAGTGCAGTGTTTGGAGCCAGTTTGCTCTGTATTGCCGTGTCTTCTCATCGTACTGCTTTTGTTTGCTAGTGTCTCAGGTGACAAGTGTCTTAGGTAGTGACTGCAGCTCCCCACCAATAAGGAGATGGAGGAGGCCGCATTGTAGCCTCTTTACCATGGGCAAAGCTCTAAGAAAGGGCAAAACAGAGCTGCTACACATTGACTCATTACAACTCAGTTTTTGCAGCTCTATCTGAAGGTGCCGTAAGCTCAGGCTATTAGCAAGGGTTTAGTACACTTCTGTTGCATAAACACGTCTGAGAGTGGCACTCTCTAGTTGTTACCCCGCAGTGCTGGTGATCTGGCTTGTTTGGGTGGGGATCCATGTACAGGTCAGCAAGCATACCTTATTTGTGCTTGCCGGGCGTTGGGAAGCTCGCATGCATGAAGTCCAGCTTGTTACTCATTGCTAGCAGTGACATCAGGGGTGTTGCGCAGCATGGTGTTGCGCTTGACACCAAATCATGCCATGGGCATTCACAATACCCTGGACCCAGCATGAGGCTTCCAATTCACCTATGGCCAGCACGGGCCCCTTGGTCAGATTATTGCAATGTCCCCAGGAGGAGCACGGAAGGAGCAATGGCGTTTTAGATTCCTTCAGTGTCAGCTGAGTACTGGTGGGTCTGCTCTTTTTGTGGAGCTTGATTGCACACATGTCATACTGTTGAACCCACTGCTAGCACTGTTACAGTAACATATTGGTGATGGCATTTGCTGAGCACTAGGACGACAGGAGGGACTGGGCTGTTGAGCCTTTGCACAGAGGCAAACGTGTTGTGCATAAAGATGAGAGCAGCATCATGCCCTCTGGCACAGGGGAATGCCAATGTGTTGCCAATTTAACATGCTTTGATGTCATATAGATCACCTGCTGTGCATGCCTGATGCTGACGAGTGTGCTTGGGGTCTGCCTATGGCAATGACATTACTTAGTGTACATATACAACGTTGATGGGGCCACTGGGGGGTTTCCTCTCTCAGCCTTGGTCAAGTATGTAGCGTTTGTGTCTGTAGGTGTTGCCGCCAGTCGGGTGGTACTGATGTGGTGGACTTGCCAGACGTCTTGCTTCCGGAAGGTCAGCATTTAGATATGTTTAATTGGAGTCGGATTTTTCTGGTGATTTGTCTGATGATGAACTAATTGCAGTTCCCTATATGGATCCATGGTATGGTCTTTTTATGTTGATGGTCTGGAATCCATTGTATTTGGATCCATCCGATCGATGGTGTGTTTGGTCGTTTCGACCTAGCAGCCCTTTGGGGTTGCCACACCTTAAGTGTTTGTTATGTATGTTGATATGTCTTCATCTGTGCAGCTCTCATCAGTTAGGGACAGCCTTTACAACATTTGATTTGTAGGAGCTACTGTAAGGTATGTACTGCCTTGGTTCAGTTGGTGGTCTGGAGCGGCTCTGTGTGTGAACGTGTGAAATTGAGTGTGTAGACACAGAAGTTGTCCTAGGCACTTGGGGTAGTAAGTGGACTGCTTGTTGGTGTGACCTCCCAGAGGATCCTAGGGTTGCATCCTCGGATCAGGTATCGTATGCGACCTATTATACGTGGATGGCTGAGTGTGTTCACAGCCTGCTAGGTATGTTGATCTGACCGTTGTATAAATCCAGAGCATCTTGCTGATCTCATGAGGTTTAGAGTGGGATCTCACTGGCTGAGTGTTGTGACTGGACGTTGGACTGATGGTGGTACTGTGAGGGCACAGAGGTACTGTAGGAAATGCATGGCATATACCGTTGAGGATGAAAAGCATTTCATGCTGGAATGCCCTGCCTACCAGGAAATCAGATCGGAATTTGGTGAGTTGTTTGATTACTGTGAAGGTGATTTAAGGAAGCTTATGTGTCATCCAAAGCAGCATATGTTGGCGAAGCTGGTACATAAAATGCGTGTCTTCAGAGATGAAGATACTGAGTGGTTGTTTGATCTGCAGCTTGACAGATTTGAATCGAGTGAAGATGAAAGTTGTGGTGATGTTTTTAGTGATGAGTATGAGAACGAATTAGTTGAAGTTGATGATATTAGTCAGTTTGGTTTTTTGGAAGCCCCTTGAGCCTCGTGTTGGCTCCGGGTTTTTCTTTTTTCAAATGTAACATTCAAACGTGAACCTTACATTTCAATTTGTATTGGCAAACGGCATCGGCACGCGTGCGGTGCCACAGTGATCTTATCATTAATATCTGTGATCTTATCATAAAGATCTCAATACTGTAGCTGTTGCGTCACCGTCTCCAGGCACAGCAACAGCTGCTCCGAGCGGGCTGAGTGAAACCCCGTCCAACCTGCAAGTCCACCAGTCCTGCAATGACTGCCTCACATGTCCAACGTCAGCCACAGCTTCGTTGTTACTTGCACAGGGCACCACAGAGCCTCAAATGCTGGCAGCTGTCGGGCGCTGAAGTAGAGCCGTGCAATGTTCATAATGCAAGAGGGTATGGTGCAATTATCTGACAGTGGAAAGGCTCTTGCTGCTGCTGTGTGTGTGTGTGTGTGTGTGTGTGTGTGTGTGAATCTTACATTGGCAAACCCATCGGCACGCGTGCGGTGCCACAGTTCACCACAGGGGTGGCAAAGCCACTAACACAGATAGAACCAGGAAAAAACTGAACACCATCCACCAGTTGAACTCCATGATCATGCATGTCCAAGCAGATACAATGATGTAGAATACTGGCCCTGGAAAAGTGCACACACAAGTTTATTTTTTAATTTTGCTGCTAGTGCAAGGGGAGGTTTAGGAGCTGCAAGTAAGGCAGCTCCCCGCATGGGCCACTATCTCTTAGGTGCATTCAAAATGAAGAGCAGACAGGGAGCAGCCACACACGGCAATGGTGGTTATGACCTATGGCAGCCAAAGCCCACGACAAGTGGCAGGCAGTGGCAGACATGTTGATGAACCTAACAGTGGCAGACATGCTGCAGGTCATCCAGACTGGCAGCAGCTACAATGTGGTTTCCTGGTGACTCACCAAGTAGATAACAGATCATCTTCTGTCCCATGCTGGTAGGGAGGCATTCAAGCAGGCTGCAATATCCCGAGCAAGTCGTTCAATTAGAAGCTCAGGGCATGACGGGTGCCAGATGCCATGTCATGCATTTGTCAGTTGTATGCCGCCCCTTCTGACCGTGTATTTGGTCAAGCAAATATGTGGGCCATGATACTCGATTACTCTATTGGATCCATTTTCAGTAGCTTGAACAAGGCCAGGATCACGGCCTGTTTGGTTCGTGTTGACTCCCACTTCAGATTGTGACGCCTGCCTCAAGTACTCAAAGCATAAGCATGTCAGTAAAATATGTAGCTTCCCGAGGACACACAAGGTACAAAGAAGACTAAACCGGAGTAGCACGAATGTGGCAGACATGTTTTTGTCCGCCCTCTTGAGATATCGACTTCAGCCGACGCGCCCATGTTAGTGACTGACAGCGTTTGACAAGGATGGTGTTGACAAGGACAGCTGAGGGCTACATTCTAGAGACATATCAGTGCATAATGAACCCCTTAAAGCAGCTTCTGCCTCCTTGACCGCTTAAGATCATGTATTGTTAACGTCCTGAAGCCGGTTCCACAACCTCCTCTGGAACCAGAACTAGACTTGAACAAGGCCTCTGGAACCAAACTTTTCTGGGGGAGACCATGCCATGTCGATGCGCAGCATGGACCCAAGCAGGAGGCGGGGGTCCAGGGGGGAGGAACAGCCCCCTGGTGGGGTCTGGGGCGAAGCCCCAGAAGCCAGCGATGATTTGTACTTATTACAACCAATTGTACAATGGAAAATGCTATTCTTGCACTCAGTTGAGCACTCTACACTTTGTAATAAACTTGCTGGAACCAGCATGTGACATGTTGGCCAGAGGGTGGCCCAGGGCTGGAACCAGGAACTGACATGTTTGGCATCGCTGGAACCGCGGAACTGAGCACATTTTGCCCTGGAACCGGAACCTGGAACCGGCTTCAGGACGGTATATTGTGTGCCGGGGGGCTAAATTGGCGTGTGTCAGTGAGACATGCGGTGCGCGACAGCTCTTGGCGCCAACCCTAGTTAACTTCGCGCCGGTTCTTCACATCGAGAATTCCTGGGCCAATAGCGCACGTTTCTACGTCTTCGTTGGACATACGTTATGCTGGACTGCGAGTTGGGTAAAGATAGATGGATCGACATGGCAGCGGGTTTGTGGTCGCGTGCAACTCTGCGTTCTCAATCATTTCGCTACCGCAGGAAGCTATCATTACTTCAAGACCCCAAAACCGGTTTAAAGCAACACAAGTATCCTTCCTCCTTTCACTCCTTCAAAGCAACACCCACATGCTTCCTCTTTCACATTGTCGCAGCGAGGGAATCCACCAGCTGTCACTGCAGGTATATCAGGAAAATCAGTACGGTAAGACTTAGATGCCCCATCGGAAGTGCACAGCATTTGCAGACCACTACTGTTTCCCTCTCTGAACCCGACCAATCTGCCTGGATACAGACAAAACGCAGCGTTACATACCCCAAACCTTTGTCGTCACGAAGTTCGATTCCTCCATGTAATTTACTCTCTGTTCAAACTTAGATACACGAACATGAACCCATCCTATGCCTGGTGCCTTCTTGCAACCTCTGTGAAGCAAAAACAAACAAACCAATTTTAACGTCCGGGTCCAAGACCGGAAGTCAGACTGACTTATCGGACGGCCTTGCGGTGACGGTGTTGCCCAGTTGATCAGACCGTTAGCCCATTGAACAGACGAATCCATTGTCTAGGCAACGCGGATACCTGTAACCTTTTTCTTGAGAGGCCCCGGCTAAGGGCGGCGAGGAGACCGGGACTCGAACACCGGATCTGAGGATTCGAAGTCCTCTGCTCTACAGTTGGTTGCAAAAGTTTTGGCCGGAACATAAGGCTGGGGTTTAAGCAGCAGCAGCAAGACCTGATTTACAACCATTTATGTTTAAGAAAGTAAACAGGCAGAGCATCAATGTGCTGCAGTTAGTATGCCCAAGTGGTGCCACAAGTAGCCTCGCACGCGAGACGTCCCGAGTTCGAGCCCCGGGCGTGCCCTATAAATATACTATATAAAAGCCAGCCAGCCAGCCTTAGCCTTAGCCGCAGACGCAGACCAGCAAGCCTCCCCCCTGTTCCTATAGCCCTCCTGCTTTTTTTAACCTGGCTCTCCCCTTCCACCTCTGCCCCTCCTGTGGTTGCCAGCCCCACACCCCATCTGCTCCCCTCCCATAGCCCTCTCAGCTCAGCCTTGCACTTGCCCCAACTTCTCGCATGCCCTGCCTACCCCCACCTGCCCTGCCATTGAACTGGTATAGCCCCTGCACCTGCTTCACACCTGGTCTATATGCTACTGCCCCTAAACAGTAAAGAAAGGGCACCTGTGCCTGCTGGCAGTTCTCAGCATTTACCCCCTTAAAAAGCAGCAAAAATGCCTCCGCTGTCTCCCTTGCAAGACCCCTGCTATTCTCAGCAGCCAAGCAACACAGAGCAACAGAGATGCTGACCGCACCCATTGGTGACAACCTGGACCTCATACAGAAGCTGCCTGTGCAAGAGAGCAATGAACGGCCATGCCATTTCACAGAAGCAGACCATTTCCTAACAAAATCTGAGTTTTGGGCCAAAACTTTTGCAACCAACTGTGTCCAATGTTTGCACCTCCTGTTTCCTCAAGTGCAAGCAGAGATAACAGCTGTGTCTAGCCTGTTGCAAAGAACTTGTTGATGCAATTATTGCCTGCTGTGCTAAATTGGTGGCAACCGCAACCGCATTGAGAAAGTGCTTGAGCTGACTTTTCAGATTTTGGTCAAAAGTGGGTACGCCCCTGTGGTCACCTGAGTTAGGGTGCATGGAATGGAACTTCTCCCATTTATCAGCAAGCTTTCCTTGGCTTTACAGTACCATGTCACTAGCTGCAGTCATGCATGCTCTGCACAGCAGGCCCCACATTAGCTATCCCTGCAATGCTGAGCATTGCTACAGGCAGCAAAAAGTGTGGTTTTCAACATGGATGCTTCCCCTGCTGGAGGGGCCCTGCTTCTGGCAATCTTACCATAAGCTTCAAGGTCACTGCCAAGGATTCAGTATTAACAGAAGCTGGTGTGCTTTGCATGCCAGTTTGATGGTAGGAAGCTTCCTTCTACATGCTGCAATCAGCGGCGGGCGAGACGGGCCTATGCTGCAAGGCTGTCACCCACGCTGTCACCACCAATTTGGAGGACTGTTTTCTTTGTCACCTGTCACTGCTTGAAACAAGGTCTAGCATACCACAGAGTTGTTCACTGGGCCAGGCTTGTTGTAAAACAAGACATGTTACGCATATCCCTTCGGTGCAGCACCACCTTCTAGACCCGACGTGCCCTTGCTACTGCTGTTTTAACACTTTCCACCAGATCTTGCCATGATAGTGCTAGCAGATCTCTCAACAACCTCCTCAAAGCATATGTTTTTATTCAGCACCGCTCCCCCTTTCTACAATACCACATCGGCTATGCCAATCATGCTCCACCTGCAGAGAACAGCAGCTCGCTACATGTGCTGGGGGTATACCCTGCTTTGGGGGCGCCAGATATGCCCTTTGGGTATTCCGCATGGCACAGGCAGCTTCAGAGACAGCCCCTGCTCCAGCTGTAATGTCCTATGGCATGTGCTACCAGGGGAAGTGTGCAAGTCAAGGTATCTCAGTTGTTGGTATTTGCTTAGTGTACTGCTGCAGCTGGTGAGGGTAGGGGTAGGAAGGGCCCCCGTCATGGGTTGCCAGCACATGCAACAATTTATTCACCCTGGCTGTGACTGTTGCATAGGTCCAGCCCCTGGTACCTTAAACCAGCCCTGCCCCAAGCCAAAGCCCTTGCCTCTGTCAAACAGCAGCAGCAGAACCAATGTCCACTGTGTCCAATGTTTGCACCTCCTGTTTCCTCAAGTGCAAGCAGAGATAACAGCTGTGTCTAGCCTGTTGCAAAGAACTTGTTGATGCAATTATTGCCTGCTGTGCTAAATTGGTGGCAACCGCAACCGCATTGAGAAAGTGCTTGAGCTGACTTTTCAGATTTTGGTCAAAAGTGGGTACGCCCCTGTGGTCACCTGAGTTAGGGTGCATGGAATGGAACTTCTCCCATTTATCAGCAAGCTTTCCTTGGCTTTACAGTACCATGTCACTAGCTGCAGTCATGCATGCTCTGCACAGCAGGCCCCACATTAGCTATCCCTGCAATGCTGAGCATTGCTACAGGCAGCAAAAAGTGTGGTTTTCAACATGGATGCTTCCCCTGCTGGAGGGGCCCTGCTTCTGGCAATCTTACCATAAGCTTCAAGGTCACTGCCAAGGATTCAGTATTAACAGAAGCTGGTGTGCTTTGCATGCCAGTTTGATGGTAGGAAGCTTCCTTCTACATGCTGCAATCAGCGGCGGGCGAGACGGGCCTATGCTGCAAGGCTGTCACCCACGCTGTCACCACCAATTTGGAGGACTGTTTTCTTTGTCACCTGTCACTGCTTGAAACAAGGTCTAGCATACCACAGAGTTGTTCACTGGGCCAGGCTTGTTGTAAAACAAGACATGTTACGCATATCCCTTCGGTGCAGCACCACCTTCTAGACCCGACGTGCCCTTGCTACTGCTGTTTTAACACTTTCCACCAGATCTTGCCATGATAGTGCTAGCAGATCTCTCAACAACCTCCTCAAAGCATATGTTTTTATTCAGCACCGCTCCCCCTTTCTACAATACCACATCGGCTATGCCAATCATGCTCCACCTGCAGAGAACAGCAGCTCGCTACATGTGCTGGGGGTATACCCTGCTTTGGGGGCGCCAGATATGCCCTTTGGGTATTCCGCATGGCACAGGCAGCTTCAGAGACAGCCCCTGCTCCAGCTGTAATGTCCTATGGCATGTGCTACCAGGGGAAGTGTGCAAGTCAAGGTATCTCAGTTGTTGGTATTTGCTTAGTGTACTGCTGCAGCTGGTGAGGGTAGGGGTAGGAAGGGCCCCCGTCATGGGTTGCCAGCACATGCAACAATTTATTCACCCTGGCTGTGACTGTTGCATAGGTCCAGCCCCTGGTACCTTAAACCAGCCCTGCCCCAAGCCAAAGCCCTTGCCTCTGTCAAACAGCAGCAGCAGAACCAATGTCCACAGTTGGTTGCAAAAGTTTTGGCCGGAACATAAGGCTGGGGTTTAAGCAGCAGCAGCAAGACCTGATTTACAACCATTTATGTTTAAGAAAGTAAACAGGCAGAGCATCAATGTGCTGCAGTTAGTATGCCCAAGTGGTGCCACAAGTAGCCTCGCACGCGAGACGTCCCGAGTTCGAGCCCCGGGCGTGCCCTATAAATATACTATATAAAAGCCAGCCAGCCAGCCTTAGCCTTAGCCGCAGACGCAGACCAGCAAGCCTCCCCCCTGTTCCTATAGCCCTCCTGCTTTTTTTAACCTGGCTCTCCCCTTCCACCTCTGCCCCTCCTGTGGTTGCCAGCCCCACACCCCATCTGCTCCCCTCCCACAGCCCTCTCAGCTCAGCCTTGCACTTGCCCCAACTTCTCGCATGCCCTGCCTACCCCCACCTGCCCTGCCATTGAACTGGTATAGCCCCTGCACCTGCTTCACACCTGGTCTATATGCTACTGCCCCTAAACAGTAAAGAAAGGGCACCTGTGCCTGCTGGCAGTTCTCAGCATTTACCCCCTTAAAAAGCAGCAAAAATGCCTCCGCTGTGTCCCTTGCAAGACCCCTGCTTTTCTCAGCAGCCAAGCAACACAGAGCAACAGAGATGCTGACCGCACCCATTGGTGACAACCTGGACCTCATACAGAAGCTGCCTGTGCAAGAGAGCAATGAACGGCCATGCCATTTCACAGAAGCAGACCATTTCCTAACAAAATCTGAGTTTTGGGCCAAAACTTTTGCAACCAACTGTACCAATTGAGCTACCCCCCCCCCAAACAGCAGCCTACTATACAAACACATCAAACAAACAAACAAACAAACAAACATTCAGACATCAGCATATCAGCAGTAGCCATGCAGCGTGCATAGTACAGGTAGGGAGCGAGCAGGTCCAAACCATAACACCTGCTCTGAGTAACCATAGTACTGTATCTTCACCACTGCCAGCCCACTCCCTGCCAGAATTCAAGTGTGCACAAGTCCAAAGTCATGCCCCAGCAGCCCCAGCCCAGGGTTCTGCTGCACCTGTGGAGACCATGTGCCAAGAGCCGCCAATAGGATCCAACATCACAAGTCACAATAAAACCGTAGCTGCATTCCCTTGGCAGCAGTCCAGTGCAGTCTCTAACAGCAACGAAAACACAGCTGTTAAAAAACACAGTGGCAACAACCCCAGCCTGATACATGACCTCGCAAGCGAAGCACATCCCATGATCACCCCTCCAGCATCTCTGCATATAGCACATCTTTCCAACATTAGCCATAACACATAACAGATGAAACATCATGTAACCTGCCTGTGCTTTACTTTGCCTGCCGCTGATCAAGTACCGGTAATCTGCATATTCTCGTCATGTATGTCCCTTAACTCCTTATTTCCAAGCACGCCACCTTGAACTGACTGTCTCATGACACTTGGCTCAGCAAGGACGACAGATGACATTCTGGCCCCCTTTCAACAAGGCAAACCACAAACCGTTTTGAAACGCCACACCCCGGGCCCTGGCAACACTTACCACCACCTGCTGGCAGCTCATGCATAGTTCTGCCCTTGGAACTATGGTGTACTCCCTCATTCTGCAAGCTCCTTGACGACGTAAGACACCGATTAATGCACTACATCCATCCTACAGAGTCGATCAAGCAGCACCCCGTTGGGCGGTGCAATCAATGCATCATATACATCAATTAGGGTGCCTCAGCAGCCACCATACATGCAACAGTACTCCATGGATGTTTATGAAGGATGCCAGTAAGCAGTGAGCAACAGTTAGCCTCCGCAGACCTTTCAAGACAGAACCCCAACCTGGCTGCTGCAGACTAGACTCAGCGGCTGCACTACAGCCTGCCTGCACAGCCCCAGAAACAAAACTGCACCAGCAGCACAGCTGCAGCGGCGAAAGGCACGGAGCATCATGAAATCATCCCACACCATTCCGAGAGACACAAGGCCAAAGCCGCAGCTGGACAACTGCATGTGGCAAGGCATGAGCATTGCCACGTCAACACAGCCAACGTAAGAAGTTCTGTCAACCAAGGTATCATTCACGGCCATTTGCACAAAGCAGACACATACATTGACACCCGTGCAGGGCCCATCCATCCTTCTGTAATCTGCCAAATCTGTATAATAGTCAAGTATATGGTTGTCAATCACCTGCAGTTCCATTCCAGATACCCCATGCACACTTGAACCCCAACCACGGTGCTCGAGACCCAAAGACCATAATGTTCTGCATTGCCAATATCAAGAGGCAAAGCAGGAGTGCGACACTCCTTCATTAGCCCTAGTGCTTGCCGATGCTGGCAGGACACAGCTCCTTCACTTTCTCGCAGCCATACTATTGAAGAGCAGCAACACAGAATTTGCTGGTTACTAAAGCCATGTCTGCGCCGCCTTGTGATGTGTTCTTGCCCGTCTCTTGCCCCGTTTCAGCACGCAACCAACAATACAGAGGAGAGATAGATCTCACAGGTAACCCCACCCCAGACCCACTACATGTGATCATCTGCACCACACCAGTGGGGCCTTGCTGACCTGACAACCCAAAACATAGCCACCAATATGGCAACTACCTGCCCATAAATACACATGTACACACACTAACCATGCTACACTGCTAAGCTTTCAAAAGCTGGATTACAAGGACAACACTATGGCACCATAGTCCCGAGCAATCGCTTTACCCTGCCCCATATGCTGGCGCCTAGAAGCCATAGCCGCAAAGAAGCCAAATGCTCCTGGGACCTGAACCCAACCCAGCAAGTAAACAAGTCGCCTCCTGAGCATGGCTGCTTAACCGGGCGCTTGCCATACATCCGAAACCAGTCTCTAACATTTCTTACAAGGCCCAAGAGCTTCCTCAACCACTCCGCCATCATTCTGCTGCTGTAGCTACTGCAGGCAGATGAAATGGTCCTGTTGCTGCTGCTTCAAGGCCCATTCAGCAAAATGCAGTGGCAGCCATCAGCCTGGGTATGTGCTAGTGGTCTGGCATGAGGCCGGAAGGTCCAGCAGGGGCCAGCTGCCCAGCGGTCAGCGCAGCAGCCTCACGGTGTCCCCCTCCTGCTACTGCTGCTGCTGTGCCAGCTCCTGCTGCTCCTCCTATGGCCAGACCGGCGGCTGCATTGCTTATGCCAGTGGCTCCCTCAGTGGCACCTGGAGCAAGCAGCAGCAGCACAAGCCAATACAAGTAATATGCATGAGCCGTCAAGACCAAAAGCAAGAGAGTCAGACGATTGTCAACACACGCACAGCTCCAGACATGTCAGATGCTTGGGTCGCCACAGTCAGAATGGAACAGAGCAGGGGCATGAATCTAGATTAGCACCACTAGCTGTAGCTATATGCACAAGATACTGTTTTATACCTGCAAGCTGGTCAGAAGATGCCATGCTCCACATGAAGGCACATTTAACCTCTCAAAAAGAAAACTACCACCAGCACATACATTCCACTGGGAATATCATCTTGGGAGTGGTGGCAACAGTCTAGTTGCCATCCCACCCCACAGACCAGTGCAGAAAGCCTCAAGACTACTTGCTGAATAGCACTAAGCCAAAGCACCTGTATAAACACATATCTGTTGCTCCTTTACATACCTGATCCCCCTGTAGTCTGCACGCCACCAGCATCCATAGCCAGCATCCTCAGCACATAGCTGTCATCATGGATCTCAAAGGGCGAGCTGCACAGCAAGAAAAGCACATGTGTACATTATCAGCAGTTACCAGCGCTCTCCCATTCAAGCAGTGCCTTGATGCTTCCACGGAAAGTTTGCAACCAACACCATCGCTAGACCTGAGGCATGCAGCTGTGCGAGCATGTGTGTTGTGCATCCCATTGTAATGCTTGAAGCAGAGTCATCTCAGGGCCAGACATGTTTCAGGGAAGGTCTCCTGCTCTGTGCTTCCTAGGCATCTTCGCCTCAATCAACATACTTCACAGAGGCGGTCCACAAGTGCCTAACAGGCTGCAAATGGCTTGTCACGCGTGCAAACAATACTACGCTACCAAACCCGTTCCCATTTTTACAGCTGCTAGCTTTGCAGAGCCTCAAAATATTATATTACATAAGCATATTCTGTTTAAAAAGTAGCACCCAGATCCCTACACACACCCTACAGTGCCAACAGAGACCCCAAATCCCCAGCACCCAATGCAAAAATCCTCAAAACCATCCTTTTTGTGTCAGTTGCATGCTGCAGTGCCTGTCATGGGTGCATCCACAACCCCTCCCTCGACTCCCCCGCACCCCCAACTCGATGCACCCACACCCGCTCAAAGCCACCACCCGCACCACCCCCTGCTCCCTAGTCACCTGTAGAAGTCGAATGTCACCTCCTTCATGTCTTCACTGATCTGCACTTCTACGGTAGCATCCTGCTTGGCCTGCACCAGGATGAATGGCAGCTGTAGTGCTGTACCTGTGGCACTGGCCCCCGCCTGGTTGCGCTGCAGCAAGTGCTTGAGCGCCTTCTGCTGCTCAATCAGCTCCGCCACCGACTCGGCCTTGCGCTCCACGCTGTGTGCTAGGTTAGTCTTCTCTGCTAGCAGCCGCTGCACTGGGGTGCTGCCGCTGCGGTTCTGCGGGAAGCCCTTCCACATGATGGCCTTCTTCTCCTTAGCAATGATGTCCAAGGCCATGAGCACATTGATAGCGTCATACACACGCCTCCGGATGTTCTTCTCGTCATAGCATACACCCTCCTCATGCGGATCGCCCCGCATCTCATTTACCAGCTCATCCGCCACCTCATTGTAGGTGGTGGTGCCCTTGCTCTCCACCTTCTCGCAGACTTTCATACTGAAGTGGCGCAGGCCCTTGCTGGCTTTGCCAGTGCCGGGGCCACTGCCGCCCCCGCTGCCACTAGCTGCTGCTGCCGCTGCTGCTGCCATGGTTGCAAGGCCAGAGTGATGGTTTTGATCGCCTCTGCCTGACCGTCTGCGGCGGCAGTTGCTGGTGCCCTCATCCTCTTCTGCGCCTGCTGCTCCCAGGCCATAACCAGGGAGCTCTGGAGCATGGCCTCCATCACTAGCGTTGCTGCTAGATGGGCCCAGACCGGCTAATGTGTGTATGCCGGTGCGCGCTGCTGAGAGTATGGCCTGGGCTTCCATGACTGCAACATCTGCTGCCTGGTTAACTGCAGCTGCCTGAACAATTTCGGCTTCCGCTAGAAGCTGATTAGCCTCCTGAACCTCGACGGCGTTGACGATGCGCTCTTCATCATCTTGCTCCTGTCCCTGAGCTGGCATGGCTTCCGTAGGCACCTCTGCTGGGTCGCGAGTCTGCTGCTGTGGGATGCCCGAGCTCTCAAGCTCCGCTAGTACTGGCATGTGTGAAGGAGGCCCATAAGCTGGTGGTCGTGTAGGTGCAAGATCGTCTGCTAGCATAGCTCCACCTGCAGAGTGAAATTTGACGGATCATCGTTATTGGTGCCACAAGACAATCGCTGAGGCAGCTGCATCCCAGCGCACCTCTCCAAGATTCTGTCTTGATCTCTGGCAAGGGCAAGCCGACTTGCTGCACAAACTGGTACATTCCCTGCGAGACCCATAACCTCAGTATAACTATCGGAGCTCAAATCCTTGAGAGTTCGACACAAGTGGTCGCCTGCACTTACTGTTTCTTGCAGGTCCTTGTACAGCTCATCTTGCAGGCTGCTTGGCACTGCCAGCACGCTTGGCCCAGCTGCGTGAGCCGAAGGCGCGGCAGCCATATGAGAGTGCCCGAAACAAAGAGCAGCCAGCTTGAGGGAGGATCTCTAAGGGGTGGCACTTCGTCCAGTATCTCCTCAACGCATGAGGGGATACTAATAAGGTGGGCCCACAGGGACGCACTACTACACGAACACAGGTTGCAACAGGGCAAAATTAATGACGGGTTCCTCGCACATCAAGAACATATCAAGTGGAGACAGTCCTTCACGAGGCACGTAACCTTCAAGAGGTATTCTTTCCACTATGGATTGTCCATCGAAGGGTCTTTCGCTAGCAAGATGGTCCAGGAGAGTTTGGCCCTGGGAAATGGGATCCTCACCAGACTAGGCTAGAGTTCGAACTGGGTGTGCAGCAGAGGGGTTCTGCAACAGACTGGGCCAGCCAGTATGAACACTTTCCTACAATCCGCCTACGCACGGTAGACATCTCAAACTGGTGTGGAGGCATATTCGATACCTGCGGTTTGCAACGCTTACGCCAGGGATTGGTCTACAGAGCATGCATCTAGACCGGGACATATTCCACCCGCCGAGCTGCAGGAGTAGGCCCTCATGCGCATTCTAATATACTTTGTGCATGGGATGGGTCGCCGTTGGACATGATGTGAAGGGTTCTTGAGGGCAAGGACACATCAATCGGCACTGTTCCCACTGCCTCCTTCCGGATAAGCGCAGTCCCCGTCTATGATATGCTGACTGGAAAGCTGGATGCCCTGCACTCTCCCCCTCCAAGGCTACCTGTGTACTCAGTCGCTTATTCACAGGTGTGCTTGTGTTTGCTAGGTTGCACGTGACAGCAACTGCCAGCCAGTGCATGAATCTCTATGAGATGCAAGTTCAGTCCACATAATCTACCAGCGGGAGCTTCTAATATCACTCCCCTCGACTACACTCCCCAATCACTGTTTGGAACTAGCACGATGTTTTCTCAGGCCAACTGCTTGGCCCTGCTCTGCCCTGCAGGCAAAGAGTCATGGCCGGGGTCTCAGGAGCCATGGCAGGATGGCATTTGGTGCCATCGTGCTAACCTTGGTAACCTGTGTCTTGACCATGGAGCTATGGAGCTGGCATAATGTGGCTCCTTCAGATCAACATAAGTATGTGCTGATCATTGACAGTGGAAGTTCGGGCACACGGATGTAAGTGCTGCATCTGGTTTGAAGCGTTCATAGCACTTATGCGCACCTTCTGGATAGCATGGATCTCGTGGCAAGTGTGCCTTCAACCCATGCCGATGTCCATCAGGCCAATGGCGGTAACAATGCTGGAAATTTCTTGGCACAGCATGGCTTAAATGATTGACGAGCAGCTCTTCCACGGCAGCCCTAGCTGACAAGGTTCGGTCAAGCTCCAGCGGCAATAAGGAGCAACATAAAGGGCAAGATGTCCGGCATCCCTTTATGGTGTTCAACCAATTCACCTGGTGGTCGACTGACAATAGCATTTAGAGGGGATTGCTTCATGATGTGCCCAGACTGCTTGACCTGTCCTCCATGCTGGTGTCTGAACAGGTATGCCTACACCTGGAGCACTGCTGAAACTTCACAGCTCCCTGTGTTGACTGCCATCCCCCCAGACGCCGCAGCAGACAAGGTCCCACACACGGCTGAGAAAGGTGAGAGCCCAAGCATCATTTGCCCTGGTTGAGCTGGCTGGAGCCACAAGGGTGGCATGTGTGCTCTTACCATATAAATAGAAAGCACGTGCATGGTCCTAGGGCACCGGTTCACCAATTTACTTAGTGCTCATGCACCTGGCAGCTTGACTGCCATGCTTCCGCAGTCAAAGCGATCGCTGGCACTGGTTGGCTGTGATTTGCGGCTGCGCCGTTGAAGCAGGGGTTTTCTCATTGTGATGTTGTTAACTACTCATCTAGAGAACTTGTTGTAGCAGCGGTATCTGAATCTTACTGGTATGTCTGGCTTAATGATATTCTATAGACAGTCAGGGAATAAACAGTTTGTTGTCAGAAAAGGGCTGATGGATGTAACTTTTTACCAAAATGTTGTGGGCTAGCTGCTGAAGGCAAGGCCACAACAGACATGCAGCTAACAGTGCCATCACTTGCTATTGCTGATGTATCACTCCATTTCCATCCACGCTTAAACCAGTGGTTATGACCCCTAGCGGCACCCGCTTGTGGGATGGCTGAACACAATGCCTCTCCTTCCCTTGCCCGCGCCTCCACCAGGGATGTACCATCGAGTGGAGACACAGCCAGGCCTAGATACCTTCGTTGGTCAGCCCCAGGCGCTTAGGGTATCAGCACTGCAGCCACTGTTGGAGTGGGCCCAGGCCGTAGTGCCTCTCGCAGCACATGCCACCACTCCGGTGTTCCTGCTGGCCACTGGTGGTGTGCGGCGCCTGCATCTTAACCAGCAGCAGCAGCTCATGGAGGAAATACGGGCAGTGCTAGGCACTTCTGGATTCAAGTGAGGGGGACCATAAGGGGGTTGGGCGAATGGGATAGCGGGAGACGGTGACCAGAGAGGGGGAGAAGGCAGGCAATATGGAAGGTTCTGCGCACATTTGGCAAGCACGCCTAGGGTAGCAGTCACTTACGAGGCATTGGACTATGGGTCTATAAGCAGGGTCCCACGGGGCAATGCCACATGATCTGCTATCATCATCCTGCTGGCCATTCTCTGCTATGTCACCTACGCCCATTGCCATCCTTCACCTACCCTTTTTCTTGGCCATTCGCTGTTTGTCCTGCCTCTATGGAAGATCATATGTGTATGTGACCCTATGGGTCAGTTGTTATGCATCATCTTGACATTCCTGTGTTTGTTGCCTAACCTGATGTATGCTGTGTGTTGCCGAAGGTTTGATTCGGGCTGGGCCAAGACCATCAGTGGCACCGAGGAGGCCATTTACGGCTGGGTGGCTCTCAACTACCAGGAGGGTCTGCTGCACAGGTGGCCCACCTCAGCCCAGAACCCCCAGGCTGCTACCAAAACCCTAGGTGCCCTGGACCTTGGCGGTTCCTCTTTGGAGGTTGCCTTAGAGCTAGCCAGCAGCCCGGAAGGGAGCAGCCCGGAGCACCTGCAGGGGCAGCTGCTGCAGAGCTTGGTCAATGTGACTGTAGCTGGGACAACACACTGGCTCCATGTGCATATGTTCAAGGGGTATGGGCTGAATGAGGTGTATGATAGGGGGGTCGCATTACTGCTGGATGATCACAGGAAGAAGAGGGAGGAGGAGGGGGAGCATGAGAGGCTGTTAGAGCTGGAACGGCAGAAGCAGTTGGAGCTGGAGCGCCAGAAGCAGCACCAGCAGGAGCATGAGAAGGAGCAACTCCAGCAGCAGCGGCTAGTGGGTGCCAGCAGTCCTGTGGTGCAGAATAGTACTGAGCTGCTCCCGAATGCTACCATCCAGGATCAGATGAAGGCAGAGCTGGCAGAAGCTGCTGCTGGTGCTGCTGCCGCTGCTGCTGCAGGCGGGCAACAGCCACCTCATCTTGAAGCACAGCAGCAGCAGCAGCAGCAGCACGACGAGGAGGCTGCTGCTCCAGCAGGGTCAGCGCCTATGCTTAGCAGTAGCATAAGCGCAAGTACTGGAGCTCCTCAGGAGGGCAACAGCAGTGGTGGAAGCGGCAGCTTAGAAGGGCACCACAGTGCTATTGCTCCTTCATTAGCAGGGGCTGGTGCTCTGGTGGGTCAGTCAGCACCAGGAGCGGCACCTGGCAGTGCAGCAGCAGGCTTTGCAGGAGCTGCTGTACAGGTTGTACCTGCCGCAAACAGCAGCAGTGTGCGCGGTGCGACAGCGGCTGGGGGTTCCTCACTGGGGCAGGGAGGGTCGGGGCCTTGGGGAGTGTGGGACAGCCAGGTTGCAGAAGGTGTAGCTCCCAGCAACAGCAGCAGCAGCAGCAGAAAGAGTGGCAGCGAGACCAGCAGCAGCAGGGGAAACAATGCGGATGGTGGTGCTAGCGAGGGAGCAGTTGGCAGTAGTGAGGATTCTGCTTCAGCAGGCCAGGAAGGAGTTGAAGTTGCTGCATTTGGTGCTTCTGTGGGTGTGAAGCCCCGTGCTGCTGCAGAGGTGATACAGCAGGGGAGTCCAGCAACTGGAGGGGTGATGACGGAATCACTGCTACAGCCTCAACAGAAGGAGCATGTTGAGGAGCATCAACAGGATGCAGCGATAGAGGAGCTTGTTCCGCTTCCTGTTCGGGTAGCTCGCAGGACATCGGCAGCAGCAGCAGCCACAGGGGAAGAAGGAGCACCAGCAAGGGGAGGCCATGGAGTGCCTTGGCAGCCTAAGGCTTACAGAGGGTCTGTAGGCACTGCTCCTGCTGTTGATGGTGGCCGTTGGGATGGCTATCAGCGGGTGATTCCTGTATTGCGTGTGTCTGCTGTTGCCCGTCATCAACGGCGCTTGCAGCAGCAGCAGTACCGCCTAAACGTGCTTCAGCTGTGGCTGCTGGACGGGGCGCTGCCTGCACTGCTGGGAGCACAGCAACCAGCAGCAGGAAGTATTACCACTGGGATGGAAAAGTCCGGTAAGCAGGCGGGGCAACCCACGAGCTCTCGAGAGGAGGGGGCTTCTGATAGTAGTGGTGCGGCTCCTGTGGGATCAGCCGGTGGTTCTTGGAGTAAGGCCATCCTAGCAGCTTCACCAGCAGCATCTGAGGCCCAAGTGGCTGTAGGCTGGCAGCAGAAGGTGCAGACGTTATGGCACTGGATTGGTGCTGCTGCTGCTGCGGATGTACCTGCTGGGAAACATGCATCGGCAAAGACAGCGCCAGGAGCAGCAGCAGCAGCAGCCAAGGTATTGCGGCAGTTGCTTGGTGAGTTTCCAGTGGGAGTAGAGCCAGTCGCATTGAGCAAGAGGAATCGGGTCTCATCGAACGATCTTGTGTCTGCGAAAGCTGTTCAGGACACCATCTCTGGGGCAGGAGAGCCGCAGCTAGGTCCAGGGGGAGGGGGTACTTTGTCCTCTTACAGGGGCTGGGGAGCACCACCAGCAGCAGCAGTGGACGTACCTGGCAGATCTGGAGCTGCAGATGGGACAGCAGCTGACGGCAGTGGTGCTGCTGGTGCCATTGTGGACATGGCTGAAGCTGCTGCGGCTCTTGGTGCTGGTGGCGGCCCTGCTGCTCATGGGTTGGATGTATGGATGGACCCGCTGCCCCACCCATGCCTACATAGCGGCTACAAAGCAAAGTACAAGCGAGTGGTCTACAATGGGGTAGTGCCGGATCCAGCACAGGTGGGCTGCTCTAGGTGTCTTACCTGGTGTGGATGGTGAGGGCGCAAGGTGGTAATAAGGGTGGCTTTTGCATTGCCTCTTTCACCGTGCAGTCCAGGTAGTAATTCCATCCTTGACTGCTACGCCTTTCTTGCTGCTTTTCCATGTGTTTCATCTGTCTTTCACCATTCTTTCGGTCAGCCAGAATGGCACAACTGCTGTTTGCACTTTCCCTAGTCACGCTTCTGTTTCTGGCCGCTGGTTTCCTCATCGGTGCTTTATGTGAGCGTAACTACAATCCCGTCTCCTTGGCCAAGCGTCTGTGGATAAGCCCAGCGTCTTGTGCTGTTACGCTTTGCACCCAGCATAAACAGCACACAAGATTGCACCATGAGGCATTCTATCATGATACATCACAGGCATTTAAATGTTTTGAACGATGTGTGTCTGCCCATGGAAGGCATGCAGCTCTAGGATAGAGGCCCTCAGGCCTAGGCTGCTCAGTGGGGACAGCAGAGTAGTGGTTGCTTCTGCGAGAGGTGCATTACGGCTACCAAACTCTACTTCAGAGGTTTGCAACTGCTATGAGTTTTCTGTAGCATGCATTATCTGCCTCTGAAGGGCCTTGCACTCACTACCACCAGGGCGTGCACGTTGCTGGTACATCAAAGCAAAGAGCCAATGATAGAAAGCGACGCAGCCTATCCCACAGCAGTGGAACTACGTTGCCTGCTGAGCATTACATGCTCATGCTGCACCAGCGGCATTTCTGCTTTGTATAGTTCAAACACTCAGCAAACCGCCATTTGTCTCCAATTGCTGCTGCTATGTTGATGCTGCGCAGGTTGTACTCACCGGCGCCCCTGACTGGTCTGCCTGCCAGGCCCTCATAGCGCGTGTCGTCAATGCCACCGCCCCCTGTACTCCCCACCTCACCCCTCATCACCCCCGATGCCACCTGGGTGCACCCCAACCCTCCCTGCAAAGCACACAGTTTGTTGCGCTAACAGGCTTTTACGTGGTCTCAAAGTTCCTAGGCTTGACCCCTGCATCAGCATTAGAGGAGCTGCAGGGAGCTAGTCAGCAGCTATGCAGCAGGCCATGGTCTTGGGTGGAGGGGGAGCTTGGGGGCCATATTAATAGGGAGAGGTACTGCACCTGGGGCCCGTATGTGATGCTGTTGCTGCGGGAGGGGCTGGGGCTGAGGGCGGGTGAGGGGCAGGTGCGAGTGGGGTCAGGGGAGGTGGGGTGGCCATTGGGGGCAGCGCTGGTTGAGGGGGGTAAGTTAGCAGATATGATGCTGGTGGGGAAGAGCGTGCAGCGAAGCAAGAAGAAGCATGGGTTGGGAAGGAGGGGTCGGCAGCACCGTACTCGGAAAGGGCAACTGACACAGCAGACATTGGGATCAGGGACCTCTGATTCATCATTGCAAGCAGCACCACCACCAATAGGGGCTGGTGCTACTGGTGATGGAAGCCTTGAAACCAGCAGCAGTAGCAGCACTAGCAACACAGGCAAGCCAAGTGTGGCTTGGAGGTCATGGTGGGTGTCCCCTTGGCACCACAGGACCCAAGACCACTGGCTGCTAGGGTTCTGGGAGGTGGGCCTGGTCTTTGTAGGGGTGGTGGTGTGGCTTAGCACTGTCATGTGCTGCTGGCCACACCTGCCTGGCAGCAGCAACAGCAGCAGTAGCAGTTGGGGGAGGCTGTCAGGAGGAGGGGCTGCGGGTGGGTATGGCGGGGTAAAGGGGGGTGGAAGCGGTGGTGGGGCAGGGTATCATGTGGTGGCCTCAGGAGGGGGGTTGGTGCCTGTGGCAGGGAGGAGGACACCATCAAGGAGCAACCTTAGGTACATGGCAAAGTGACTGGTGAGAGTTGATCAGTACTGTGCAGTCTGGCACTGTTGCACTGCACACACAGGGACAGCATGACTTTCAGAGGAAGAGTCAGTATTCGGTCCGGGATTTCGGCCTCTGGTTATGGTACGAGAGTGTATGGGTTTTGGGGCCTTGCTTTTTTTGTATGTGGGAGAGATCAAGTGTGGAATAAGTACGGGATCGGCATCTTACAGATGTAGTACGTTCATAATCAGACAGGCAGCATTGCCAGGTACTATTGGCCTGGCCTCTGGGTGAACTCATAACGTATGACCTTGATGCCATGTCGGGCCTGGGCTCAATCGGCAGACTAGTCGGTGTAATAGAAGAAAGAGGTCGACCTCAATGCTCCGGCAGCTCTTTTTGAATTCAGACAATGAATGCCTTGCTGGAGTAGTCCAGTGTGGTGCTCTCATACTTTGTTATTGGTGGATTCCGTGGAGCATGCAGCGGTCCATCCCTCACACTTACATTACCGTTTCTTAATATGCGGTGGTGTCTAGCTCAAGCGGGGTGTCCTGCTGTGGTGTCCGTTTTCTGAATCCATCTTGATTAATCCTTCTATCTAGTTACGAGGTCGCGGTTGGGCGGATCAATCCAAGGCGCCCATGAGACTTGTCAGGGTCAGCCAAGTCAAATTCAGGGCGCGGCTCCAAGATGCAGTGGTTTGGCTGCTGTCAGGTCAAGAGAACAGTATTTGTGCTGCTGGCAGCCATGCATCTCAAGTGGTACAACTGCAGTTCCGTATGATGCTCTGAACGCCTGCATATTTAGTTCCAGAATATCTGCACTTGAGATCGCTTGTCTGATTGGCAAAGGTTGCTGTGAGATCTTTCATTTGGTTAGCCACCGCACGCCTTAAGAAGTCTTTGGCTGCCACGGGAATTGGCATCCTACCCTGCATCATAGTCTGCAGCTGCCAGGTTGTGCTATCGGTAGCCACACGTATGTACAAGCCAGTGTTACGCAGTGTGCTGTGACTTATCTCTTATCTACATGTAGTAGCCTATCTGATGGCAGTGGGCCTATCTATGTAAGGTAAGAGCCCACCTCCTGACCGTATGGAATGCAAGAAGGGATTCCCCCCTTCTCTGCATAGTTCTCTCTCTGTCTACACATGTAGTATATGCCAGGCAGCTGTCACTTTTAACATTGGTACATCAACAGGAAATGCCCTGCTGCCTACTTGCTGGCAGATCCAACTGTGCCATATGGACGGAGGTAAGCAGCAGGAATTCTCTCTTGAGTACTTGCACCTACCGGGTGTGCTATCACTAAACCAACACATGTGCAGCAGGCCATACAGACATTTAGTTACTAGGTTGTCTGTGCACTCTTCCTTCACTGTTCACTGTTCATCATTAATGCTTTGATACATCAAGCAAAGCACAACACCTATCAAAGCTCCACAAGGGAACAATTGCACAAACAGCAGATCTGCTCATTTGGTCTGCTGTCACGCACCATGCCTGCACGTCAAGCCACCTTGGCCCTCTTTGCTGCTGCTGCATCAGCCACATCCCCACTACCTGGCCCCTCTGCTGCTGCTGCCGCTGTGGTGCATTGCATCACCTTCTCAGCGGGTGCTTCTTGAGCCGGCATGCTCTCAACCACAGCCTGCAAAAACGAAGGAAGGAGAGACAGCAACCACATTATAAGTACCCAAGAGAGAGAGAGAGAAACCATAGCAGAACAAGCGTGGAGGTATAAATTTAGGGTGGCAATCCATAGTCTGGTTCATTTTCTACTATTTCTGTCACTTACCTGCTGAAGAGAGTCCCACCATTTCAGCTAACAACGTGTGCAGAAGCAATTGAGAATGCTATGAGGAAACAGAAATAGAATCAGAGGGTTCACTACCTGCATGTGGTCCGGTCACTTATGCATGTAATTGCATTATTGCTCCGTAATTGCATTATTGCTCCGTAATTGCATTATTGATGATGTGCCGGCCGATTACAGAGTGCATGCAGTAGCATGTACACCACTGACTATCAGCAACTCCCTGCATGGAGGCTTGACTTGCCTAACACTAGTTGTCTCCCCTTAGTAACGTGTAACAATCCCAAGCCTCCGATATTGTCAGACAAGCAACATCGCTTTTGTCCTGTGCATGGACATCAGTACATACTGAATATGTGTTTCCTGTAGGGGTGCTATGTCCAGGAGGTCATAGAACAGACAGCTGCCTGCAGCAGTCGACACCAACCCTACAAAGCGCTTCCCCTGCCCTACAAACCACTTCCCATACCCTACAACCAACTTCCCTGCCCTACAAAGCACTGCCCTACAAAACTGCCCTACAAAGCACTGCCCTACAAAGCCCTGCCCTACAAAGCACTTCACCTGCCCTACATACCGCTTCCCCTGCCCTACAAAGCACTGCTCCTACCCTAGAAACCGCTTACCCTGCCCTACAAACCACTTCCCCTGCCCTACAAACCCCATTTCAGCCCTGCCCTGCTGCCGTCACCTTGAGTATGTCTGTGGGTGTGACAATCCCCAGGACCTCACAGGGCTTAGCCCCCTGCTGCAACACATAAACCCTGTGGACATGGCGCCGCACCATCAGCTTCAAGACCTGCCCAGGGAACAACACAACAGCATTGATGGCAGCGCTAGCTCTCAGGGGGAGGGCACGGAGGTTGATGTTATCAGCTCAGTGCAGCAACAACAAGAGTTGCGTTACATACAGAATTCCTGCTAGGCCCAACCAGCAAAGTACTCCGTAGAATCAGTCCACATAACTCCATGGGAAATGTGAATGTTCATTTTCCCTGGCTCGTGGAAAAGTGGCCTTTCTGCAACCATAAGCTTCCCTGAAAATGAGTTTTTCCAAGAAGTGTTTCTCCCTCCTGGCAGCAACTTATCTCCCGTAAAATAAGCATCCAGGAGTCCCAGTGCCTTAGTTCGTGAGGGTTGAGGAGTGAGATATGAGTGAATACAAAACAAACAAACATTTAAGGTGTAGCAACCGCAAAGGGCTGCTAGGTCAAAACGACCAACCACACCAGCGGATGGATCCAACACAGCCTGGGCTTACACCCATGGGTGACAGTTACAACCGCCTTCATACCAGCAGAACCAGCTGACTCTCGTCTTCCCTTCTGTGGAAATGCACCACGCTGTAATACTACTCATGATCCTTCAGCACATACTAGTTTCAGTGAGGAACAGGATTTACAACCACCTGCACGTTTCGGCAATTAGCTCAACAGCACCCCTGACAAAGACGAGCGTGACTTGACTGCAAGTCTGCACGCTTCCGCACCTTAAAAAACCAACACAATTCCTGACCATAAGGAAAACACCCTTTCCGTAAGGCCGAGCCCCTGTTTGCGGCCATCACCCATGCTTGGCTTGCCACTTCCCCGCATACTTCCACTCCGACTTCCTTCCCCTTCCCCCCTGCCCACACACCTCCCTCCTCCGCCCCCCTCCCCTTGCCTTACCTCCGCCAGTGTAGCCTCCTTCTCCACACATATCCTCCTGATGCTCTCCTCGTCCTCCCCTGGGTCCTCCTGCTGCTCTTTCCCCTCATCCCACATCTCCCCTGCCTCTGCTGCTGCTCCTGGACCTACACCACCCCCCTCCATCACACCACCACCTCCACCACCTCCCATTCCAACTTCCACATCTCCGCTCAACCCCATGCTCCCAGCCCTCCCCAAACCCCCTTCTCCCCCACCAACAGCAGCAGTACCAGCAGTAGGCCCGCCTCGTCTAGGAGATGGTCTGGGAGGTGACATTCCCCCCTGGGGTATCCCACTTCCTGCTCGAGCCAGGGGACTTCCTGCTGCTGCTGCTCCAAAGAAGGGGTGTTCTGCACTGCTGCTGGTGCGCTGTGAATATCCCAGGTAGCTTGTGCCATGAGACAGGGCAAGGAACTCAGCCACTGGGAGAGCTAACACACCAAAGTGAGACGGCTGGATGCACCTGACACACACAGGAATGGACACAAGGAAAAGTGATGTGAGGGTGGAAGAGAATTCATCAGATTTTGCCCTCTTCGCCGCTGCTTCTTGCACCTGATTTGTACACCCTCGACTTGTGCTAGTCTCCTCCATGTGTGAGCATCTCATTGTTATGCCATACATATGAGAGGGACCCGCCAATGCAACAAAATGTATTCCAATTGCCTAGGGAAAGATGGTGAGGGTTAACCAGAGCCTAGGCCCTAGGGCATGTGATATAATATAATACATTAAAAAAATCATGCACCCCCTTCTTGCCACGTCCATACATGGCCCAGCAGCCAGTGGCCCAACATGCCCCGGGTCCCCCTTGCATCCAAGTTCACTTGGTACGCACTGATCAGCTCTGGCCAGTCAGGCCCGTTCACATCCATATCACATTACATGTTTGTGCTCCAACATCGCCGCTTTTCCCTTGAGGTCTTCCCCTTAATCAGGCGGAAGCATTTAGCACTTCTTACCCCCTCCCCCCATCCGTTCCGCTTGCCCCCTTGCCTTCCTTATCTCCATGATAGACCCCTTTACGTCCTCTCTCCCCCCTCATATTTCAAAACCCCTGCTTCCTTCCGCCCCCTCCCCACCCCCCTCAACCCCCGCCCCCCCCATCTTTCCCCGCTCTTCCTCTCATTACCAGTCATCCCCCCCCCCTTTCTCCCATTATTCCCACGCCTCCTCCTCTCCCCATGCTTTCCCCATTTTTCACTTCCCCCCACCCCTTCATTGTCCACTCCTCTCCCCGATTTGAACCCCCCCTCCTCTCATTTCTGCTCACCCTCCCTTGTCACCTCACATCCACTCCCCAGTCCCCACAACCCCTCCCCTGATTCCCATTCCCTCCTCCTCTCATGCCAACCCCCCCCCTGGTCTCCTCTCGCCCTCGTCCCCCCCTGTCCTCTTCTCTTATTCCCACTCCCCCCCTCCCCTACTTCTCACTCCCCCCCCCACTTTTTCCCTCTCCTCTCATTCCCCTCACCCTCTACCCTTGTTTCAGGCCCCCCCCCCATCCTCGTTTCACTCTCCTTCCCACCTCCCCCGTCCTCTCCTTACTCCCCCACTCCCCCCCCCCCCTCACCTTACATCCGACACACTGAGGTTAGCAATAAGCTGGCCATCAGGTGCTATGACTGGCCCCCCCAGCACCCTGGCTGTAGCAAGCTTATCAAAAGCCAGCAGTGTGGGTGTAGCAGGTTCAATGGTGACCAGCTGCTTGCCCGTCACCCAGCCCAGACCTTCACAGGTGCTGCCACCCAGGTCACCTAATTGACTCCCGTGATGGAGGAGGTACCTGAGGGGGAAACCAGGGGGGACCAAAGTACAAGGTGCGTGGGATGGAAGCCCATTGGGGGAGGGGTATTCTATAAAAGGAGATTGCGTGCAACCCACATATTACAATAAAATATGTGTAATATGCTTGAGTTGAGCCTCTTCATTGCCTCTGTCAATTGAGCGTCACGCAGTGGACCAGTCAAACAAGACAGGTAGCATCCACACCAAAGGCGCATCATCCTATAACATCATGATATCATCCTATCTTGGTGCCTGCACATTGCCGCAGCAAGTAAACTGCCTGTACAGAGGGCTATATATCCCTACCATCATACTGCCTAGCTGAGCAGACATCTGGGGCCACTAGCTCTCCCATTGTATCACAGATCAGGACACCACCCAGGAGAGGCCTAGCAGGGTGGTATGACATGAAGAGCTAGCTAAGTCCTTCATCAATACATAGTTCAATCAAAGTGCAAGACCAGCTATGCTACGCTCAGTTCTTTCAAGGGTATCCTGAAATAATATGAAGTGTTCATGGACAGCATGGAACCATACAAGCCAGTGTAGTTTATGCCTCCCACCCCTGCCCGACCCCTCAGCAACCGCACCCTGTCCCCGCTTTACTTCCCTTGCCCCCCCCCCCTTCCCCTCTCCCTCTCCCTCTCTCACTTGAGCACATCCATCTGGCTGACCACATTGGTGATTCCCCCATGAGCATCAAAGATGGCAATACGATGTACGCCAACACGGCTACCATTGGGGCCTAGGAACAGCTCCCTGCAGCAACATCATCATCATGGCAGCCAAGGACCACGCCTCAAACCTCACTCATGGTGGACAAGCCAAGGGTTCATCTTCATGCTTCAACCGGCAATGTGTAGGAGGCTCAACCCAACAAGCTTCAATACACATACTTGTGTACAGCAGGTAACAGCAGGGTCCACACTTTTAGGGAAGGGTGGACCCTGCCACCACTGAAACTGCCTGACCTTGATGGGGCGGCAAGCGCGAGTGTTCTTACGCAGAGACAGGCAACAATACTTCTAGCATGGTTAGTGGCAATGCTGCACAGCCATTGGAGAAACACCCCTGATGTGGCAACTGGAAGGGGGGTGCTAGGCCAAGCCAAATGTTGTAATAGGTTGAACCATTACCGCCTGGCTCCTGCCTGCAGCCGGCACAGAAAACCTGCTGCAATGAGGCTGTGTGTGTGTGGCAGCCTGCACCCTGCACCTGCCCTGTACCACAGACTATAGCAATGGGTTTGCATGTGTATGCAGCACCCAGCACTACCAACTGCAGCTGCACACTGCTCACCTCCTTCATCAATACTAAGCAAGGCAAAGCAATACACCTCATTCACCTTGCCTGCTGCTTGTCCCACACAGCCTTCACCTGCTGCCCCTGTCATTGCTGTTCTCTCGCTCCCGTTCAACTCCTCTGCCCATGGGCTCCCCTCCAGACCCTCTCAACCCTGGCTTGCCGCCCAGCTTCATTCATGGCCTGACGCAGCTAACGTTGCTAGCACCCCCCCTCCCCCCACACACACACATTTCCTCTCCCCCTCATCCCTGCTCCCTGCAGTCCCCCTCTACCCCCCCCCCCCTCTCTTACCCTCCCTCCCTTTATATGACCAGGTTCTCTCTGCCCCTCTTCACCCTCTGCCGCTCCCTTCCTTTCTATGCTTCATCTCACTACCTCTGCCCTTGTCTCCCTCTCTGTCCCCGCCCCCCTCCCCTGAGCTTCCTTTCTCTCTTTCATGTCACTGCCTCTCATCCCTCCTCCTCCTCCTCCTCCTCCTCACCTGACCACCTTGATGAGAGGCATGTCAGCATCCGCCTGATACACCAGACCACGATCATCACTACCTGATCACACACACAGGACATTAGGAACATCAGGATGAGGTGGAGCAGTTTGCGGAGACAGGTGCAACAGGTAAGCTACGGGACTCTTCCCTAAGGTTTAGCGGACTCTTAGGCATTTGCAGCACTCATGCACACACAGGAAAACCAGGAGCACACACCATGTCGCCCAGGTGGAGAAGTGGAGGGTCACTGCACCCCCAGGCAGAAGGTCTCAGGCCATACCAGATCATAAGCTGAGAGATAATGGTTGCATGCAGTTTGTTCTGGCCAGCAGTGAGGCACTGTGGCAAGTGCCAAAGCCACACTGGCTGGCACAACCAACAGCAATGTATGTTGATGCCTGTTGATGTCAACACATGTCTCCATGTCTCCTGGTGACCATGGCAAGCTTGCAGCTGACATCACCTCACTGCCTCCTGGCACAAAGCAGATATTCTTACTGAGGTGATTAAGCAGCGGCGTCCCTTCCTAGCACCAAAGGATCCTGAACCCCTACAAGATGTGGAACTAATGGTCCATTTGGTAAATGGTCATTCTATGATATTTATTCTGCAGGTTATACGGTATGTATGTAATGTTCAGCTTCACTCCTTACATCCATTGCTACCCCCCATAAGGGCTGCAGCACCAGCGTAGCACGCCCCTACTGACCTAGTATGGTGATGAGGGTCTTGTCTGCAAACCTTGGTCCATGTTTCTCCAGCTCCGTCATGAGAGCCAACATGCCGCGGGGGAGGGGGTCCTGCTGCTCACGGAGGTCTGGACCACACCACCAGCAGCAGCAGCAGCAGTACATACAGTGAAGCCATGTAAAAGAAGGACCATAAAGTGCGAGGTACAGACACCAATGGGACCCAGAAGAGACTGGAAGGAATGCAGCAAAACGATGCGTGTGGTTTGCGGTGGCCCAGGCAGAAAAGCTGTTTGGCACAATACTCGAGATTCGCACTGGGGTGCTACAATCCTAAGATCAGTACATTGTAAAAGGATCTCGTGTGGATAGCAGAAGAGGAACCAACTAGCTACGGAAGGTGGGGTGCATAATGTGTCATGTACCAAAGCAGTACCAGTAAGACTGCAGCAGGCTTTGGTTGTGTATGCAGTTTCTCTCCCTTACATTGTATGAGTGCATTGATGAGGTCCACCACATCCAACCAGCCCAGCAGAGAGGGCCCAGACTCGTCAGGGATCAAGCTCTCCACGTCCTCGAGCCCAGGAGATATCATGATGGGAGCAGACAGGATCTTGCGCTTTGCCAGCGTCTACACAAAGCAGGTGGTTGTCCCTTAGCCGGCCGCTTCATCCGTTGGGACGACACGCGTGCAGTTGTTGGAAGCAAGCCTTGCGGACCTTCAGAGCCTCGCCCACTGTTTGATTGTGTTCTAGTATGACTACATCTTGTTTGTCTGGCACAATGTCGCTCAGTTTGGCGGTGGTTAGCAGCTGAAACAACGCTGTTGAGCCACCTTCTGCCATGCTGATAACTTCGACCAACTACAACTTAACCACGGTAAACTCAGGCGATGAGAAGAATAGTTACAAAGGAGATAAAGGGACTCAATTACAAAGTCACAGTGTAGGGATTGTTGCCTAGACAAGGCTTCCGTAAAATCAATGCATGGTATTGCAAGACGAACAGGTTCGAGAGAAATTGAAACAAACACACGCGTCGCTTGGCCACACAGATCGTGAGCTGCGCCATTAGTCGAGGCCTTGCCGAAATAAGGCCGATAGCTTTCCACGGATTGAATCAATGAATCATGCCACCTCAGCTTGTGAGGCACCCGGTGTCACCAGCACCATTTACAGTCGGCGTCAGAAGACCAGACACAAACTGCTATCAGAGACGCACAGTGGCAGGCAAGGATGCCAATGCACATCAGGCGCGTGCTCTCTACACACACTGCGAAGCTGACTCACTACATGCAACCTCTACCGGCAGCTGATGTCCGGCGTCTTGATTCTGCCTCAACCCGACATAACGATAGCCCAGCAATCTACACCAAGAGATACTGGCACCATCCTTAATGCCACCATAGCAACTCCATGGGTTCTTCCCAGCACACGCCAGGGCCTGCAAACGATCAAAAGCACCTTCCAGGGGGACCTCACCTTCACCACTATCCAAGGCACCTCATCAGCCACAGAAACCACCTCGCCCCGAAAAAGCTGCCGTCAAGACTTTGAGCCTAAATTGAATACCCTGAGAACAGCCGTTGGCAGCTCAAGTCTACTCTCGGTCACATACATACAACCACACGCCCCCCCCCCCCCCCCCCCAAATCCTGCCATATCGTCTTAGAACTCTGCCATCTGAACGGAACCATATCAGTGAAGGAAAGTGGGCGCAGGAGAAAACACTTGGGAACACTTCCTGTCAAAAAGGCTGTAGCAGATACTGCAGGGCAATTAACAACAACAACAAACATTTAAGGTGTGGCAACCGCAAAGGGCCGCTAGGTCGAAACGACCAAACACACCATCGGATGGATCCAAACACAATGGCTTCCAGACCACCAACCAAGCAGTACTGATACCGAAACATGTATCCAGGCACTGACAGAGCCCATGATCAAGAACACCACCCACTCCTCCATCGGTTGCAATGGCATGTCAAACAATGACGATTACCACGGGCTGGAGATGTACAACCAATTACCAATTACCAAATGGCCCTGTCAAAGCAGGGCGCCGGTGGGGGCAGCGCCACCCACAAGGAGCCGACTTAGGCTCCAACGGCATACTCAAGTTCCTGTCCAAGCTGAAAGCAATGGCTGCCACCAGCCCACCCTAAATCCCTTGCTAACGCGTCCCAACCACTTGTCTTCACCGTAGGCAAACGTACCAGGCCCCTTCTTGACCTTCCAGGACCTGACTTAAGTCAAGGAAGGGCAAAAAGAGGCCTGGCACCTCACCCCTGCACCACTATCCAAGACATCTCAGCCACATAACCCACCTCGACCAGCAAAGCCGCCCCCGAGCCACAATACGTCACCCTGACAACAGCCATGGGCAGCACAAGGGTGGCCTGAAATGCATTGGGTAGCAAGGGATCAAGGGAGCGCTGGTGGCAGCCAGTGTCAGACTTTTGGACAGGAACTTTGAGTATGCCATTGGAGCCTAAGTAGGCTCCTTGTGGGTGGCGGTGCCCCCACCGGCGCCCCACTTTTATCGGGCCGTTTGGTAATCTGGTGAATTTTACTATGCTCTTGCATCACAGGCCACCTCCTCCCCCCCTTCCCCCAAGAAAGCTCCCAGGAACTCTGCTATGTTAAAGGAGCTTCAGCAAACACTTCCTGTCAGCGGCTGTAGCAGGTGCTGCAGCGCAACCAATGCAGCCAAGCACACCCTCAACCGGTCTACTAGAACACCCCTGCCGTGCAAAGAAAACAACACACTGCGTCAATGCACTGTTCATAATGATGTACCCATAAGCCCATGCTCTTGTCTACCCTAAGAGCTGTGTGTATCCTTAGCTCAAACATCTCCCACAGGCACAGGTCACAAAAAGAGGCAAAAATGGTGCCATAAAAACAGCCTGGCAAGACATGGCATTGCTAAACACGGCACTGGATGCCACCAGAGTCACTCTTGATATAAGCACCCACATCACTGAGGTGCAGTCCCTGGCTAGGGTCCCCGTCCTGGTCTTACTGCTTTGCAGAACAGGACGAAATACTGGTCCGAAGGAGCAGGTCCGTAGGACTGCTGCGTAGCAGATGGAGTGTTTGGGTCTGAAGAAGAAGCTATGGAAGAGGCAGGAGGTGCTGCCTTGATCTGCCTGTCCCCCCTCACTATCTTGCTGCTTCTTGCTGCAGCTTGTCCAGGATCTTGTCCACTCGGTGCTTCATCACAGGCTGACCATGCTTCGTCTTCTGGAAGAACTTGTGCTTCTGTTCCCTCCGTTGCTTCTGCAAATATGAAAGATTTCAAAAACTATATTTAATGTACATAATGGCAGAAACGATTTGACCCAGGCGTTGCAACGCTTCACTGCCAGCTGCTTCCCCAAAATGAAGCAGTTGGATACTCAGGCCTGTCCTTTCAATCCAGCCTAATAATGTGTTCCCAGTCTGCAGAATGCAGAAATCATGAAGCAGTGGATACGAAGCAGCAGCCCTGATATTAGAGCAGCTAGGCGTCCGCGCTTGAGCTGCTCCTCCAACTTTGGTGGTGCAGTCAAGGTTCATGAATGCAACAGTAGAGTACAAGCTTCAGCTCACCATCAGAAGGCAACTTTCTGATCCAATCGTAGATGCTGAACAGATGCCAAGCAAATGCAAACAGTATGTGCGCTTGCACCTTGACTCAGTCGTTGACAGCGTCTACTGCTCCAAGCCATGAATGCTCTGTGAGCTTGGGCCCCATGCTAACAATACCAGGGGTCGATTCGTCCATCCCCTGTTCCCTCATCCTCACCTCCTGCCGCTGTGATTTCTCCCTCTGAGCCTTCAGTGCTGCTTCTCTCTGCAAGACGCAACAGAAACAGTGAGAGGAACCACCGGTAAGACAGATGCAGGGTATATGTGTTTGGCATTCTAGCATGGCCATGACAAGCCTAGCACCATACATCAAGGCAACAGGATCAACAAGCTCTCATGCGCTTGTTCCACCTGCACCCTTGCACACGACAACCATGCTAGCCCTGCAGGGGTGCCCACAACTTAAGTGGTAGGAGGCCTGATGCACCCTACTTGGGCCATTGTTTCCAGAGCTCTCACTATGCATAACTGTTGGCCTTCATGCTGTGCATAAGCATGAGGATACCCTACTATGTCCTTCCACAGACTCAACACAGGAGAGCCACTGCAGGCTATTTCTTGCTCCTGCAGATGAAGCTGCTTTATTTCCATTATGTGGCTATTAACCGTGCCCCTTGGCAAGCCCCTTGCATTTTAGAATTGAGGCAGTGCTGTGTGCCTGCCCCAATACCCACCTCCTGTTGCTTGGCCTGCTCCTCTTTCTGCTTTTCATCCCTTTTCAATGCTGCACGCTGCAAAGATGACAACGGCTTGTGCGGGTGCTTCTTCCTCGAGCGCTCGTGTTCACCATCTTCTCCTGCTAGGCCATCCTGTGCAGCCTCTCTTTCCTGGCCTCCCTGATGCAACCTCTTTCTCTTCCTCTCCGGTTGCTGGTTCTGCTGCTGCTGCTGCTGCTGCTGCTGCGGTTCTTCGTCCTCGTAAGGCTCATCTAAGATACCAGGCACATCTAGGATCCCTGGCTGCATGCATGACGAGCACCTTTTCACACACCAGTCTGGCCCGGCATATTCTTTGCCACCCTGGAAAGCTTACCAGCTGTGGCCCAGGTTCCAAGACCCCTTCAGCCTCCAACCGCTTCTTGAGCTTTTTGTACTTGTTGACTTGCTTTGCTTTGAGGGCTTGCTGCTTGGCTATGGCCTTGCGCTTATCATACGTGCTGGCCTTCGCACTGGCAAACTTGTCGAGGCTGAGAGCGGTATCCACAGAACGATGATGCTTTTTAGTGGGTTTCATGTCAATTAGCATACAATCCAGAATACGCGGACGTCAAACACATCCCAGCAACCACATACTGACGTCAAGCTGCATGCGTACAGCGGGAGACGCAAGTGGCAACAGATAATGCGCGCAAAGGCAAAACATATCACGAGTGGTTTAATAAGTACATGCGGGGAACATGCCTAACGTGACTGCCGTTGGGAGTACTAGAGTAAAAGAGTAATAGTGCCGTCTAGAAGTCGATACGTCAAGCCGCCGTCAAGAACCCGTCAAGAGTTGGAAGTCAAAGTAAAAGTAAATCCACAACCTGAAGAATGTGCCACAGACTATCCCCTCCTGGAAACTGCAAGACCTTAAATGGTCGGGTGCAGACAGCAGTAGGCCTGCCGCCCTCATAACATAACATAACAAATACTTGAGGTGTGGCAACCGCAAAGGGCTGCTAGATAGGTCGAAACGACCAAACACCATCGGATGGATCCAAACACAATGGGTTCCAGACCACCAACGTGAAGGGATACCCAACCAGGTATCCATCTAGGGACGGAAACTCAACCTGTTCATCATCATCACTGTTCTCCTGCCTTCATACACTGGCATTCTGAAGCAATCCCGTTACATCAGAACCTTCCACTGGCCTAACAGTGGCCAAACATGAATAAAAACTCCATCTCTCGCCAAAGAACTGTCGCTCAAACACAGTGTCGCTCAAACACAGTGAACAACACAAGAAGATTTGTGAAGACTTGAGGTGCTGGGCCTATGGCACGGTTGGCTATGGCATATTATGAAATGTAACAACAATAAAATGTATTAATAACAACACAAGACCATTACTAGTGTTCCTGCTCTCCCTGCTGCTGCTGCTGCTCCTGTGTGCAGGTCCCCCTGACCTCCCCCACTTTGATGCTGACCAAGTTGCTGTCCCACCCCGCCTCCTGCAGCTTCTGTTCAAAGTCATCAGCCGCATCATGCACTGCAACCAGGCTACTCCGCAACAACTCCAGCTGCTGCTTTAAACCTTCATCAGGACTGCTGCTGCTGCTGCTCGTTTGGCTGTTACTACTGCCACTGCTCCCTGCCTCCCCTCCCCTCCCTCCAGTACCACCACCCCTACTAAGTTGTTGTCCATAAGAGCTGCTTCTACTGCTACTGCTACCTTCCTGCTGCTGCTGCTCTTGTGCTTCTAGCCATGCTGCCTGCCACAAAGCCCTCAACAACACCTGAGGCCTAAACCCCTCCTCTAAAACCACATACCCCCTACCCCCCCTCCACACCATCCAATAGCCCTCCCCCTCAAACATCTCACACCACTCCCTCAACACCTCCCCATCATCCCCCTCCACCCCCACCCCAGCTCCCCCCCACCACGGCCCCCAGGCCTCCTCAACACTCACTCCGAATGTCACTCGGGGCGTCACTTGGGCACTTGAGACTAGCATGGGTTCCAACTGATTGGCTGTAGCCACATCAGGCAATGGCCTGCCCGCCACATGTGCTGTTACCAGCAGCGCAGCCCGCTTGAGGTTTAGTGTGGGGAACACTAGGGTTGACAGGGCGTTATACCTCAGGGCAACATGTAAGCCCTGAACTGCAGCCCAAGATCCCAACACATACTCCCAAGAACCTGTGAAGGAGCCAAACCACAGGCTGAGTCAGTACCGCTGACCAGGGATTGCTACAGACAAACAAGAAATGCACCAAGCCAGTGAACACTGCCCTGCGACGCCTGGGGTGCCGGGTCCCCACCAGGCCGGCACAGTGTGCGCACAAAAGTCAGCCAATCGTCTGGGGCAGGGTTCCTCCTTTGCTCACAAGTAGTGCACCGTCGACAAGAGGCCAGGCAGGGTAGATAAACAATAAAAGCCAGTGAGTGAGCTATTACCAGGGGCAAAGGCCTTCTGCTCTCCTAGGATATGTTGCATGTGCAGGTTGATAGAGACCCACCAAGTGAAGCTAGCATGGTAGGAAACTCCTTGTTTTGCATTACTCCAGGGCCTTGGACGAAACCATGCCTCTCGATCACTGCATGCCACATTTGCCACAGCCTGGGGCTTACTAAGCACATCCACCTCACCTTGTTCAGCATACAATACCATGCAGTTCAATCCGCTGCCCTCTTTTCAGACCTATCCCACCTCGTGCCCCTCGACAAGCTTCCCACCCCCACATCCCTTCACCCTACCCCCCTCCGCACCCCCTTCTTGCCCCTTCTGCCCCCTCCCCCCTCACCTTACCCCTTGAGCATCCCAACATCTCCTGCTTCTCTTCACAAGGGCACAGCTCCCACCCCTGCCCTCCGCCCCCTTAAGCTCCCCCCCCCCTCTTTCTCACCTAATGACCCGTCTCACTCCCCCACCCCCCTTTCACCTATGCTCCCCCCCTTGTGCATCCCCCTCTGTTCCCCCTCTCCCCCCTCACCTACTCCCTTGAGCATCTCCAGCAGCAGTACACTAGCCGCATACCCCACCAGCTGAGCAGATACTTCCCACACCTCCTCCTTAGCAGCCACCGCCCCAACATTACCAGCAGCAGCAAAGTGGTTCTGCACCACCCTGAACACTGGCTTGCCCATACCCTTGCCCACTGCCCGGGTCAATGTCCCGGCTGAGGCCAGCAGCAGGAACTGTGAGGGCCAGATGCTGGTGCCTATCTCAAGGGCAAGACCTGAACCACAACCACCACAAGAAGCAGCAGTAGCAGCAGTAGCGGAGACACTGTGAGATGTTGGAGGTAACATACATGACCAGAGGTGACATCATCAACAACAAAGCACGAGCTGACCTGCAAGCATCGGGGTTTCAGTTTCCCAAAGCACCTGCACATGAAAGTCTGCAGCCGGGCTCCTCCTTTGCTCACACATGCGCTGTCAACCAGGCAGGTCGAGGAAATATGTCCATTACCAGCGTCCTTACGGGAGCAGTGGATATGTTCATAGAGCCAGGTGGACCCGTAAGAATAGCTTGCATGGAGACCATAACCATTGGCAGCCGCAGCAGCAAGGGCAGCACATGTGGCAGGGCCAAGATAGTGAAGGATTCCAGTGTACCATGTGTCTCATCCCCCAGTCACTATGATACACAATGTGGTTCATGTACCAGGATACACGCACTTCATCTGAGTGCACGGTGCCATGATCTACAGTTCAAGAAAGCTACAGCTTACATAACATGTGCAGGTGCTTTTGTTCCATTACCTTCATGCAGACGATGCAGCACAACAGGAACACAGCACAAAGTGGTATAAACTAGCAATTGAGCACTGAGCTTCATGCATTGCCTCCCTACTCCCTGCCTATCTGTTCCACCTACCAGTAGCCTCCGCTCGTCAAATCACTCTTCCTACACATAACATGTTCTGACTAGATGCAATAATCACCCCTGCCCCTTACGCTATATCTCCTCCCACATCCCCTGCAGCTGCCTGCTAGTCACCCCACCTCCTCCCCCTCTCCCTTCCACCCTTCCTCTTCCCCCCGCCCCCCCTCTCCTTCCCCCTCCCTTCCTTTTCCCCTCTCTTTCCTTTCCCCCCCTCCTCCCCCCTTCCCATTTCTCATCCCCCATCTCCCCCCCCCCAATCCCCCCCTGCCTCACCTGCAGTAGTGAAAGCCTCAGCCATCATCCTCCAGTACCTGGGATCATCATCAAACTCTCGCCCCAGCCTCCCTCCCACCACAAACCTGCCCAGGGCCCCCACACCATCCTTCACTATCCACTTGATACCAGCAGTAGCAGCAGCAGTGCCAGCAGGACCTGAGGGAGGGAGGGAGAGGGGGGAGAGCACAGGGGTAGACAAAGTCAGCGCTAGGTGGAAGATATCAAGGCAGCTGGACATTCTGGGGCCACGGCATATTTCCAAGAGCCGGAGCAACTCATATGCAACCACTTGATGCAATTTCACATCCAGTGCAAACCCCTCCCCCCTCCCCCTTTCATCCCTCCTCCCCCCTCCCCCACTACCCACCACCAACTTCCCCCTCCTCCCTCACCAGCATCCAGCCCCACTGCTTTAAGCAGGCTTGAGGTGACCAGTGAGTGACTCAACCATCCCGTGATATGAGCAGGCACAGTGGCCAGCTGGTAGGGCAGGTAGTCCGGGGTCACACTGCCAGGGTAACCCGGGGGGAGGTACAGGGCGGACAGGCGGGACATCAACCCGGAGGGGGAGGCGCCTGAGGGGAGGGGGGAGTGGGAGATCAGCAGGCGGGAGGGAGGAGAGCCTGGGGTGCTGCTGATACTGCTGCTGCTAGTGGTAGTGCTGGCAGAGGTGGCTGCCGGGGAGCCGCCATGGGGAGTGCCGATCAGTTCGGTAGAAGGGGTTACGCTGAAGCCATTATTGTTGGGACCATAGCCAGCGGTTGTTGCTGCTGTGTCAAAAGGTATGCTAGCAGTGCCCTGATGCTGATGCTGATGCGCCTCCTGGTGCTGCTGCTGCTGCTGCTGGTGATCTTGATGCTGCTGCTGCTGTTGTAAAGGATCAGGACTACCTCCAGGTCCATCCTGTACAGCTTCTTGCTGACTGCTGCTACTACTGCTACTGCTGCTATTGCTACTGCGATTGCTGCTGGTGCTGTGTGGTGCGGGAGCTTCCCAAGTATACTTGGTGGTGCTGGCTTCCGATGTCACAGTCAGGGTGTAAGGACCGTTTGCAGATGATGCACTACTGCCGACAGCTTCTAGCCTACTGCTGCATTGGAGTGGGAATCTAGGACTCGGCGAAGACAGCCTGCGATGATGTGGTAGCTGCCGCCCTGGGGATACCGGCTGAGATGAAGCTGCTGACCAAGGTTTGACACCACGGCGAAAACAACCGCTGCATTCGGTATGCGCTAGTGAAGTCCAACTTGACGTGCATGCAGGCATGCTGCGCGGCTGCAGAAGTGCGAGAGACGATGATCCAGTCACTTTGTAAGCAGAACGTCAGCAGGTCATCTATTGGGATGAGAACACGCCCCTCAGGAGTGTAGAGCTTCGATTCATGTCATATTAAGGGGTGTTGCAAAGGCGCTGTGGTGCATTATAACATTTGAAGAAATGGAGCTGAGAGCACTCCACAAACCAAACAGGCACCCTTCCTCTCTTCCATGCAAAGGCCGAACAACCCAGCATATCACCGAGAAGCTATACTCCAGTTGTAATCACCAGGTTACCAGCCACTATGGCACATTGATATATACTCTTGGAGGAATCTAGACAGTGCATGCGCATCCCAATTGATGCGGTCTGTCACTTCTTGCGTATGTGGTGCCGAACGGAAGCGCGGGTAAGCCATTGACACTCCTTGTGGGTGTACATGTCAAGCTTTCAGCCGCGTTCATCTCGTGGGGAGGAGGTTACATGATGCAGTGCTTCGCCAGCTGCACATGGGCCATGGAGGCAGGAGTGCCTGTCCGATCCATGTGCTACCCGTGATCCGCAAGATGCCAGGTCGTTCTCATTCTGAAGGCATTCAATCCTGGTAGCCCAAGTACAACCACAACATGGCCATAGAAGTTCAGCTCCGCACCCTCCTGGGAGCGAACGTGCGAGCTCGCATGGCAGATGGCTGCACGGTGCAAGACCTGCAGAGATTCCTAAAGCACCAGCACGGGATTAAGCATGCCAGCCTCTTCCTGGAGGTAGGAACTATTGAAACCTAGGCGTTCTACCTGCATTTCGTCCCATGCTTTGGACCTGCTCACATCATCCTGGTGTCCTGCAGGGTGTGGTGCTTGAGCCTGCCATGCTGCTGTCAGAGCTACCTTTAAGCCATGACACATTCGTGGTGAGCTGAGGGAGGTATTACCAATGCATTAAAGCACACCCCGCCAGAACACCATTGTCTCAGTGGCATGTTGGAGTATTGCTGTTGCAAGGGGAAGTTCCCAAGTGGCTGGACCACACTTTTGTAACCTTAACAGCAACAACACTTAATTGTTAGCTTGCAGGTGGAGACACCCTGGGTGAACCATGGACTCCTTGCCCTGCATATCTGCAATGGCATTATTAACAATGCAGAACCTCCTCTCGCCCTCTTTCTCATTCACTGTCTGCTGTTTCTGCTGCACCCTCCAGATTGTGGTGCCGGATGCTGCAACAAGAAACCGGAAAGCCACAAAGCAGCAGAAGCAGCAGCAATTAGAAGGAACTGGGATCACACTACCAAGCAATGCAGCAACTCTACCCCGGGACCCACCACCACCATCAGCAGGAGCAGCAGCAACAGAAGCAGCAGCAGCAGCACCACCAACTGGCAGTTATGACCCAGCCCAAGGCAATGGGTGGTGCGTTCATCATGAACAACCACCAATGCTGAACTCAGCAGCAGCAGAAGTAGCAGTAGCACCAGGATCACCACTAGCAGCAGCAGCAGGAGCTGGATCAGGATCATGTTGTGTTGGTGATGGTTGCCTCCCCCCAGTTGCTCCTGGCAGTCACTCTCCAGTGCATTACACACTGCTGCCTGGCTACACCTCACGCCCTAACCCCTCACCTGCTAAACCACGACCCACAGCGCTAATGCAACAACACAGGACAACAACACAGGACCCAGCAGAAGCAGCAGCAGCAGCTGAAGCAGCAGGAGGATCAGGAGCAGCCATGGGCACTCTTGGTGATGGTGCTGGGGCTGCGGCTGTTGGAATGTGTCTTGCTGGTGGTGCTAGTGGTGGTGGTGGAGTTGGTACTAAGAGGTCCCGGCCAAGGAGTTTGTTAGAGCAGCATCTTTACAACCAGCAGCAGCAGCAGCGGGGTGAGGGGCAGCAACAAGGGTTGGAGTCCTATCAGCACCACCAGTTGCAGCAGCAAGAGCAAGATACGCAGCAGCAGCAGGGTTGGTCTGTAAGGGGGCATATACCTGCAGCTGATCACCATCAGGAGCTAGTACAAGAAGAGGTGGAACAGCACCAGCAGCAACAACAGCAACTACACCAGGAGCAACAACAGCAACGATACCAGCAGCAGCAGCTGAGTATTGAGGTTGAGGTTGCAGCTGTTATGAATGATGATATGGATGTCAGGGATGTGGATGAGCAGGACAGCAAGCGTCTGAGGAGGAGCAGGAGGGGGACAGCAGGGGATAGTCTGGGCAAACAGCAAAGGCAGCAGCAGCAGCAGCAGGAGGAGGAGGAGGAGGAGGGTGAGAAGGGTGGTCCAGAGGAGGTGGGGGCCAGCAGCGATGAGGACTGGGCTGAACATGGAATTAAGGGTGGCAGAGGGAGGGGGAAGGCAGGTATGGGTCTGCAGGGGCAGCAAAGCAGGAAGGGGCAACGCAAGAAGCAGCAGCAGGGAGGGGTGGCAAGGGCAAGGCAGCGGCTCTCTACCCAGCAGCAGGAGGAGGATGCGCAGGAAGTACGGCAGGGACAATCAGAGATGAACCAGCAGCTGCTGCAGCCAAATCACCAGAAAGCTGAAACTGCTGCCACTGATACTCCTGCCACTGCTGCTGCTGCTGCTGGTGGTCTTGGTAAAGCCTCTGGAGTGAGGAAAGGAAGGGGAAGAGCAGCTCCTGCTGCAAATGGTGCAGGTGCATCATCCTCAACAGCATTTGGAGGTGGTGGCATGTGTGCAGCCGCATTGCATCATAGGTTGTTGACTGGGCAGTTGAGTCGTAAGGAGTCCTCCCTGCTGCTGCAGTGTGCTCTCCCTCCAGTGCTTGATGAGGTGCTGGAGGGGTTTGCTAGGATGAACCTGGGGTACACCTTGATGATGAAACATAGGATCACACCAAGGTGGAATGTACTCAGCAAAGCAGTGCAGGTGACAGGGGAGCAGGGAGGAGGGAAAGGGGAGGGAGGGGAGGGGGGCACAGAAGGGGGGGGGGGAACATGGGGGGGGGGGGGGGTGGACAAGAAGAGGGGGGCTTGCAGGAAAGTAGGGGAAAGGGATGAGAGAAGGGGTTTTGGAGGCGGGGGGAGTATGGAGCAGGAGGTGAAATGTGGGGAGGGAGTAAGAAGAGGGAGGCCGGTGAGAGGGGGCCGAGGAGGAAAGGATGTTAGGGGTTAGGCGGCAAGAGGAAGGCCGGGGGAGGTTACGGGGGGTGCCAGGGGAGGGAGATTAAGTGGAAAGGAGGCGAAATGAGGGAAGGGGCTGAAGAGGGAGCAGGAGGGTGAGGGAGGAGAGGAAATAGGAAGGGTCATCTAGCACTGAACAAATGATGGTTGAAGCAATGGATATGTCTGGGAAAGGCAGGTGTTGGTGATGGCTGAGTGTGCTGGTGTGGGGTAGTAGGAACAGCGTGGAGGAATGCCAGAAGCAGAGGAGGGGGGAGCGGGGTAAGTTATCAGGTAAGCAACTCAGCATGAATTCTGTCAGCAGCGCCTAGACTGAGACGTGGCAAGTTTATAGACAGCAGGATGCCACTGGGGCACAATGGAGAAGCCCGCCTACAGCAACTCAAATCAACATCTCTCTTCCTGCTGTGGATGATGTTCCTGCAGCTGCTTAACCATCATTATGCAGGACTGAAACATGCCTATAGTCCATAGACCATATACCATAGGCCAATATCTTCATTCATCCATGTTAGCTGCTGTAAATGATTCATCATGTGGCTGCTAGACCATCATCATGCTGGTGAGACATTAAAGGCTGGTCATCTGATATGTGCTGTCTTCGTGTTGTGTTTCAGGGTGCAGTGTCATTCCATGATGTGCTGCTCCTGGCCCTGCTGCTACCGCACGCTATCATATTACAACAACACCAACACCTCTTACAACATCTCTTGGCAATTGGGGCACAACAGCACCACCACCACCACCAGCAGCAGCAGCAGCGTCACGGAGAGCAACTAGGGGAAGAGAGAGAGCAGGGATACATGCATGCTGCTGTGGCTCCTTCTACTGCTGGTGGTGCTGCTGTTACTGGTGTTGTTGGTGATTGTTGTGTGTCCCCAGTCCTTGATGCTCCTGGTGCTGGCTGGTATGTACCTGAGATGTCTAGCAGGAAAGGAGGCAGGGGGGGGAAAACATGTACAACCACCACCATCTGTTTTAGGAGCAGCAGCAGCAACTTCACAACCACCACCATCATCACCCCCAGCAGCAGCAGCAGGGCTAGATGTGCCACCGCCAGCAGCAGCAGCAGCAGCAGAAAGGCAGGAGCTCAATACACAAGCAGCAGCAAAAACAGGAGGGGATGCCATCGCAGCAGCAAGAGCAGTGGGAGTTGATGTTGGGGGGTCGGGGAGTGCTGCCACTGTGCAGGCAGATCCAGTACCAACACCAACAGCACCACCACCAGCAGCAGCAGCAGCAGATGACATTGTGTGCAAATGTATGCAGCTATTACAAGCTATATCTGAGGTGGAAAGAGTGCTAGCAGGAGGTCCCAGCAGTGATGCAGCAGGACAGCAGCAGCAGGACCAGCAGACACAGCAAGAACAGCAGCAGCAGCAGAAGGGAGTGCAGCAGCGGATGCAGGGTGAGAGTGCAGGTTGTGTTGCCAGCAGCTCATCATCAGCCCATGTGATGGGAGGTGAGCCATCAGGTGTGGTGATGACATCAGAAGCTGCAGATCAGTTGTGGGGCCTGGTATGTGCTGTGGTGGTGCTCATGGTGGAGGGAGGGGGGAGGGGGGGGGAGCAGGAGGAGGAGGAGGCGGAGGGAGCACCAGGAGCAGCGGATGGGAGCAGAACACTCCGGTGGCCCAGCTGGTGGGGGCTGCTGCTGCTGCTTGCGGTGGTGGTGGCGTCAGTAAGGATTTGTCAAGGGCTCCTGCTGGTGAGGGGACGGGTGTATGCAGCCTAGCAGATGCTGCTGCTGATGCTGGTGCTGCTGGGGGTTTGGGCATGGCTTCTGACGGTGTGTCCTTGTATAGCTTGGCGTCAGGTGGTGGTATGTTCCTCAGTGGTCCTCAAGAGGTGGTGGAGGGGGGTGGAGGGACATCAGGGCGAGGGGGAGGAGGGAGGAAGAGGAGGGGAAAGGTGGCTGGTCAAACAGCTGCTGAGAGGAGGTTTAAGGTGGTACGGCAGGGT